>CM036253.1:1677272-2112272 GCA_020698575.1 Bostrychus sinensis
TAGAATGTTTTTTATCCTTTTTCTTTTTTGTTTATTGTTGTTTTGATTTGCTTTACCACGGGTGGGTGGGGGGTGGGGCTGTATAAATATTTTGTCTAAATGTAGTTTATTATAAGCGTGTGTAAAATGATAACTGAAAATGAGACACAATAAAGTATAAAAAAAAGAACATGAATGTGACCACTCACTGCACAAAAATGTGTCTGATTAATCTCCTAAAAGTCAAAGTTTGCATATATTCACTGATTTATATAAAACCAACAACACTGAAAAGACCTTTTTTCAAATTCAAGACCAAGATGAAGAGAATTTAATACCTGCCCATTAGATTTAATCCTTTTAAGGCCTTGATTTTGAGCCCATCAAATTGAAAACCTTTTGAATCCTTTTAAGGCTTTGGGGCGGCCCTGCTGTAGCTTCCTCTGCACTGATTGGTTCATATTAGACAGGTGAGTGCAGAGCTTTGTTGGCCTCACAGTCATTAGGTTTGTTTGAGATGAACTGCGCCAGAGTTTGCAGCCTAGGCTTAAAATATTCTATAGATCTATGATTATGAGTCTGTTCTTCCAAAAGATGATTTATTATTCATGTGATCCATATCTGACAACATCCTGGACACTTTCAGTCACATTTAAAGCGTTTGTGGAGATCAAATGTAGAGCAGTAGTTTGTGTAAAGCTGTGAGGAGGCAGCCGAGCGTCAGGCGTCACGTTTCTGATCAAAACACAGCTCTGACCCAATCAGCTGTCAGTCACCTGTGGAGTTTTATTTATTAAAGCAAATGAAACACTTTACATACAAAAACATATATCAGTGTGTACAGATTCAAATAAAAGTGTACAATAAAGAAAAAAAAAACAAATAAGAGTAAAAAAGAGAAGAGAAATAAAAAGAAAAATAGCAAATGGGCATTCATCGATTACTAAGGATCAAGCGTCTCCAGTTTACAAACACATATGTTCAGTACTTCTGTTGTTTTTACTGCTTTTGGATGAGTTGAATCCAAAATGGTTTGTTTATATTGTGTTGAATTTCATGTAGAAAGATTCCAAACTGCAGCTGAAGCGAGTACACTGGTCTACAAATGTTTGGACTCGATCTGCTTCTGAGATAAAAGTGGCTAAATCTCATTTATGTTGATGAAGATGAACTGAAAATCAATTGATAACTGTGCTGTTAGCTATGTATTCAAGATATTTAATGATATTGTTTCACATCAAAATCACATCTGTTTATACAATAGATTTAGGCATTTTTGCTTAAAAATAATATTTATATTTTGAAAATATTTAATTTCTCTACATGCATGCATTTTGTCCACTTCCAAGAGAGAGATTTCTGCAAATAAAAACAAAACATTTTATGTCAAAACTCTAGCCATATTAAAATGAATGTATTGAATGTGCAGACAGCTTTCAGATAGAACTGGTTGCTTGTAGACTACTGTACCTTCTGATAAACTACAGTTTTTGCCTTATTTTGCATAAATTTCTTATTTTGACCCAATACTGTTTCTTGGAAACTTTCGCCAATCTGCACTTCTCACTTACTTTTTCTTTATTAGTGACCTAATCCAAGAAAGATTTCACTGCTTTTGTTCCAGAAGCATTTTGCTGTAGACCTGTGTTATTTGAGTTCCAGGACTAAACCAGGACTAAACCAGGACTAAGTTATTTGTAAATAACTTATGAAATGTAAACTGAGGTTATTACTCAGAAAGGCTTTCTTTGATGTACTTATGTTATCATTTCTCAAATAAAGGAGCTGAGGAGAATAAATCAGCTTCATATTCATTACAGACCAAAGAGTACACTCTACAGAACATCAACAGTACACAGTGCTGCAGACTCAAGACAAAGATCATTAGAGTGGCTTATAAATATCATTATACATGTGTTATAGGCTTCAATAATAAAACTGAATTTTTAATAGCCTTTATTTGTTCTATATTTCAATAAATAATATTTACAGATTCTTGTCCCTGATCCAGGAGTTTCAGATCTGTTGCATACAGAAGCTTTGTTACCTGCAGCGATATCTCAGAGCCAACACCAGGGCTGGCATCTGGTTCTGTGAGCTCCTCTGGATCAGGCAGGAGCTCCCTGATCCTCGACCTGTGTGAGGTGGAGCTGTAGTGCAGAGCTGCCACAGAGAGCCTCTAAACACACAACAAGAACAAGAACAGCAGTCCTGTTTACAGAGCTCTGGAGCAGACATTATGGGATGTTTTACTCTGTTTATTACAAAAGGAAATACCTGCACAGCGTCCTAATGAAGGACACAACAAACTTCTGGTGACTGCAGAGAGGACGTCCACCTCTCGGAGCCAAGGATTTCCACATCACAGAGGACATAAAACATTAATGAACTGTGTTTGGATTTTAATTTACTAGGATTATTTATGTTTTAGTGTTCAGCTGCTTATTACTTAGTTATTTTCTATTAATAATATTTACTAGTGTTTATTTTCTGTATGTAATTTGACTTTGTTTTTTGATTTCTTTGTTGTTGTTACTAATTTTGTAAATCCCTGGCTTCTCAATAAAAAATAAATGAATAAAAACCATGACAGAGGACATTATACAAGGACACACAGTGGGTTTGAGAGACGTCCACTTGGCCCTGAACATAAAGGTGGACATTTATTATAAGCAGGCTGCATCATGTGAGTCTGAGTGGATTAGACAACATTTACAATAATAACAAATGGATGAAACAATAAGATAATGAGCTGGTGAATGTGCCTCATGTCTCCCTCACTGCAGTGTGCCGTTCTTCTTCATGTCCTCCAACAGTCTGTCCTCGTCTCCCTTCTGTCCCTTTGGGAGACGGCTGGCTCCATAAACAGTCTCCAGAATGTGTCACACTGGTGAACTTAGAGATTCATGGTCTTCACATCTGACAACAACAACAACAATCATTTGTTTACAAGAATATTCAGGATAATACTCACAAATACTGATTTATATGTACTGACTAAATGTATTTATACTTCTTACATACAGTACATGCAGTAGTTACTTGTTGGCCAGCAGATGGCGCCATTGTCCCGTTTTATATTGATGAGTGATGGGTGAGTTGTTTCTCAGCAGAAAAGATTTCTGTGTTGGCAGATTTGGGTTTGGTTTGTATCCTGTGAGGCTTTATATACATGTACTGACACTCTCATAGTCCACTTAATATTATTATTATTATTATTATTATTATTATTATTATTATTAATACATTGAAATTCAAAACTTAAGCCAAGCGTTGTGTTCTTTAATGACAGGACAGAAAATTGTATGGACTCCAGAAGCTTTTTTATCTCTTGATGAGTTCAAATGCACCGTGATTAGTGAAAAAAATATGTTTCCCAGTTTTTGGATCTAAAAATCTGGTCTCCCTACATTAAAGTACGTGACATCTGAGCTCAAGTTTTGAATTTTAATGACAACTTACAAATAATAAATAATAATAATTGAATATTTAATTGATAATGATAATAATTTTAGTGACAAACGTCTTTAGACAAATGTGTTTTTAGTTTCCTGTGCTTTTGGTTAAATGTGGACAACTGGGACATGGTTTGTTGAAACCTGGGACAGATGAGTGTTTTTACAGATCTGTCTCGGGACATGGGACAAGGAGCCTAAAACTGGGACTGTCCCAGTTAAACAGGGACGTCCGGTCACCGCACACATAACACGACTCTAAAGCCACTCGTCTCGCAGCCTGCAGTGACTTTCTCTCTGCCCACATGGATGTGCGGCTGTTGTTTGTCTGTGCTGTTATTTTGTGTAAGTGTGGCCCCTGCAGCCTCACAGACAGTAGTTAGCGGGACACTTACAGTTGTCTGTGCTGTTTTTTTGTGTAAGTGTGGCCCCTGCAGCCTCACAGACAGTAGTTAGCGGGACACTTACAGTTGTCTGTGCTGTTATTTTGTGTAAGTGTGGCCCCTGCAGCCTCACAGACAGTAGTTAGCGGGACACTTACAGTTGTCTGTGCTGTTATTTTGTGTAAGTGTGGCCCCTGCAGCCTCACAGACAGTAGTTAGCGGGACACTTACAGTTGTCTGTGGCTCTGGAGCAGCTCTGCCACAGCGCCAGCTTTAGAAACAGTCTGCTGCTTACTGTCCACTTCTCTAACAGCTCCACTCCAAACAACAGCGAGGAAGCGTTTAACAGAGAGGAGACAGACCGTCCGCGGGACAGAGGAGACAAACCGTCCACGGGACAGAGGAGACAAACCGTCCACGGGACAGAGGAGACAAACCGTCCACGGGAGACAGAGGAGACAGACCGTCCATGGGACAGAGGAGACAAACCGTCCACGGGACACAGGAGACAAACCGTCCACAGGACAGAGGAGACAAACCGTCCACGGGAGACAGAGGAGACAGACCGTCCATGGGACAGAGGAGACAAACCGTCCACGGGACACAGGAGACAAACCGTCCACAGGACAGAGGAGACAAACCGTCCACGGGAGACAGAGGAGACAGACCGTCCATGGGACAGAGGAGACAAACCGTCCACGAGACAGAGGAGACAAACCGTCCACGGGACAGAGGAGACAAACCGTCCACGGGACAGAGGAGACAAACCGTCCATGGGACAGAGGAGACAAACCGTCCACGGGACAGAGGAGACAAACCGTCCACGGGACAGAGGAGACAAACCGTCCACAGGACAGAGGAGACATACCGTCCACGGGAGACAGAGGAGACAAACCGTCCACGGGACAGAGGAGACATACCGTCCACGTGAGACAGAGGAGACAAACCGTCCACGGGACAGAGGAGACAAACCGTCCACGGGACAGAGGAGACAAACCGTCCACGGGACACAGGAGACAAGCCGTCCACGGGACAGAGGAGACAAACCGTCCACGAGACAGAGGAGACAAACCGTCCACGGGACACAGGAGACAAACCGTCCACGGGACAGAGGAGACAAACCGTCCACGGGACAGAGGAGACAAACCGTCCACGGGACAGAGGAGACAAACCGTCCACGGGAGACAGAGGAGACAAACCGTCCACGGGACAGAGGAGACAAACCGTCCACGGGACACAGGAGACAAACCGTCCACGGGACAGAGGAGACAAACCGTCCATGGGAGACAGAGGAGACAAACCGTCCACGGGACAGAGGAGACAAACCGTCCACGGGACACAGGAGACAAACCGTCCACGGGACAGAGGAGACAAACCGTCCACGGGAGACAGAGGAGACAAACCGTCCACGGGACAGAGGAGACAAACCGTCCATGGGACAGAGGAGACAAACCGTCCACAGGAGACAGAGGAGACAAACCGTCCACGGGACAGAGGAGACAAACCGTCCACGGGACAGAGGAGACAAACCGTCCGCGGGACAGAGGAGACAAAATGTGTGAGGGCCGAGAGGGGAGGGATGCAGTAAAGTACTACACACAGTACTTAAATATAACAGATGCAGTAAAGTAGTACACGCAGTACTTAAATATAACAGATGCAGTAAAGTAGTACACACAGTACTTAAATATAACAGATGCAGTAAAGTAGTACACACAGTACTTAAATATAACAGATGCAGTAAAGTAGTACACACAGTACTTAAATATAACAGATGCAGTAAAGTAGTACTGCTTTAGAAACATCAGAATAATAAAGACAGAGACCTCAGCGACAGATTCAGTTTCTTCTGTTTCACCAGTTTTTAAAATTTCTTTAGTAATCAGCTCCATTTTTTACAAAAACCTCTCACATTTAACACATTCATGAGCTGTCGAGTCTGTGCCAAATACTTTTACTTTTTTACTTGCAAGTACTTTTAAAAGTAAATACTCCCATATTTTTACTTCAGTACAAATTTTCATTTGATACTTTTACTTTTACTTAGATAAAGAAACTGAGTACTTCCTCCACCGCTGTGCTGTTCTGAGGTTATTACTGCTGAGATTAGTCCAGGTTTAGTCCTGGTTTAGTCCTGGTTTAGTCCTGGTTTAGTCCTGGTTTAAGGTCTTTTCTGGTCCAGGTTTAGTTCTGGTTTAGTCCAGGTTTAGTTCTGGTTTAGTCCTGGTTTAGTCCTGGTTTAGTCCTGGTTTAGTCCAGGTTTAGTCCTGGTTTAAGGTCTTTTCTGGTCCAGGTTTAGTTCTGGTTTAGTCCAGGTTTAGTTCTGGTTTAGTCCAGGTTTAGTCCAGGTTTAGTCCAGGTTTAGTCCAGGTTTAAGGTCTTTTCTGGTCCAGGTTTAGTTCTGTTTAAAGTCCAAGTTCTATTTTAAATGCTGTCATCATATTTTATTACAAAGTACATTACATATTAACTACAGATATTTTTTATCATTCACTTTTTACATTAAAGCTGCTTCTCTAGATTTAGTTTGAGTAGAAAATTCCTAAACTAAAGAAAGTGTGGAGAGGCAGTAGCGTCCTGTTCCTCTGGAGACCACTAGATGGTGCTCCTGTATTGAAGTGAGTAAAGCCTTGTTGCAGCGTTGCTCCGAGTAATTCATCAGAGAAAGTCACAGCTTCATGCGGCATTGTAATAAGAGATATTTAATGTTCTGTGTGTTTATTTAAATCCCACAATAACAAGAGCAAACTTTTATTTTTACATTTTAAATGTGTACTTTTGAAGCAGTGCTCAGCTCCGCCCCTTTTTCTCCTGAGACTCCGAGAAACGGTAAGAGCTCGTTTCAGCTCCGCCATTTCATTCATTTATTAATAAGCTCTAAAGTCAACAGAAGCAGACTTTAGCTGTATTTTATAAGAGCTCAGATATTTGAACACATTTCCTGTCCGTCTCTGAGTTTTAATGTGGTGGTATTTTAGTGTCTGTCTGAGTGAAATGACTGTGTAAAGTCTGCTAGCTTCAGTGTCAGCTCAATATTGGACACTTTGTAGAAAATGGCGGCCGTTATTATATTTTATTTTATCTAATATCACATAAAACCACCAGCGACTTCTGTACGTCTCAGTTTAACAAGTCCTTTATTTTTGTGTCCGTTTTATCATTTTATTGATTCATATGAAGTCAGAGTAAAGTCTTGTATTTGCTGAAGCTAACATTATAAAACACAGTAATGGCAGCTTTACAACAGGAATAAAAACTAAACTATTAAAATGTTCATGTGATTAAAGTCATTCAGCTTACAGAGCCTGGGATATTCACATTTCTATTTTATGTAATTAGTGTCTGCATGATGCTAAATAAGTCGATAAACAGTTGGCTCTGTAGTATTTTATCTTTGTGATGTGGTTAATTTATCATGTTTTAAGTGAACAAACTCGACTCTAACTGTATTCTACATTCATTCAGATATTTTAACACTTATTTTTGTCAGTTTTGATGCAATAATTGCTTGGATTTTTTTGTATTTATAGCGACTGAAATTAAAGTGAAGCTGCTCTGAGGGAATATTGTACAGTTTGTAGAAAATGGCTGTTCCTGAGTTTTATTTTCACTAATAATAATATTTCATAAAACCAGCAGCAGCCACTGCATATTTCTGTTTAACAGGTAAGTTATTCATCTTTAATGATTAAAGTATTTTATTGTTCTATGTAAAGCCTTGTATGTGACGTACAGCTAACATTATTTACTCAGAAACTAATCCATGGCAGCCTTATAGTGCTAATAAAGCTAAAACTGTATTTTCATAAAGAACTCTAAGGTTGGATTTATTAAAATTATATGTACAGTTATGTAAATATGGTTTGCCAAAGCGATTCTAGAAACAGTAGAATTTCTGCTTCGTGATTTAGTTTAATGTATTTATTTTTAAAGCGACAACACAGTTTTAATTTTATTTTATCAAGAGAATATTATAACATTGCATTATATTTTTTTTCATTAGTTTTTTATGAGTTGAATTTCCAGTTGTAAATGTCCAGAGTGCACTGGCTCATGTTCAGGTTAATGGCAGTGTACTGAGTGATTATTAATGTGCAGTTTGTGTAAAATGGCGGCTGTTATTATGCGTCTTCTGAATTTAATTTGACTAATATCACATAAAACCACCACCAACCACAGTAAGTGTCTTTTAAACAGCTAAGTTATTCATTATATGCATTTTACATTAGGTATTGTTAAACCTATATCACATTTACTAACACAGATTTGTGATAAAATAAACATTTGAATACAGAAATGTTAGCAGTGGATGTTCTGACAAAGTTAGTTCCAGATAGTTGCACAATACAGTCGTCTGTGTTATTTTATATGAGTTAAAGTTATATTTGATCATGTTTTGGGTCTAAGTTGTAATCTATTATAATGTGTGTGTTAGTGTTGTTGCAGTGAGAGGATTGGTAGAGCAGAGACTGCTGTTTAAGTCTCAGGCTGCTCTGAGGGAACAGCGGACAGTTTCTGCAAAATACCAACTGTTAATATGAGTTTTATTGATTTTCTTTTATTCACCTTCTAGCACTGATAAACCAACCTCCAACCACTGCAGATTTCTGCTAAACAGGTAAGTTAAGGTTTTAATAAATGGATTTTACAGTTAAAATCAGCATTTGTAAGCTTTCTGTATCACATTTCTTAATGCTAATTAAATCAAATACTCTTATTAATATAAAATGTAATAAATTGTTTATATTTATCTAATTTTACTGTAAACATCAGTTAGCTGCACAGGTATCTATAATATAATGGTCCTCTACTATTGTTGAGCTTTTGTCTCCTTAACTAATGCTAATTATTACAAAAAGCTTAAAGAAACACACACTTAATGCTTTTATGGCAAAATACATTGTAAATTTTACCATTTTACCCTCCTCTCTCTCGGGTTTAGCCTCCCCTCTCTCGGGTTTAGCCTCCTCTCTCTCGGGTTTAGCCTCCCCTCTCTCGGGTTTAGCCTCCTCTCTCTCGGGTTTAGCCTCCTCTCTCTCGGGTTTAGCCTCCTCTCTCTCGGGTTTAGCCTCCCCTCTCTCGGGTTTAGCCTCCCCTCTCTCGGGTTTAGCCTCCCCTCTCTCGGGTTTAGCCTCCCCTCTCTCGGGTTTAGCCTCCCCTCTCTCGGGTTTACCCTCCTCTCTCTCGGGTTTAGCCTCCCCTCTCTCGGGTTTACCCTCCTCTCTCTCGGGTTTAGCCTCCTCTCTCTCGGGTTTAGCCTCCTCTCTCTCGGGTTTACCCTCCCCTCTCTCGGGTTTAGCCTCCTCTCTCTCGGGTTTAGCCTCCTCTCTCTCGGGTTTACCCTCCCCTCTCTCGGGTTTAGCCTCCCCTCTCTCGGGTTTAGCCTCCCCTCTCTCGGGTTTAGCCTCCCCTCTCTCGGGTTTAGCCTCCTCTCTCTCGGGTTTACCCTCCTCTCTCTCGGGTTTAGCCTCCCCTCTCTCGGGTTTAGCCTCCTCTCTCTCGGGTTTAGCCTCCTCTCTCTCGGGTTTAGCCTCCTCTCTCTCGGGTTTAGCCTCCTCTCTCTCGGGTTTAGCCTCCCCTCTCTCGGGTTTACCCTCCCCTCTCTCGGGTTTACCCTCCTCTCTCTCGGGTTTAGCCTCCTCTCTCTCGGGTTTAGCCTCCTCTCTCTCAGGTTTAGCCTCCTCTCTCTCGGGTTTACCCTCTCCTCTCTCGGGTTTAGCCTCCTCTCTCTCAGGTTTAGCCTCCTCTCTCTCGGGTTTACCCTCTCCTCTCTCGGGTTTAGCCTCCTCTCTCTCGGGTTTAGCCTCCTCTCTCTCAGGTTTAGCCTCCTCTCTCTCTCGGGTTTACCCTCTCCTCTCTCGGGTTTAGCCTCCTCTCTTTCGGGTTTAGCCTCCCCTCTCTCGGGTTTACCCTCCTCTCTCTCGGGTTTAGCCTCCCCTCTCTCGGGTTTACCCTCCTCTCTCTCGGGTTTAGCCTCCTCTCTCTCGGGTTTAGCCTCCTCTCTCTCGGGTTTAGCCTCCCCTCTCTCGGGTTTAGCCTCCCCTCTCTCGGGTTTACCCTCCTCTCTCTCGGGTTTAGCCTCCTCTCTCTCGGGTTTACCCTCCTCTCTCTCGGGTTTAGCCTCCTCTCTCTCGGGTTTACCCTCCTCTCTCTCGGGTTTACCCTCCTCTCTCTCGGGTTTAGCCTCCTCTCTCTCGGGTTTACCCTCCCCTCTCTCGGGTTTAGCCTCCCCTCTCTCGGGTTTAGCCTCCTCTCTCTCGGGTTTAGCCTCCTCTCTCTCGGGTTTAGCCTCCTCTCTCTCGGGTTTAGCCTCCTCTCTCTCGGGTTTAGCCTCCTCTCTCTCGGGTTTAGCCTCCCCTCTCTCGGGTTTAGCCTCCTCTCTCTCGGGTTTAGCCTCCTCTCTCTCGGGTTTAGCCTCCTCTCTCTCGGGTTTAGCCTCCTCTCTCTCGGGTTTACCCTCCTCTCTCTCAGGTTTAGCCTCCTCTCTCTCAGGAGTGTGCCTCTGAGGCAGGAGCAGTTGTTCCTGTGGCAGATCAGATCTCTGCAGCTCTCTCTGTTGCTCTGCTCCTTCGTGGCGGTCGTAGGTGGCGCTGTGTTCTTGGCCACGGTGCTTTTCATCAAAACAAAACAAAAAACACACCAAGAACTTTGACCCCTCAGGTGAGACCGGGAGGTGGGGCTAAGGTTTAAAAATGTACACTTGAATACACACTAAATATTTGTTGCTATCACAATGGATTTGAAATGAAAGAATTTATATCAGTGGTTCTCAAACTGTGGTACAGGTCCCACTGGTGGTACATGAACTTCTTCTGGTGGTACTCAGTCTTTCGCTGTCCAAGAGCTGATTCATTTTCATTTAGAGCCAGTTTTATTCCTGCTCTGTTGAGGCTTAAATCAGAAGTTTCCTGGTTTAGGCACAGTTTGGTTCAGTCCTGGTTAAGTTCTTGTCTTGTTGTTATTTATTAATGCATTTTTGTGTTTATCTATTTTATCTCTTTGTTTAGACCTGGGTTAGTCTTGGCTTAGTTCTGGTTTAGACCTGATTTAGTTCTGTATATCGCAGTTTTTTGAGGTTTCATTCTGGTAAAATGAACAAAAGAGACAGAAGCAGAAAAGGTGCATAATGCTGTCTAAATACTCAATCAAAACATCCAATTAAAGTCATCATTTAAATTACCTGTATATGTTTGAAAAGACAGAAAACCAATCATTCTCATCTGCTCTGACAGACTCCTGTATTTTGTTTATCTGTAAAACCCTTTAAAGTTCAAGTTTATTTACAAAGCACATTTAACAGGAAAATAGAAGCTATAGAAATGAAAAAGGAACTGAATAAAACAATATTTAGACTGAACATTGAAACTATATCCAACCTCCCCACTTTTGGGTCCTGTCCCTCCAGCTGAGAATCGCTGGTTTAAACCTAATGAGACTGAGCTCATTTATTTCAAAGAGTTCCTTTTGTATTTGACTTGGAATACAAAAACAAAAACAAATGAAAAACTATTTTTGTATGCATACAGTTAAAATAACTTCACTAAAATAATTAAAATGAGTCTTTATTTTAACTCTGGACACACCAAAGACGAGCAGGTGACCTGGAGAATCTAAATGTCCCAAAGTGAATGAATGTGAGAGTGAATGTTTGTCTGTCAGTGAGTCTCAAAGTGTCCGCCCTGAGACTCACTGGTCCAGGATGTACGCCGCCTAAGGCCCATAGAAGCTGGGATAGGCTTAGGTCTTTCTCCTAACCCCAGATGTGAACAAGCAGAGGAATCACTGAAATAATTTAATTTAAAGATCCAAATGTCTCCCTCTGGTGGTGGGGGCTGGTATGTGTGGACTGAATTGTGTGTCTCTGTTGCAGACGATGAGCCGATTGTTGTCCCTAAAAGCGGACGTCCCACCCGAGTCCCAGTGTCCAGCGTCCTCATCTGAGCTCCACTGCGCCGCCAACCATCTCCACTTTTAAACCTAAAACTTTTAAATTACAGAGATTTTTACTAATTTTTACACTCCATTTAAGTTTTTTTTGTTCATTGCCAAATTGTGGACAGACTCTTCCTCACAGAGAAGTGAATGTGGCTGATCTGGGACCAGCCTCAGAGTCACAGGAGTCGACCAAGAAGCTGCATCTCTGCAAACCTTTTATAACCACGTTTTTATAGTTTAGTTCTTTAATAAAAGCATAGCTCTGTTTTCTCATCTGTCCATCTTTTAAAATCACTTCTAAGTCTTTAACGTTGATCCCATTTGGTTTGAAGGAGTTTCTCAGTTTGTCTCCCTCTGCTGGCGGCAGCTGGAGTTTTTAAATGAACCGTTAATTATCAAGGATTATTTTATTGTTTCTGTGAACTATTAAACCAGAATTTGTACCTTGTTGAGTGTCGCTGTGTGCTTTCTGTCAGATGAAGTTAAACACACCACAATACGTCACCAAGACTCTTTATTTCGAGAAAAGCTGTCCAGTTATCAAAGCTAATTACTGGCTGTCTGTAAAATAACATTAAAAAAAAAAACTATTCAGCACTGTGCAAAGTCCTGGTTTAAGGTCTTTTCTGGTTAGGATTATAAAAACATCCATGACAGGATTTACAGAGAATAAAGTCAGTATAAAGTCTGTTTATGGTCTTCACTGCTTCATCAAACTGTTATCTGTGCAGTTATTACAGTTACAGTGCCAGATCATCAGCAGTATCGCCTACGCCAGGGGGGGCCCGGTCTGTCCAGGATCAGGACACGGCCCACAGCTCATTTGGTTTGGTTTGGACCAGGACTCCCAGCTGAGGAGAAAAGACAGAGACAGAGTTATTAAACAGGAGAGAGGCAAATAATGACAATTATTTTACAGAGACTAAATTTTCTGGGGCATGATGTTTATTTTTTAAAGGTGGAAGGACCTGGGTTCTCTAAGAGTTTGTGTTTTATTATTTTAGGGCCATGCTCTGTCCCATTAGAAGATGAGTGTATTGTAGGGCTGACAGACTCTGGGCGTTTAGTCGACTCATTAGTCAGTGACGTCTTGGTCGACCTACATTTTTATTGGTCGATTAGTTGCATTCACTTCTGCATCAATAAAGCTGGTCTCATTTATTAGCAGTGTTTGGGGCACTAGCCTTTTTTATCTGTAACACGTTAGTTTAAGAGAAAACCTTCTTCTCATCAGGCAGCGGCTGCAGAAACATGGGCGGGGCTGCTGTGCCTCTTTCCTGACTTTTGATTGGTTAATAGTGACGCTCACGCAGTCCCCTACGTTACCCAAATACTTGAAAGTGAATTATTATTAGTAGTATTTTATTTTAGTCAAGATAACAATATGTGTTCTTTAATCAACAATAATGACGCTGACTTGAGTCCAGATGTGAGCCAGAAGTGCGGCCTGTGCTTTGTCCACATGGATCCCTGAGACAGGAGGCTGTACTGCAGGCATCAGGACTCAGTCTGTGCTGTTTTCATCTGGATTCAGCAGAGCCACATTCACTGAGATCAGAAAACAATGAACCACACCAGGCTCTGCTCTGATTGGCTCCTGTTCACTACACACTATACTCACTACACACTATACTCACTACACACTATACTCACTACACACTATACTCACTACACAATATACTCACTACACACTATACTCACTACACACTATACTCACTACACACTATACTCACTACACAATATACTCACTACACAATATACTCACTACACACTATACTCACTACACACTATACTCACTATACTCACTACACACTATACTCACTACACACTATACTCACTACACAATATACTCACTACACACTATACTCACTACACAATATACTCACTACACACTATACTCACTACACACTATACTCACTACACACTATACTCACTACACAATATACTCACAGTAGTTCCTCCAGTTGACAGTGAGGACTCTGTTGGTGTTCAAGCAGCTCCTGAACATCTGACTCATTCAGGTCTGGGTTCTCCCCCAGATCCAGATGTTTCAGATGTGAGGAGTTGGACTTCAGAGCTGAGGCCAGAGAAGAACAGCTGGACTCTGACAAACTGCAGTCGTACAATCTGAATAAAGAATAAATGATGAGAACAGATGAGAAAAATATTTAAATGTTTATATTGTACTACTACTGCTACTAGGGCTGTAGTTGACCAAAGAAATTGTTTGTCAACAAAGTTATGCCTAGTACAGCGATTAATTGACCAAAATCGACCAAAGGACACATGGAGGACTTACCAGAGTCTGACACAAAAATGACTTTACATTAAGTAGGTGATACAATATTCACAAAAGATGGATGTAAAATACATTATCTTAAAATCATCTATGGTATATTAAATAAAATGATGAATAAAAGTTATAAAGTAGTAAATTAGAGTTGCTTTTGAATGCAAAGAGTGGATGCAACTAATCTAACAATGAAATTTTAGTCGACTAAGACCTCATTGACCGATTCATCGACTAAGCACCCAAAGACTGTCAGCCATAACTACTACTACTACTGCAACTACTACTACTATTACTACTACTACTACTACTATTACTGGATATTATTTGCTGGTGAAACTTGATGACAATGAGCACAGAAACCAGTTGAGGTGTAGCAGGTCAATTATTTTATTTTTCAGGTGAGTTGAGAGAGTGGAGTGTAGAGTGGTAAAAAAAAATTTCTGGAAATATAAAGGCAAAACAAAACTTAATCGAGTAATTAAATTCTAAAAAATTATGTGAAGATAAACTAAAAAAACTCAACTGGAAATCACAAATCAAACCTGTTCAAAATAAACTCTCAAGAAGCATCTCAATTTTAAATCAGGCTAAAGGAGTATTAGATCAATCAGCACTCCATATATTCTATTATTCATTAGTTTTTCCATACTTATTACATTGTGTGGAAATATGGGGCAATAATTACAAAACTTCACTTAATTCTGTCTATATGCTACAAAAAATAGCCACAAGAATAATACATAAAGCAGGGTACAGGGATCACACTAACTCACTATTCATACAGTCCAAATTACTCAAATTTTATGATCTCGTCAATTACAAAACAGCACAATTTATGTTTTAAGTACATAATAAATTATTACCAGTTAAGATTCAAAAAAGGTTCACTTAGAGGCAGGACAGTTATAATCTCAGAAGCTGTATGAATTTTAAACAACCTCAAATAAGCACAACCAAAAAGAGCTTCTGTTTATCGGTGTGTCGTATTAAACTCTGGAAAGGTTTAGGTGAGGGCCTCAAGCAGTGTCCAGACATTCATCATTTTAAAGCACTTTTCAGAATGGATGTTTTCACAAGGTACAGGACTGAAGAAGAGCATTAATTCACATAGAGTCAGGACAGGCTGTTAACTAATGTTAATGTATATGGTATGGATATTATAACTTTTTAAACCGCAGTATATTAATCAATTATTAGATCATTTTCTTACGGCGTAAATAGCGTATAGTATTATAATTTATGGTACAACATCAAGTTGGAAAGGTATGGTATTGTATAGTGTTTTGTATTGCATTATTTTGCATTATTATTGCATATGAGGAAACCAGGAAGCTTTGATTAAAGACAGGTTTGGTTTATCAAGAAGGGGTGGGATTTAATAAGGTTGCACTTCTTTCCACACCTTTTTTTGAGCAGGTAAAACATTAAATTGTTGTTAAATTGTCAAATGTGCATGCTCAAAAATAAACGTTACCTGTCTATCTAAACAGGATTACTCACTTTACGCACTCTGGATAACTGCAAGAAATAAAAAGACTGCTCAGAAAACTTTATACTTTTATAGGCCTTTATATAGGCCTATAAAAGTTTTAAAAGGGTTTGGGAGGGAAAGAGGAGTCACATGACCTGAAGTATCACATGATCCTCACAGCTTCCAACAACTGCTATTACTACAACTTCTACAACTGTAACCACTGCTGCTACTACTACTGCTACTACTACTACTACTACTACTGCTACTACTGCTGCTGCTGCTACTACTGCTGTTGCTACTACTACTACTACTACTACTTCTACCACTGCTGCTACTACTACTACTACTACTACTACTACTACTACTACTACTACTACTTCTACTACTGCTGCTACTACTACTGCTACTTCTACTACTACTACTAACTGCAGTATATTTTGCTGAAGGTTTTTTCAGAGGGATGTGTTGATAAATCATTCCTAGACAGGTTTTTTGGACATTTTTCTCCTAAAAACAAGGTGTTTTGCGTTTTTTCTGCTTCATCAACAACAGTGTGTGCTGCACAAATGTCCTCCCTTTTATGGATGTAGTTGTGTTTATGACTGAGGTGGAGCTGTGGAACATGTGAAGTGTGTAACAGTAACAGACAGTGAACTGACCTCAGAGTCTCCAGTCGACAGTCTGGACTCTGCAGAAATCCACACAGATGCTCCACTCCTGAGTCCTTCAGGTCTGGGTTCTTCCCCAGACTCAGTTCTCTCAGATGTGAGGGGTTGGACTTCAGAGCTGAGGCCAGAGAAGAACAGCTGGACTCTGACAAACTGCTGCTCCTCAATCTGAATAAATGATGAGAAAAGTATTTTAATGTATTTATTGTACTACAACTCCTACTATCAATGCTACTACAACTACTATTGCTACTAATACTGCTACTACTTCTACATTTACTACTGCTTCTACTATTACTACTACTAGTACTGCTACTACTATGGGACACAGTTCCTGCCACCCTCTTTTTAGATTTGTGTTTATAGCGACCTTAATCATTTTATAGCCATGAGATACCACAGAGCTGAGTAGCCTCCCTTGAGCTTTTAAACTCTTAATATACAGCTTTTTTTGAAAAGTCAATGTGAAAATTAATGGAAATTTTATCTTCAGAACCGTGCGTAGGCAGTTGCTGTTGAACTTTGTTGCTATGAATACTGCTACCACTACTACTAAAACATCTACTACAGGGGTGTCAAACTCAAGGCCCGTGGCCAAATCCGGCCCACAACATAATTCCTTTTGGCCCGCGAGATAATTTCTAATTTGTATTAAAAATGGCCTGCCGATATATTGCACTTCATGACTCATCAGTGGCCGTGTTCTGTAATTATGTACCTGTGTGCAGGTGAAGCCAAGAGTGGCCCTCACTCCACTCCCAGGCCAAGACCACGCCTCGGCGCCATGCCTTTTGCCCTACTTTTTAGTCAAGCTTTACTTAATACAACACTGCATGCACTACACCTTACACACAACCATGCACTCACTCACACCACTGACTCCACAGACAGTCATACTCCATGGTTAGCTTATTTTGCCTTAGTTTGGGTTAACCTTTTTGTAAATAAATATTTCTAATTGGCCTAGTTTGCTGCTTGGTGTTATTCTTGTAGCCGTGAGCCAGGTTATGACAGATTGGGGGCTCATCCTTAAGTATTTAGAGTTCGGGAGAAAGTGTAATTTGGACTATTTTTGTGTGCCAAAGTTTGTTGCATTATTCTTTTTGTAATGCATTTTTGTAAGCTCATTTTTGATTGTCCTTTGTTTGGTGTTTGGGCGTAAAAGGTGACCTAGTTTTGGGGTGAAGGAGCATGCCGGTGACGCCACTCTGACGTTTTGGTGGGTTTTCCCTGGTGGAAGATTTATCTTTGTTTGTTAGCTGGGAGTGGAAGAGGATTTTCTCTAACTTCAGTTAATCAAGGTAAGTAAAGTGTTGACCTGTGAACCTTATCCTATTGTTTATAGGCCTGTGTCCCGGTTAGGAATATAGGTGCTGCTCCTTTGGGGTTCGCCTGTTTTTTTTTTTTTTATAGTGTTGTGGGCTAGTGTTTGTTGCACAAGCAGTAATCTCAGGTGCCCATCCACATTGATTTGGGTGGTTGTCTGTATTGATTGCCTCACAAACCCACTGGTTTTAGGCACCTGTCAACCCGCCGCTGAACTGCATGAACACTAGGGCTTGAGCTTGTTGATAGGTAAGTTTTGGTTGAGCAGATAAGGTAGTGGGGCGTTTGGTCTGCCGCTGTTTGTCTGGTGCCTTTTGGTCACCGCTTTAGCTTACATTGATTACTGTTTTGATGGTGTTGTGAAGGGAAATCTGTGGAGGTTTTAGATGAATGTACTAAAGAGCAGTTGCTTGAAATTGGTAAGCATTATGAAATTGAAACTGGCCATGTAAATAACTAATTTGATTGAGAAAGGTGTTTTTGGTGACAAACCACCTGTTATATACCTGTATACACCTGTTATAATAGTAACAGACAGTGAACTGACCTCAGAGTCTCCAGTCGACAGTCTGGACTCTGCAGAAAACCACACAGATGCTCCACTCCTGACTCTTTCAGGTCTGGGTTACCTCCCAGACTCAGTTCTCTCAGATGTGAGGGGTTGGACTTCAGAGCTGAGGCCAGAGAAGAACAGCTGGACTCGGACAAACTGCAGTCCCACAATCTGAATAAAAAATAAATGATGAGAAAAGTATTTAAATGTATTTATTGTACTACTACTAATACTACTGCTACTACTACTATTATTGCTGCTAAAACTGCTACTACTACTACTACTATTAGTACTACTTCTAGCACTACTACTATCCATCCAGCCATCCTCTTCTGCTTATCCTGGGATGGGTCGCGGGGGCAGCAGTCTAAGCAGGGACACCTAGACATCCCTCTCCCCGGACACTTCCTCCAGCTCCCCTGGAGAAACCCCAAGGCGTTCCCAGGCCAGCCGAGAGACAGTCCCTACAGCGTGTCCTCGGTCTTCCCTGGGGCCTCCTTCCGGTGGGACATGCCCGGAACACCTCCCCAAGGAGGCGTCCAGAACAGATGCCCAAGCCACCTCAGCTGGCTCCTCTTGATGTGGAGGAGCAGTGGCTCTACTCTGAGCTCCTCCCGGGTAACTGAGCTTCTCACCCTTTCTCCAAAGGAGCGCCCAGCCACCCTGCGGAGGAAACTCATTTCGGCCGCTTGTAACCAGGATCTTGTCCTTTCGGTCATGACCCAAAGCTCATGACTATAGGTGAGAACATAGATCGACTGGTAAATTGAGAGCTTTGCCTTGCAGCCCAGCTCCTTCTTCACCACAACAGACTGATACAATGACCGCATTACTGCAGACACTGCACCAATCCTCCTGTCAGTCACACGCTCCGTCCTTCCCTCAATGTGAACAAGACCCCAAGAAACACTCCTCCAACCTGGAGAAGGCAAGCCCACTTTTCTGGTCAAGAACCATGGCCTTGGACTTGGAGGTGCTGATTCTCGTCTCAGCTGCTTCACACTCAGCTGCAAACTGCCCAAGTGCACACTGAGGGTCTTGATTTGATGAAGCCAAAAGGACAACATCATCTGCAAAAAGCAGAGATGAAATCCTGTGGCTCCCAAGGAACTAGGCTGTGCCTAGAAATTCTGTCCATAAAGATAATGAACAGAACTGGTGACAAAGGGCAGCCCTGCCGGAGTCCAACATGCACCAGGAACAGGTCTGACTTACGGCCGGCAACAAAAACCAAGCTCTTGCTCCGTTGTACAGGGTCCGAGCAGCCCTTAGTAGAGGGCCTCGGACCCCATACTCCCAGAACACCCCCCCCAAAGAAGGCCACAAGGGCCATGGTCGAATGCTTTCTCCAGATCCACAAAACACATGTGGACGGGTGAGGCAAAGTATTAGTATTATATTTATTTATTTATTTTATTTAGCTTTAACTACATTTGTTTAACTTAAATTTAATTTAAACCTGTCCTCCAATTAGAGCATGGGGAGAACTACAAAATGCATTTTGAATTTTTGTTCTATGAGGTTTTATGGCAATGAAATGAGTAAAATATTTTTATTGCCGTTTTGAGCTTCTCAGGCCATGAGAAGGTGATTTGGGGAGTTTCCTATTAACTGCAGAGTAAGAGCCAAACTGCTGGTAAACACTCTGAGTTGGCACCAGTGCCCTCTGCTGGACAAATAGCAGAAGGCCATTGTTTGAGTAAACAGGTCTTTTTCCAGCACACAGTAAAAGTAATACTGTTTATATCGGCAGATTTCAGCCGATAACTGATAAGTTTCTAATGGGCTATATTGGCTCTGGTGTAAAGCTGGTCCACTGTTCCACGACCAGGACGAAAACCGCATTGTTCCTCCTGAATCCAAATGTTGACTATCGGCCGAATTCTCCTCTCCAGTACCCTGGAATAGACTTTCCTGGGGAGGCTGAAAAGTGTGATCCCCCTGTAGTTGGAACACACGCGCCGGTCTCCCTTCTTGAAAAGAGGGACCACCACCCCAGTCTGCCAGTCCAGAGGCACTGTCCCTGACCGCCATGCAATGTTGCAGAGCCAAGCAAGACAGCCCTACAACATCAAGAGGTACTCAGGGTGGATCTCATCCACCCCCAGCTTTTTGACCACTGCAGTGAGGCTAAAGTTTCAAGATGGCAGCCAGAGCATATGGCTGGTTTTTTAGTCTGCCTAACCAGGAGTAAAATCATTGTGATTTAAACAGATATTTCTTCAACAAATGCTGGTATGTGATATACAAGATATTTCAGCAGAGGATGGTAATTTCTAACGTGAAAAATGTCAAAGCCTAAGGCAAAACACGTTACGAAACAAATTGGCTCTGATTCACACAATGGGCATGAACTGCATGAGGAGTCTGTGGGCGCAATTGGTATGGCTGAAATACAAAAGGAGTTAAAAGAATTTTGTTTGGAAACAGCAGACAATTTTGGGGCACTGAGAGAAGAAATAAGTGAGCTACAAAATAAGCTTGGAGATATTAAAAACAGAATGGGCAATGCTGAGCAAAGGCTTTCTGAAAATGAGGACAATGAAAGAAATCTTGCCAGAGTGGTGATCCAAATGCTTTATGCCGCAAAAAGAACTGAAAGTAAAATGTGAGGATATACAAAGTCGCTCAAGAAGGAATAATATAAGAATTTATTCTGTACCTGGGGAAGGAAATAACATGATTGAGTTTGTGTCGAATCTGGTACGAGAAAAACTGGGGGTAACTGCAGAGCTCCTGATCGAGCGCGTGCATAGGACACCGGCTCCAAGGCCACCAGGACCAAGCCATTGTGGTACAATTTCGAAGCCACATTATAAAACAGAATGTGCTCAAAGCAGCGTGGATGAAGAAGTTTGTTCAAGTAAATGAAACAAGGATTTATTTTGATGATTTCACCCCGGCAGTTTTCAAAGAGCGTGGGAAATATAAGGATGTGTGTAAAGTGCTACGTGAAAGGAAGCTAAAATATCATATATTATTTCCTGCTCGCTTGAAGATCTAGAGTGTTTGATCACCCAACAGCAGCAGTGAGAGGCCTACGCAAGTTTGGCATTACTACCGTGGAGCTACCAGCAGAGGAACCGGACATGGAGTCCATGTTACGTGCAGCAGGATGACACACTGCCAGCTCACGCAGGAAAACACACGAATGAACTAATGGATGCAGTGAAATCTTTACTTGGAAACACGCTTAAAATTTAAAATGCTCATTGGGTGTGTGAATTGTACTACGATGGGCCCAGGTGTTCTAACGGGACGGACAATGACTCCTCGGAGCAACCCGTAAACAAGGTACTGTTTATTATTTTATATATGGGCGTTGCGACCACGGCTTACATGACTAATGTAAAGTCTTTCATCTATGGACAAATATATTTTATTTGCTTGAGTATTAAAGTATTTGTTATTAAATTTGTACTCGGTAATTTATGGTTGAACAGTTTCGACATCTAGTGTTACCAATGGATGATAATAGAAAATGTAAGGTGCAAGACTTTGAAACTGACTTTGACCCAGAAAAGCATGTGTTTAATTTTAGTACAATTCCATGTAAATATTACAGTGAGGATGAATTTAATTTAAACATGGATCAAGATAACAATTTTTTGGTTATTAATTTTAATTGCAGAAGCCTTTATGCAAACTTTAATAAAATTACTGAGTTTCTGAATACGTTGGAATGCAAATTTAATATTATAGCTTTTTCTGAAACTTGGTTAAATATGGAAAAGGGTGTTGATTTCGAAATTAATGGATATAAATTTTATTATATTAACTGTCCAGGTAAAAGAGAAGGGGGAGTAGCATTGTGTGTAGATGAAATGTATAAGTGTAAAGTAGTTGACCATATGTCTGTAGCTATTGAGGGAATTTTGGAATGTGTGGCAGTGGAGATTGAACTGAAAAAAATAAAAATGTGATTGTGGCCAGTGTTTATAGAACGCAAGGGTCAAGTATAGAGATATTTGAGGAGAGATTGGATGAACTAATAGAAAGCGTAACAGCTGATAAAACCATGTTAATATGTGGTGATTTTAATATAGATATGCTGAATCCAGAGGGCTTAACATTAATTCATGATTTTTTAAATGAAATGTACAGTAGATGTATGTTTCCAGTAATTACTCTGCCTAGCAGTGTAACTTGTAGATGTGCAACATTAATAGATAATATTTTTATTAATGATTTCAGTCATACCTTTCATAGTGGTATGCTATTGAATGACATTAGTGATCACTTACCGGTTTTCATTGTTTTTAGATTGCAATCAAAGAAGACTAATAGGACCATTGAAAAACCTAAATATGTAAGAGTACGGACGGAGAAGGAAATAAATTCATTTAGAAATGATTTGTCACAACAAGAATGGATTAATGTATATGTGGCAGATGTGGATAATGTGTATGAAAGATTTTTGGAAATTTATGTTACTCTTTATAATAAGAACTGTCCATTTACATAATATAAGTATAATAAATATGATAAGAAAACATGGATAACTAGCAGCTTACAAAAGGCATGCAAAAAGAAAACATAATCTCTATACAATTTAAGTATAGATCAAAGAGACATGAAACAAAATAAAAACTTTATAAGAATAAGTTAACAACTATAATGAGACAAGCTAAGAAGGATTACTACAAGAAGAAATTAAATGACAATAAAAATGATAAGAAAATAACTTTTTAAAATAAATTTTACATAATGTGATGAGGCCAAATGCTCAGTGTACAAATTTACCTGAGTATTTTTTGCACAATGATAAAATAATTAATGAGGAAGTTGAGATTGCTAATGAGTTTAATTCCTTCTTTGTCTCTATAGGGCCTAATATTGTCAAAAGTCTTAAGAATGCAAATTGTAATCAAAGAATGTGTAACAGTGCCACAGGTGGTGGGAGTAAAGTTATGCAATCAATGTTTCTTAGTGAAATTAATGAAAATGAAATTTTATATATTGTGCAGAAATGCAAGAACAAAATATCAATTGACTGTGATGGAATAGACATGACTATAGTTAAAAAGACCATTGATTGCATACTCAAACCACTTACTTATATTTGTAATCTTTCTTTTTGTACAGGTATTTTTCCCCAAAGAATGAAAATGGCAAAAGTAATACCTTTATTTAAAAATTGAGATAAACAAGTTCTTAGTAATTATAGACCGATTTCGGTTCGCTCTCAGTTTTCTAAAATTATTGAAAAATGGTTCACACAAAAATTAGATTTGTTTTTAGAAAAAAATAATTAGATTTTTGAACATCAGTATGGCTTTAGATTGAATAGATCAACAGCTGTGACACTTATTAATTTAACTGAAAAAATATTAACTTTAATAGATAAAAAATATAATAGATAAAAAATATTATACAATAACTGTTTTTTTGGATTTG
Organism: Bostrychus sinensis; assembly: GCA_020698575.1. Taxonomy (NCBI): domain Eukaryota; kingdom Metazoa; phylum Chordata; class Actinopteri; order Gobiiformes; family Eleotridae; genus Bostrychus; species Bostrychus sinensis. Next base: position 1,700,736 of record CM036253.1, read on the forward strand.
CAGAAAGCTTTTGATATGGTTAATCATGATATTTTGTTGTCAAAAATACATAATTATGGTATTATGGGTCATTTGCATAAGTGGCTGGAGAGTTATTTAAATAATAGGCAACAGTATGTTCAAGTTAATGCAAATACTTCTGATTGTAGACCTGTTGTACAATGGTACAAGGTTCAGTACTTGGGCCAAAACTTTTTAATTTATTTATTAATGATATTTATGAAGTATCAAATGATATGAATTTTTTGTTATTTGCAGATGATACAACTGTTTTTGTCTCAGGGACTGATTTACGTGAATTAACTGTAAGGATAGGAATAGAAATGGCCAAGCTAAAAAGTTGGCTTGACCAAAATAAATTATTTTTGAATTGGGATAAAACTAAATATATGATTTCTGGGACAAGAAAAAAGGAAGATCAGGTACAGGTCATCATTAATGATCAAAGTATTGAACAGGTTTCTGAAGTAAAATTTTTGGGAGTATTATTAGATGATAAACTCAGTTTATCATCTAATATTGATTACATTAAGAAAAAAATTAGTAAAAGCATCGGTATCCTTCATAATCTTAAACATGTTTTAGATGAAACCTCTTTACATCTTTTATACTCTACATTAATTGTTCCATATTTCATATATTATACTGAGGTGTGGGGTAACGCATGCAGCAGCAACACTAAATGTTTGAGTTTGCTTCAAAAGAAAGCTGTAAGAATCATAAATCACAAAGGTCCGAAAGAACATACAAATGGTCTCTTTATTAAGTTGCAGCTTTTGAAATTTAAAGATCTTGTTTGTTTAAAGATTTTGTTAATTATGTGGAAGATTAGTAAAAGGTTAGTACCGGAGAATATTTAAAATATATTTACTTTTATTACAGACAGTGAGTAGAAGGAAAGGGAACTTTCGTGTGCCATTTTCACAAACTTTGTTAAAACTACGGAGTTTTTCTGTTATTGGTGTTAGGTTGTGGAATTCGTTAGATAATGTGATCAAATCCTGTAATACTATTATTCAGATTAAGAATTTACTAAAGAAGAAGGTTTTGGAAAGTTATAGAAATCAGTAAACAAATCATAAATGAGGATGTTATGACTGTGAAAGTAAATGGCTGTGGTTAGGTCACGGTTTTTAGGATTTCAATTTCGGACAGTGTTACTTCATTTGTGATGGATTTGCTGTAAGTTGTAAGGGACGGGGTGGCTGGCCATCTATTTAGTCTGTTCTTTTTCTTGTTGAAAGGGGCATGCATTATAAGACATGGTCTTCATGCTCCTTTTCACCCATGATGATAGTTTTTGTGTGTTAAATACAATGTAAAGATAATTTGAATGGATATGGATGAATAAAAATAAATAATTAAAAAACTTCAGCTTGGGTGATGATCGAGTCCACCTCTGAGTCCCCAGCTTGTGTTTTCTCAACGGAAGGCGTGGCGGTGGGATTGAGGAGATCCTCAAAGTATTCCTTCCACCGCCCGACAACATCCCCCAGTAAACAGTAAATACAGTAAACAGTATTGGTGAAGCACTGCTTCCCCCTCCTGAGAATTTTTTTGTGGCCGACCGATAGTCCTTCTCCATGACACTTGGCCTGCTGGTATTTGTCGGCTGCCTCAGGAGTCCCACAAGTCAACCAGGCTCAATAGGACTCCTTCAACCTGATGACGTCCCTTACTTCCAGTCTCCACCACCGAGTTGTCCGATTGTCGCCATGACAGGCACCAGAGGCCTTACGCCCACAGCTCCGAATGGCTGCATCGAAAATAGAGGCAGAGAACAAGGTCCACTCGGACTCCATGTCTCCAGCCTCCCTCGAGATCTGGTCAAAGCTCTCCCAAAGGTGGGAGTTGAAGACCCCTCTGACAGAGAGCTCAGCTAGATGTTCCCAACAGACCTCACAATATGTTTGGGTCTGCCCAAGTCTGTCCAGCTTCCTCCTCTGCCAGTGGCTCCAACTCACCACCAGGTGGTGATCAGTTGACAGCTCAGCCTCTCTCTTCACCTGAGTGTCCAAGACACACGATGGCTGAAGGTCAGATGAAATGACAACAAAGTTGATCATCGACCTCCAGCCTTGGGTGTCCTGGTACCATGTGCACTGATGGACACCCTTGTGCTTAAACATGGTGTTAGTTATGGACAAACCGTGGCTAGCACATAAGTCTAACAACAGAACACCACTCGGGTTCAGATCAGGGAGGCCGTTCCTCCCAATCACGCCCCTCGAGGTATCACTGTCATTGCCCACGTGAGCGCTTAAGTCCCCCAGTAGAATGACGGAGTCCCCAGTTGGAGCACTTTTCAGCAACCCTTCCAGGGACTCCAAGAAGGCCGGACAGCTTTAATGTATTGTAATGTGCACTTTGGTGGAGTAGTGTAACACGTGTTTTTTTAGGACATTTGTACCAAGAAACTTTAAGTATAAAAAAACCCAATTATGTATATCCAACATAGTTACATGTTATTCCAATTGCTATGTATCATTCCTAGCCTGGTTTATTTTTTTCCCTAAAAACAAGGTGAAAATAGATTTTTAGTTAGTTGTCTGTCTTCTCTATTTTACTACAACATAGTAAGATACTGGGGGACACAGTGGCAGAGCAGTTACTGTTACTGTAAACCAACACACAAACTTTCTGGGTGGCATCTGCATGTCCTCCCCATGTTACCGTGGGTTCTCTCTGAGTACTCTGGTTTCCTCCAGCCGTGTTAGGTGAATTGATGACTCTAAATTGCCCCTAGTGAATGAATGTGAGAGTGAATGGTTGTCTGTCTGTGTATGTCTGTGTCAGCCCTGAGAATAAGTGGCCCCTGTCCAGGGTGTACCCCGCCTAAGGCCCAAAGTTACTGGGATAGGCTCCAGTCACCCGCGACCCCTAACGGGAATAAGTGGAAGAAGATGAATGAATGAATGAATAATAAGATATCCAAAATTCCCAATATCACAACAGCTGCTTTAAAGAGTTGTATATGTATAGCTCCTGTAGTGGTGATAAATGTGTCCACCACTAAATGATTTGATTTGCATTTTCTCTGCTTCATCAACAACAGTGTGTGCTGCACAAATGTCCACCCTTTTATGAATGTAGTTGTGTTCATGACTGAGGTGGAGCTGTGGAACATGTGAAGTGTGTAACAGTAACAAACAGTGAACTGACCTCAGAGTCTCCAGTCGACAGTCTGGACTCTGCAGAAATCCACACAGATGCTCCACCCCTAAGTCCTTCAGGTCTTTGTTATTCCCCAGATCCAGTTTTCTCAGATGTGAGGGGTTGGACTTCAGAGCTGAGGCCAAAGAACAACAGCTGGACTCTGACAAACTGCAGCCCCTCAAACTGTATTAAGAATAAATGATGAGAACAGAGGATAAAATAATTTAAATGTATTTATTTTCTATTGCTACTAAATCCAAATCCACTTTATTTGTTTTGCACATTTTACAAACAAGACAGTTTAAAAAGTGCTGCACATAAACAATAACTCGCAATGAATTACTCTTTTTAGCTCCACTAGTCCCCATTAAAATAATAACCAAATAAGAGCAATACAATAAGTGGCTCTGATGTGGGGGGCAGAGTATGTTTGGAGCCCACTACTGAGAAGGCCTAGTCCCCCCTGGTTTTAAGTCTCATCTTAGGAACCACAAACTGGAGCTGGCCCTCAGACCTCAGAGAATGCGGCAATAAATTTGTATGAGGTCCATGATGTAATGTGGGGCCAGTTTATTCAAGGCTTTAAAAACAAACAATATAATCTTTAAATCAATTCTAAAATGAACAGGAAGTCAGTGCAGGGAGGTGAGGATGGGGGTGATGTGGTCACATTTTTTATTTCCTGTTAAAAGATGCGCAGCAGCGTTCTGGACTAACTGTAGTTGATAAAGTGCATTGTGATTAATTCCAAAGTAAAGTGCATTACAGTAGTCCAGATGTGACGAAATAAAAGCATGAATTACGTGCAAAATCTGTAAAAGATGAACTAGATTTAATTATAGCTAAAAGACGAAGATGATATAAACTGGATTTTATGACTGCATTTATTTGTGTATTGAATTTAAAATCAGTGTCCATAATGACGCCAAGGTTGGTGGCTGTAGGTTCGCTTTGCTGACTGAGGGGACCCACGTCTGATGAAGAGCTAGGTCCAATCATTATCTCAGTTTTGTTTTTATTTAGTTTTTTAAAAAAATGAGCCAACCAAACCTTGATGTCTTTAAGGAACTGAAGTAGGGTTGTCAGGGGGTTACTGCTGTTCTTTTTAACTGCAAATAAATTTGCATAGCATCAGTGTAGAAATGATAGGAGATACCATGTTTCTGTAGAATCTGAGCAAGAGGGAGAAGGTACAAGGTAAAAATCACAGGGCCAAGAATTGATCCCTGGGGACTCCACAGTTGAAAGGGGTGATGGAAGAGGTAGATACAATCCAAACCATTTTAAAGCAGTCCCCCTGACACCCACACAGTCTTCATGCATCGGGCTTTCAGCTGGCGCTTGTGACACTGGTGCCTCCGGTAGTGTCGCCAGTTGTGGCGCGGTAAGGGCTAGGCTAATATCTGCTACCATCGCTATGTCTGTCGGTGAGACAGAGTCAGTGCGGAGCGGCCTGTCTACTCAACGCTTAACCAGGGGTCCAGCGGACTCAAATGATTCTGGAACTCACAGTGTTGGGTGCATGACTCTGCAGACTGCCGTGGGTGCGCCTCAAAATACTGGCCGCCAGCAGTGCAAGCCACCCCGGGCAGCACAAACACAACAAAAATACAGGTACTTTCAAACTGTTAACCATGCTGAAGTAATTTAAGATAATAATTGTAAGCCGAGGGGAATTCTCGAAGGCCACCTAAATATCAGAAATCTGGTTTCTAAGAGGGATCAAGTTGAACACTTACTTTCAGACTCAAACCTGGACTTTCTGTCTTTATGTGAAATGTGGTTAAATCCTATCCCTGCAAATATGATTGATATTCAAGGATATGCTTGTTTCCGTAAAGAGACAAATGGGAAAAGGAGGGGGATGTCATATAGAATGTTTACTTTAAAATGTTGTCTTGTCACCACGAATGAATTTTAATATTGTAACTTTATTAAATTATTATTTATTTAATCTAGTTTCAGGCATAAATTTATCAGTTGGGTAGAGGTTTTTATAATGCTCCACTCACCGCTGTCAGGACAAATGGTATAATAGAAACTTTCTCTCTACAACGAGGCATGAGGCAGTGACTGGTTAGCCCTCTACTTTTCATCACTGCTCTTGAACCCTTGGCGTATGCAATTCATTCCAATAGAGACATAAAAGGTGTGATCATTTATGGATATAATTTTAAAATCAAAATGTACGCTGATGATATCTTACTCACATTGAGCAAACCAACATTATCCTTACCTACCATTCTTAATTTAATTAACTCTTTAATTTTGATAGCCTTTCTGGATACAGGCTTATTTGGAACAAAAGTGAGGCCATTCCACTTTATGTTCATACTTTCAAATCAGACCAATTGGACACACCGTCTATCTGAAACTGACATAAACAGTAGCATTATCAGGTTCTCATGCAAAATTGTGAAACAGCTTCATAAATGGCTCAATATTAATGGCCCCTCTTTTCCTTCCTGCCCCATTTGGAGCAACCCTATGCTTTCAGCTGGAGGCAATACTCTATTGAGTAAAACTTGTGAAAGACAAAGAATTACAACAAAAGGGTGAGTTTTTTTGTGGAACATTGTTATCATTTAATAAGCTTAAAGAGCAGTTTGGCCTCCACAATTCCACCTTTTTAACTTATTTACAACTTTCATCAATTCTAAGTAATAAATGTAAAGAGGGCGACACTCCTGCCTCATGCACAGAATATGATCTCCTTTTTTTTTTTAAAAACATCTTGTCTCGGGGACTGGGATCAAATATGTACTGTCTAATGTCCACAGCCTCTGCTAACCCCATATGCCTCTGTACAACAGGCCAGGGAACAGGACCTTAATATATCCCGGTCTGTCTCACAGTGGAACCCAAATTTGGCGTTCATCTTTAAAAACTTCAAAGTGTGTGAGATATGGGATCATACAATTTAAGGTCCTGTGTAGAGTGTATATCACCCCCTCCAGACCATCTAAAATAGACAGTAAATACAATTGTTGCATCTTCTTTGGGAATGTTCTGCTGTTAAAATATTTTGATCTGAAGGGATGTCTGTATTATCAAAGTTCCTTAATGTGAAATTCCCTGTCTGCCCTACAGCCTGTCTTCTAGGCCTATGGCTGAACAATCATGCTGGAGTTACAAAAAATCATCATTAGGATGTCTAGCCAATAAAAGAATAATTCTACTGAACTGGCAGGAGTGGAAGCCAGGCTGTTTTTCTAGAGACAGATGAATATCGTAACATATTAACCTACTGGATATGGAGGGAGCCTCAAGCTTATAAAAAGACTTTGATGATAGCTTGGGGAATACTGAGGCTTTCTCTATTAAAGACTTGCTTGGAACATTGTAACATTGATTGTGGAGTGAATGAGTAGTGGACCAAGGTGTGGGCACTTTGGTGAGCTTGAGAAGCTTGTGAAGTGTATTATAAATCCAACCCATTATCATTTTGTATTATTATAACCTCTAAAATATTGTAACTTCATATAATTCACCTTCTTGTAATCTGTATTTTTACCGTAACTTGGATAAATTGTTGAAACAGTTCAAATATGATCGTGAATTAATTGTGCTCGGGGATTTTAATATAAAATGGTTAGACAAACATGGTAAACAAAAACCAAAAGCAGTAGCATCAAAATATAAATTACATCAATAAACTGAAGGCCCAATGAGACAAACGAGAAGAAGTTATAGACCTAATATTTACAAATAAACTGGAGCACGTGACAAGAACATATAATCTGATAACAGGATTATCAGACCACAATTTAACACTAATATCAAGAGAACTGACAAAGAACCATCTGCAGTGCATTTTTTATTGTTCACCTGCTAAAAAAATGAAAGGAATTCGGAAAAATTATATGCCTCATCTTGAAAATGACATGGGTAATATTAATTAGGGTTAAAAACACATAACTTGAATGTTGCAATATGCTGATGGACAGTATAGCACAAGTAATTCAGAAATACACAAATAAATTGAGGAGAAAACGTCAGTCTGTACCCTGGATTAATAATGAAATATGTCAACTGAGGAAAAAAAGGAATCATGCATTTAAGAAATCAGTCGCAACTAAATTATATACTGATAATGCCATTTTCAAAAGCCTTAAAAATAAATGGTTAAGTGAAATAAGAAAAGTTAAAACTGTTTATTTCATGCATTTGATGGAAGAATCCACGGGGAACAGTTCTTGTCTTTGGAAACACATACATAGATTGACCAGGCAAGACTCTAAACAAGAAAATAGTGACCCAACACTGTAGAACAAACAGCAGCATGTTTCAGGCCAGTAGAATTCCCTGAAACTAGGGATGCACGATAATATCGGTCTTGATAATTATTGGGCCGATAATTGTCAATTATGATGTCATTCAGATAATTCCGATAATTACAAATTCAACCGATAATAAGTCTGATAATAATAAGCTCAAACTGCTTTAATCGTGCCATGTTTGTCCTGTGGTTTTCTCATTGACGGCTCTCAGTCTGTGAGTGTCCCTCAGCCCCGCCCCCAGCCCCGCCCCTGCTGCAGACTGCTGTCAGCCTGGGAGAGGTGGAGCTGTCCCCTGTGGTTTCTGGCAATGAAGAAGCATGTGCTGAGGGTGTGTGGTGTAAACAGTCAGTCACATGGGGAAACCTGCACGGCGTGTTGCAGATTAGCAGTTAACAAGCTACTACCTTGCTTATTGGAGTGCAGACCATTGGGGCAAAATAATGAGGAGCGACCCAAGAATAAATTAAAATTATGAATAAAACACATATTAAGGGATCTGCATGTGGACTGAAGCCATGTATTAAGTGCTATGATACTGCTGAACCTGCCACTACCCCAGTGAACAGTGTGAATAGGAACAGAGATGAAAACCGATTATCCATGGGAACAAAGAAGTATAAAAAGTTCACAGAAAACTTTTTTTAATTATTTTGGACTGCTGGTGTGTGTTGTCATTCGTACCAACATGGTCTAGTACCCTATGGATTGTGGCCGGGACAGAGTTGAGCAGAGATGGGAGTTTCTTTAGTAATATTGGTACTGTGGCTCCAGGGATACAGTGTGTGACTGCATCCACCCCTGATACACTTCATCCTCTCATCATTGCTGTTGCTAGCCCTGTTTATACTAGCCTCACTGCTATCACCGCGCCCGCAACATCTGCCTCTACCCATGGCTTTCTCTTCTCCCACCTATGCCTCCTCTCCCTCGTCTGCAGGGAAAAGTGTGAGGATGATAGGGCTCTGCTTGGTGTAGACTGAACTGCACTGTTCCCAAGTTCACTCTCAGAGGCTGCGGAGACTCCGTGCTGCCCTGCAGGACCAAGTCGCGGGACAGCATCTTCACCCACACATCTCCCACTCAAAACTGCATTATTACCAACCTTATGCTCACTCCCAGCAGCGCCACCAAGAAGTAGGGTCTGTTTTGTTCATCAGAGTTGCTTGTCGCAATTCTGTGACTTTGGCACTTAAAGGATTAAAATACACTTCACTACCAAAGTGCATTTTGTTTCTGCAAAAACAGTTTAATGAGCGCTTTAATGTATTGGAATATGCACTTTGGCAGAGAAGTGTAAGTGTTTTTAATACATTTGTACCAAGAAATTATAGGTAAGTATAAAAAGAAAGTATTAAAAATTCCCATTAAGTACAATATTGTTACATGTTATTACAATTTGTTACATCATTTGATATTATGGGTATGTGTATTACACATATCATAGATAGACTGTAACAAGTGTACTGTAAAATAAGGTGTCACCCTCAACTATTTCTACTAATTTTAACAACAACAACAATAATAATAATAATAATAATAATAATAATAATACATTTTATTTAAAAAAAAATCTTACTTTTCTTACTTTTACTACTCCTCCTCCTACTACTATAACTATTTTCTGAAGGTTTTTTATAGGGATGTGTTGATAAATCATTCCTAGCCTGGTTTGTTGGACATTTTTCTCCTAAAAACAAGGTGAAAATAGATTTTTAGTCTGTTGTCAATCTTCTCTATTTGACTAAAACATATATCCATAATTCCCAATATCACAACAGCTGCTTTAAAGAGTTGTATAGCTCCTGTAGTGGTGATAAATGTGTCCACCACTTAATGATTTGATTTGCATTTTCTCTGCTTCATCAACAACAGTGTGTGCTGCACAAATGTCCTCCCTTTTATGGATGTGGCTGTGTTCATGACTGAGGTGGAGCTGTGGAACATGTGAAGTGTGTAACAGTAACAGAGAGTGAACTGACCTCAGAGTCTCCAGTCGACAGTCTGGACTCTGCAGAAAACCACACAGATGCTCCACTCCTGAGTCCTTCAGGTCTGGGTTCTCGTCCAGATCCAGATGTTTCAGATGTGAGGGGTTGGACTTCAGAGCTGAGGCCAGAGAAGAACAGCTGGACTCTGACAAACTGCAGCCACTCAATCTAAATAAAGAATAAATGATGAGGAAAGTAATTAAAATGAATTTATTGTACTACTATTGCGCCTGCTACTACTAATACTACTGCTACTACTACTACTACTATTACTACTGCTAATAATAATAATAATAATAATAATAATAATAATAATATTAATAATAATAATAATAATAATAATAATAATAATAATAATAATTGATTGGATTTATATTACGTTTTACAATTTGGTTCATTAATCATTCACTCCTCAGTCACACTCGGTAGTGGTGAGTTACTTATGAAACACAGCTGTCCTGGGGCAGACTGACAGATGCGCGGCTGCCATTTTGGGCATAATTTGTAGACTGTAAGCACATGATTTTGGCATCAAGCTCCCATAAAAACAGCTGCATTTTATAAATCAGAAGCCTAATGCATACTTTTGAAATATAAAATATTGAATGTACTTTAAAACTCTGGGCCCATTCTGAAAATCTGCCCTGGGGCCCCACATTACCAAGTTACACCACTGAAGACTAGCCTATTACTGACAGACCCTTTTCAAGAAATGTGTCTGTTCGAGATAGAAATATTTTTGTCATTATGATGCTATGATCGAGATTATTTTAATAAATAAAAGTACTAGTGCCCCTGAACCTCTCACATGATGCACTTCCTTGTCACTGTCACTGCTATGAAGCTCCCCTCTCAGTCTGTGATAATTAAATATGCTTTTTCTGATTGTTTTTGAGTAAAACATTAGAGATATGATCTGAGAAAGTTGGGCAGGTTTTGCAGACATCACGTTAATTGGAAGCACGTCCAGTGCGCCTCTTATTAAAACTTTTTAAACGGTTTTAAAGCTTTAACAAATGATATCTGCGCGATCCCTGCACCTAGATTCCTTAAACAAAAACTGTCAAAAAGCTTAAAATCTTCTCTATCAGCAGGAGCCGCAAGCCTTATGTTTGCCGCCTCTGTAATAAGATATCCATAATTCCCAAGGGTTTTTAAGCTCCAGTCGTGGTGATAAATGTGACCCACAAAGTATTTAAATGTATTTATTGTAACAAAAGCTCACACCAGATTCTTCTGATGATCTGAGATTTCACTTTTCATTTATTGTCAAACTGCAGCAGTCTGAGTTTGAGGTCGATCCAAAAGTGTCATAAAGTGCTTCAGTTACAACATTTTATTTCCCAACAGTCTGTGTTTTAGTTGAGTGTTAAAAGTCTGAGGCTGTGATGTGGACCACAGAGGAACTTTAGAGGAGCCTGTCTCCAGTGGAGTGGCTCCATGAGATGTGAGAGGGAACAGAGACAAACTCAGAGTTTAGAGTTAGTCCAGTTCACTTTCTTCAGACCTTTTAGGTTGGACTTTGTGTGGTTCATGTCTGACCTTTGTCTGATCACTTTTGATTTGAATGGTTTCATCTCATTGCTTTTCATTTTAAGGTTTATTTGAGCCTCTTTAGTTCTAAATGGAGAGGAGCCTCCAGTGGAGTGGCTCCTAAAAACTGACACAGCACTGTCCTGTATGTAACTGTCCTGGACACGTCTCTGTCCCTCTGTCCTGGACACATCTCTGTCCCTCTGTCCTGTATGTAACTGTCCTGGAAACGTCTGTCCCTCTGTCCTGTATGTAACTGTCCTGGATGTGGACTGTGCCCCTGACTGTCCCTGTCCCATCAAACCCTTGAGGACGTCCTAACCTCTGTGCAGAGGAAATAAAGCAGAGGTAAAGAGAGTGGACTGACCTCAGAGTCTCCAGTCCACAGTTTGGACTCTGTAGTCCATCACACAGCTCCTTCATTCCTGAGTCCACCTCTCGGTTCCTACTCAGGTCTAAGAGTCTCAGGTGAGAGGGACTGGACTTCAGAGTCGACACCACAACTTCAAAGTGAATCTTTGAGAGTTCACAATCAGAAAGTCTGTAAAATGAGAATAAATGTGTTCATTAATAAAGAGTTGAACAGAGTGAACAGAGCTGACTGATGTCTGTGAGACCTGTGGAGACACTTAGAATGTGAAGAATATGACCCAGATTTACAGCATTAATATTCCATTAGGACTTACACAGCCTTTCTGCAGTTCCTCACGGCTGGGACCAGTCTCTGTCGTCCCTCAGCTGATGTGTTGTACTTTTTTAGGTTTACCTTCTCCAGGACCTCCTCTGACATCTGCAGCATGTAGGCCAGAGCTGAACACTGGATCTCAGAGAGACTCTCAGATCTGTCCTCAGACTTCAGGAAGTCCTGGATCTGCTGCTGGACCGAGTGGTCCTTTAACTCAGTCAGACAGTGGAAGATGTTGATGCTTCTGTCTGGAGATATACTTCCTGTGTTCATCTCCTTCAGGTTGTTGATGAGTCTTTGTCTTGTCTCTGAGTCGATCTGTGTTGGACCCAGCAGAGCTCCCAGAAGCCTCTGGTTGGACTCCAGAGTGAGGCCGTGAAGGAAGCGCACAAACAGGTCCAGGTGGCCACTTGGACTTTGGAGAGATTCCTCCAGGGCTTCTCTGAGAAAGTTGTCTAGTGTCAAGTCCTGTGTCCATGATTTAAGAAACCTCTGCAGTTCCTCTTTATTCTTGTTGTTAAAACAGTGGAGCATGTGAACCGCAGCCAGAAACTCCTGGACGCTCAGATGGACGAAGCAGTAGACTGATTTGTTGAAGATGACACTCTCTCGTTTGAAGATCTCTGTACAAAGTCCTGAGTAGACCGAGGCCTCGGTCAGGTCCAGACCCACCTGCTGCAGGTCTTCTTGGTAGAACATGATGTTTCCTTTCTGCAGATGTTCAAAGGCCAGCCTCCCCAGCTTCAGAAGGACCTCACAGTCGGCCTGAGTCAGCTCTGGACCACTGGTCTCCTGTCTGTACTTCCTCTTCCTCTGAGTCTGCACCAGCAGGAAGTGAGTGTACATGTCGGTGAGGGTCTGGGGCAGGGCTCCTCTCTGATCGGTTCTCAACATGTGGTCCAGGACTGTGGCTGTGATCAAGCAGAAGACTGGGATCTGACTCATGATGTGGAGGCTGCGGGACGTCCTGATGTGGGACAGGACTTTGTCACACTGCTCTTCATCTGTGAACCTCTTCCTGAAGTACTCCTCCTTCTGTTTGTCAGTGATGAAGCCCCTGACCTCTGTGACCCTCTGCACACACTCAGCAGGGATCTGATTGGCTGCTGCCGGTCGGGAGGTGATCCATATAAGGGCAGAAGGAAGCAGAGTGCCTTTGATGAGGTTTACCAGCAGCACCTTGACCTGTGACCTCTGTGTGACCTCAGAGATGAGCTCACAGGTGAAGTCCAGAGTGAGTCTGCTCTCGTCGAGGCCGTCGAAGATGAACAGGAGTTTCCTCTGGGCCAGTGTCTGTGCTGTGAGCTTCTGTAGCGGTGGATGGAACACATGTATCAGCGTCAGCAGACTGTAGCGCTCCTCTCTGACCAGGTTCAGCTCTCTAAATGACAGCGGCACCACCAGATCCACCTCCTGGTTCTCTAAGCCCTGGGCCCAGTCCAGAGTGAACTTCAGAACCGAGAAGGTCTTCCCCACTCCAGCCACGCCGCAGGTCAGCACCACTCTGATGGGTTTCTCCTCTTTCTCCTTCTGCCCATGCTGATGCTCAGGGGGTAACGGTTTAAAGATGTCGTGGCACCTGATTGGAGTGTCATGGACAGTCTTTTTGGAGACAATCTTCTTGGAGACAGTCTTCTTGGACAGAGTCTCCAGCTGCGTCTCCTCATGTTGGGTACTGACCTCTTCACTGTGGGCCTCTGTGATGTACAGCTCAGAGTAGATCCTGTTCAGAGAAGTTCTACTTCCTGTTTCAGTTCCTTCAGACACACTCTCACATCTCTGCTCCAGACTCCTCTTAAGGTCTCCTGAAACAGGGACAGAGTGTTTGCATTTGAAAGACCAAAGACTTATCAATGTGGAATAAGAAAGAACATTGTTTGTGATCAGTGACAAAATGTACTCCATGATGTTTGTCTTCCTCTAAAACTGGATCAGTCAAAAATAAGGTTTACTATTGAACTAGTTTTAGAAAGGACTGTTTTTATTAGGGTTGGGACTTTATCACGATTAATTAATTACAGAGAAATTAACATGTAAAACGCAATTAATTGCAGTGACCTAGTTTCTGGCGCACAGTAACCAGGGCTGGACATCAACACGACCAAAACACCAAATGTGAGTGGCTTTCAGCTGTGGACAGTTAGATATATCTACCTGTACAAGTGCACTACAGGTAACTGTGGGGTTTCCTCTGAGACCAGCCCCACACATCCAGTACACAGCATCACTTTTCTTTTACTTTCATACGCTCTTCTTCAAGGCGCCACTAATCGTATCTCTGATCGTTCGCACAGCTAACTGAAGCACACAGGAGACAGCAGTCTGTTGGGTTCAGACGCGAGGAGGAGAGGGGACAGGTCCACACGGAGGTCTCACATGGAGCACAGAGGAGGAGAGAGTGAGACGAGAGGCATTTCGTGCTCCTGTTTGGCGCACCTACATGGACTGAGGCAGAGGTCGATGCACAAACGCTGAATACTGCCCTGTTTGATCGCGGTGTTAGTTTGAAATCAAATTAAAATATGCCAGAACATACAAATAAGCTCCTATATTTTATTTATGACATACAAATATTGCTATTTGATAAAAATGTGATTAATCACGATTAATTAAATACAAAGCCTGTAATTAATAAGATTCATTTTTTTTAAATCGTGTCCCACCACTTGTTTTTATTTTAATTGCATTTTAACATTAAACTGTAAAATGTCCTGTGCTGTGACTGTAACAAGTATAAATGCAAACATTTATAAAATAAGTCTCTCGTGTCTGGGACACAGTGTTGGCATCATGTTACATACTCTTTACTAATACAACACTTTCACTGCACTTGAAGCCAAAAATAATAATATAAGTTTTGTCTTGTGATCAAATGGTGTAAAATAAAAGGTGAGTTTTTTAAAGATCCACTTACAGCAGAACCTACAGGAGCCATCTGTCATTTAAAGAGCAGAGAGACCTTCAGAGTTCAGGCTGTGAGCTGGAAGTCAAATACAACTCTTATTTTATTATCAATATTATTAAAAGCCTCAGTAGATTTTTGGAGGAAGAGGACTGAATCATCTCCTCTCTACATCAGCGGTGCGTGAGGAGAGGATCCAAACCTTCAAGTTCCTCTGCACTCACATCTCCGAGGATCTTTCCTGGTCAGTGAATGTAACTTCACTGGTAAAGAAGGCCCATAGTCTCATGGCAAAATCTCAAAAAACTTCTAGAAATCACGTTAGTGGGGGCGGCATGTTTAGTGGGTGAACGGCTCTACCTACTGAGCTACTGCTGCCCCCAGAGCAGTGGTGACTGGTTATTATGACTATTCTATGTTTTCTATGTTTAGTACAAACAGTATGTGTTATTTAATGTTTCATTTAAGCTCCATAGTTGGGATGTTTTACAGACAAACAATGACTTTTTTTTTATTTTTATGGCAAAAAGACGTCCTTTTTGAGTTTCAAATTCACATATTTTGTTTATACATAAACTTATAGATCCATGATTTGCTTTGTGGTGTTATGATGTTAAAGTCTACATACAGTGCAAATGTCATGTCAATGTTTCATTTTGAAGATATTGATTTTGACTGAAAATATCTCATTTCAGTAAATGCAGCCATTTTGTTTACTCAATAAAAAACAAAAAGCCTAAATCCAGTGTCATGTTCAGTATACTCCATATTAACATAAAAACATGGCTGACAGCTGCTAAAATTCCATCCCCGCCTATGTGATTTTTTCAGATTTTGTTACCAGTCTACCAGCAGCGTTTATTTCCTGAGAGTGTGAGCGCTGCCTCTGTAGCTGCCTCTGCAGCTGCCTCTGCAAGTTACTTTAAAATAAAGTCTGTTAAATTTAAATGTTAATGTTAAATGTTATGGAAAAGGAATAAGCTAAATACATATTTTATAATATTATAAACTAAGACTAGCTTAAAATGGACAGAGTGTTGTGTGTGATTGCATATCACATAAATAAATTTGTGTACTTTATATCTGCTAAAATAAAGTGCGTCGGGTGACGGCTTTAGTTAATTGACAACAATATCTCGCCTCCGCCCTCAGTTAAATATTTAACACACAAATGCTAAAACCCTTGTTTGAAGGATTAAACTGCATTCGTTCATAGCAACATTAGTTTTGTGATTTTATTTTGCGATGTGTAAGACATAAATATGTTTTTTGAAGCTGCCCTTGTCCAGCTGCCAGCTTACAAGCTGTGACCGGAAGTCAATCATTCTGTTTAGCTGAATGTGTAGTAGTTAGTGCATAACTCCTATTGATGTCTTTATATTGTGTGTGAGTCTGTGATTGAACTGAAGGCCTAAGCTCTTTACAGTCAGCACTTTTAATGTGGTTTGACTGTTTTTTCTGTACAATGACAATAAATCTACTCTATTCTAGATCAGCAGCATGTTCATGTTTGCCTACATATATATTTTTAATTGCAGAAATATGGAGTGCCGTTTGTAAAGTCTGCACAATAAAAAAATAACACTTTCTTTTTGCCACATTTAGCTCCAAATGTCTCTTTTTAACACATTTAACACACTTTGTGAATATTTTTTCATATTTAAAAAAGTGTTAAATTATATATCTAAATGTTAAATGTAAATTTAAATATTAAATATATATCTAAATATTAAATCTAAATCTAAATGTTAAATACATATCTAAATGTTAAATATATATTTAAATGTTAAATATATATCTAAATGTTAAATATATATCTTAATGCTAAATATATATCTAAATATTAAATATTTATCTAAATGTTAAATATATATCTAAATATAAATGTTCAAAATAAATCTAAATGTGAAATCTAAATGTGAACTCTAAATGTGAACTTTTTTGTCTTGCTAAATGTAAAGCTAAATATTTAGTCACCAAGTGTAAAGCAGCTAAATATTTAGTTAGTATGCAAATAATGACGGGAATCTCCGCCCCTTTAAGTGCCGTGTGCACTGCAGAGCTTTGGCTGAGGAAGCCCGCAGTTCATTACCACTCTATTAACACTCATGGAGGACATCGAACGGGCTGTGATTGCTGGTGTACGGGCAGCCCTTCAGGGCACTGTACAACCAGCAATTCCCATACGACTAACTGTAAGTAAACATACTTTTCATTTTGTATTATTTCATCAAGTCTAATTAGCCTCTACATTGACAACATCAGAAGTAGCTTGCTGCTTGCTAACTGTAGAGAAATTACATATCTGTGCTAGCATGAGTAAAAATGGAGGACACAACCTCAATTTGTGGGATGTTTTTGATCTAAAAATGCAGCATTTAATACTGCCTATGCTACACTTGAGAGTTAGATCTTTATTCATTTAATCTAGTTGTTACTACAATGTATGTGAGTATGCAAGTGGTTTATTTTTTTAACACCTCCTCTAAGAATGGTCTCATTGTCACCTGAGATCACTCACTAAATATTATGAACTCTTGTTTCAGAGACCTACTGGACAAGGTCAGGCACAGGCACCACCAGCCATCTCTACAGCCACCTACAGTTTTGGTTCAGGCCTATCACAGAGACCAGTAGTAAGTGAAGATGTATTAACAATTTGCTTACGAAAAGTGAGCTTAATATCTAAGTATCTCTTAAAGAGACATTAACTCAATTACAAGAAAATTCTACTACTGGAACGTGTTTCTTCAAAGGGCTTAACTTACTTTGTTGGACTAATAAGCCTTTTGATACTTCTCCTGACATGTATGCCAATACAAAATACAGTTTGTAGTTGTTAAAGCTGTTAATTGTATTGGAGCTATTATATTGTAGTTCAAGCTTTAAAATAAGGGTACTCATTAATGCAAAGTTCTGTCTGCTTGTTTTCTATAGCCCTTTCCGTCCATTTTCCACCGTAATAGGGGAAGACTGACCCGCCAAAGATCTGTAAAAACATACACTAAAGATGTTGTATGTTTGCCACTTTCACCTGAGGCCTCCGTCATTATCATCCCAAGAGGAGACTCTCGGACCAGGCTAGCTGAGGCTGGGCTCATTGGCAAAATATCTTTTTGTACAGACTGGTCTGAGGAACAGTTCAGAGCTGAAATAACCACCATCTTCAGAAGTGTGTTTGCTTTGTCGGAACATCAACCATTGCCATTTAGCTTTTTAACCACCATCCAAGGATGTAAAAAACTTATGAAACCCAAGGTCACCTCCAATTTCTCGTGGGGTGGTAAAGAAGTTGCATCCATTTGTTCCAGCACTTGCCTTTATATCATGGCAGGAATTAATGTTCCAGCACAGGTTATCACATTAATAAATTTTAATGTGCTAGATTTATCAGATCTAGTTTTCGGTCCACATTGAAAGATGCCTAACTGAATTAAATTAAAATGTTTTTTGCAGAATGGCTTTATAGAGGTCTCTGATGACTCTGATGTTGATAGCCCAGTTCTACCACAAAGAAGAGGTTGGTTTAAAAAAATCTTGTCATGACATTATAGTCACGTGTTAGTGGTTCATCATTTGGCTAATTCATCTTTACTCATTGTTCTTTCTTCATTAAAGTCAGTCCAGGTAATGGATCTGCCCAGAGAGAAGGCTGTGGAAGGCATCCAGGGCAAAATGAAGCATCTGTAAATTTTACAGATTTCATGTATGTTTCTTTTGCACATACTGAGTACTTTTTGTTTTAACACATTATATAGAGGTTATATGTTGTGTTTAATTTGTAGTCCTGTTGATGTTGAAGAGGATGAAGCTATTGAGGAGGCAATCAGACGTAGTCTAACAGATGAGCCCTTGCAGTCCATTCAGGATTCAAGGTGCATAGACTGTGCATGCATTATATACATATACTTGTGTATGTGTGTGTTTTATGAATATTTTCTCTGTTTTGAAGGTTTGCAAAACTCAGCAAAGAGGAAATTACTGGAATCATTAAAGCGCACAGTGAAAGAGTTGTCTCAGAAGAATACAGACCGATCTACATCAGCAGAGGGAATGTATGGACCACTGCCCTCCGACAGTTCAGTAGGGGTGCATTCACTCAAAGTACAGGTGCACTGTATGTCACATTTGCAAGCGATGAAGACAAAGAAGATGCAGAAGATCTTGGAGGACCGAGACGAGAATTTTTTCGCCTTCTTGTGAAAGCTATCTACATAGAAAGTGGAGCATTTGAAGGTAACTCAAGTTACCCACAGGAAATTACTCCTCTCCATCTTATCCTGTTTTCTACTTTCAAGTAGATTTGTATCTTCTTACACTACAGTCATACATCTTTTGTTTTGGTATTCCTTGTGCCTTTAATCCACTACAGTTTTCTATAACTCAACATATAATACTAATATTTATGACTCATCAGCTTTATTCTGCTGTGGTTCCCTCTCAACGCCACCCTTTGTTTTATTTTAACTACCTTTGCCGTCACCAGCTGTTGCATCTTTCTGATCATATTTTTATACAGTTATGTTTTTTCCTTCTCATAGAATCGCCAAATGGCTTCATTCCAAGACTCAACATTTCCCATGTGCAGAATGGAGTCTACTGCACTATTGGATATATGATGTCAACCATCATAGTGCAGGGTGGTGAACCACCAGCCCTACTTGCTCCTTGTGTAGTGGATTTTCTTTTGACTGGAGACATCTTTCAAGTTAACACTACTCCAAATGACATTGGTGACATAGAACTGAGAGAGGCTCTGAAGAAGGTATAGTATGTGTATTTTATCTCTTTAAAGTGTTCATTTAAACAAAAGGACTTCCAATGTATTTTTGTTTAAATTTTACACCATAAGGTTGATAAAGCATCAACTGAGGATGAATTGAAAGAAGCAATTGAAGGCTGTGACTCTTGGAGATATGGTATTGAAGGTCTTCCTAGCCCAGTCAACATGAACAACAAAGATTCATTTGTGCAGAATGCAATACGCTTCCATGTCTTCATTCAGCGACAGAGCTGTTACGACCAGTTGGGCAAAGGTTTGAACTACTATGAGGCAAGTATTGTGTAAAATAAGGCAATTATGACCCTGTTAAAAATTTTTTAGCAGATTATAGTGGTAGGCAGTGCCAAAGTAGTGTAGTGGCAGTTTTGCGTCCAAGAATTCAACATTCAGTTGTCTAAAGAGTCACAAGAATCTAAATTACTCTTCAATGCTATTAATGCTTTGAATGAATGCTTCATTTTTAACTAGAGAAAACTAATGGTAAAACAAATCAAAACCAAGAATGCTACTTTTTCCATTATTCTGAAAGGAAAACTACAATATAATATATATTTTGTTAGGCAATTTTGTACTTAGCCTTTTATCATTTCAGTTGATTTGAAATGTTTTGGGGTTTTTTACCTTTAGCTGGCACCCCAAGACCATTTTTGTTTGGTGCCCAAGAAAATCTATGGCAATGGAGGGTCCTATTGTGGTAGTTGGGAAAAAAAATATTTTTGACTGTGTGTGTGTGTGCTGGTTGGTGGTGTATTAACATTTGGTTTTGTTTATGAACAAATGAATAAACCCTTTCAAAATTTGTAAATAGAATATTCTAAATTCCAGAATGGAGGCAACTGGAGGCAAGATCATCATAATACAGTACATTTTCAATGGAGAAATTAGCATTAGCCACAAAAAATTGCAAATTAAGATGTTTTTGACAAATGACCAGCACTCTGCTACATGAAGGTAATGTCAGAGCCTGGTTAAGAAACATTAGTGAATGTACCACACATTGTATGTTTAGTTAATGTACACTTTAGTATTTTTAGGTTTTAATGGACAAATCCTTAAAGAAATGTTGATTACCACAATATTTTTTTCATTGTATGCTCAGAATTATTCTATTTCTCACCACAAAACCTTTGCTCCAGTCACCTCCATTCCGGAATTTTTAACATTCCATATGACAAACATTTTAAAGGGTCTATAAAACTGGGTTGTTTATTTTTAGTTTATAACTTTTTGTGGCATATAGGAGCTGCAAATTGTGTGTATAAATGACATATGTGAGTCCCCAGTAGTAATAGTATAAATAATATATAATATTTAAGTTCAAAGTATAAAAGAACTTGGAGTTGGCTACCACCGTAACTGACAAAACCTCTAAGGAAAACTCTTTTATTTTGACTGCTTTATTGTAACAGTTATAACAGAGTGTAACAGTTAACGTGTGACATAAAATTCAAAACATTAAAATGCACATGTTTTCACAGATCTTGCCATTACTCAAAAACACACCTTGCCTAAGGGTTCTTCTTGAAATCCCTGAAGACCCCAGTGATGTGTCAGCAGAAGTTGTAGCTGCCCTCCTGAAACCTGTGTATTCTGTACTGGGAAGCAACAAATGGCCAAAAGAGGAATTAATGGTTGTCAAGTTTAGAGAGTTTCTTCACAGTGTGCAAGGTAATTTAATGTCTTCACCTGTTGTGTGTAGAAGTGGGCGATATGGTAAAAATATATCAGAATTTTATTGAGTTCAAGTTCTCTTTCAGTCAAACAGGTTGCTGACCGTGTTGCTGACAGAAACCTCACTGAAGCAGAACACAAGTTTATCCTGACTCTTAATCCTGGACATATTCTTGCCTTTGTAACAGGAAGTAGCAAAGTTCCTGCAGTTGGATTTTTCCCTAGTCCAAAAATGACTTTTGTGCATGATGAAACCAAACATCTTCCCATTGCAAACACATGCTCAAATGAGCTTAAGATCTATGTTAACCAAAAAAATCTGAACAATGACAATGAATTTGACTATCTTTTTGTGGTGGCACTCATGAATGGAGCAATTTTTAGTGTAGTGTAGCCTAAAACAAATACTGCCATACTTACAGCTTGTTTTCCATAGGCTTAAGCAAAGTTACAGACAAAAAATCAGTTCAAAGTCTTGTGCACTGTTTATTATAGTGTTTTTTTTTACACAACTTTTATAAATTGTCTTGTTCAAAAAGGTTGTTACAGGTGTTCAGGTCTTCAAAGCACATTATCACTCTACAGTTTTGTATTTTACATATTTCCAATCTTTTGAAATACAAAGTCCTGGACTCTGCGATATAATGATTTCCCAATGTTATGATCATTTTCAAGTGGATTTACTGTAGCAGTTAGTTCTACAAAATCCTGCTGTTGAAGTGGGTTGGACAAGTTATTTTAATGTGTAACAGAGTACAATGTATTTACCTCTGTTGCTACATTTGGATAGTTCAGTAATGTGAGTGGTCTGTCCAATGTAAAAAGCTGTGTTGGGGTTCTATTTCCTTCTGAGGATATTGAATGGTTGTTAAATGCATTTTTAAACTCATTCAATGTGTGATTGATCCTTGGAATGTATACATAGTGAAGACAAAATAAATCAGTTTCATTATCAGTGTCCAAGGCCTCCACTGACTCTAGCTCATAGAAAATTGGTGCAAACACATCACGGCAGGTTCTATTTAAATCTCGATTGAATCGCTCAATTCGCTGATTATGCACTGAGCTTCCAGTCAATACAGAATTTTCCCCTCTATGCTCTCTCATGTCTTCCCAAATACGGACATTCTCAGTTCCATAATCAGTTCTGATGTGTATTGGCCGGCCATGTTCACTAACGGCTTTGGTGAAGAGGCACATAACAGTTTCTGACAGATTGTTGCTGGAGCACTGGAGAAATGTCAACATTCTGCTGTACCCATCCATTGCACTGTGTACAACAAATTTCCATCGGATGAGCTTATGATTACCATCAATGTGCCATATGTAGTTCGGACAAGGTACACTTTATACTCGTCTCTGAATAGCCCTTGTTCTTCTGGACTCAACGCCAGCACCATCCACCCTTTTCAAAGAGTCTCTCAGGCGTCGTCTCTGCACTATTATGTTTCTGGCACGCAAATGTCCATTAAGCATTACTTCTCCTATATGAGGATGCTCTGTTTTTATTTCCCTTATGATTACATCCAGTTCGTCTTCCGAAACATTACAAAATTTTTGATGGCGTATACCATATTCATGCATTAATTTATATAATGTTGGTCTTGAAATCTGCAGGTGTAAAGCAACTTCTGAAAGCGTTATCTGTAGTTGCAGCAAATTCTCTATGTCTTCTTTGGATATGATGGTACCCTGATCCTTAATAAACAAGAGGGGGAAAAAAATTAATGTGTTGCCACACACAGACACCCAACTATGAAAATACGGAATCTCAAAAATTCTTCAACTACTTAAGAACTAGTACTTTTCTTAAGCTAATTGTTAATACATCTTCACTTACTACTGGTCTCTGTGATAGGCCTGAACCAAAACTGTAGGTGGCTGTAGAGATGGCTGGTGGTGCCTGTGCCTGACCTTGTCCAGTAGGTCTCTGAAACAAGAGTTCATAATATTTAGTGAGTGATCTCAGGTGACAATGAGACCATTCTTAGAGGAGGTGTTAAAAAAATAAACCACTTGCATACTCACATATATTGTAGTAACAACTAGATTAAATGAATAAAGATCTAACGCCCAAGTGTAGCATAGGCAGTATTAAATGCTGCATTTTTAGATCAAAAACATCCCACAAATTGAGGTTGTGTCCTCCATTTTTACTCATGCTAGCACAGATATGTAATTTCTCTACAGTTAGCAAGCAGCAAGCTACTTCTGATGTTGTCAATGTAGAGGCTAATTAGACTTGATGAACAACATTTTATTTATTTATTTTTTTCTACTATATCACTAGGTCTGAATAATGTCCACCACTGACCCATTTTGTCCCGTTAATCTTGTCACCCTTAGAATCTCCTTTGCTAATTGTGGTAAACTTGGCCAAATACGGGTCTCTGGTGCCTTTCTAAGTTTCTCACTGCTCATTTTTATTCTAAATATTACTTTTGTTGAGGGGATTGTGCTGCCCTCTCTGTAACGTTAACTACTTGATGGAGCGATTATATTTTCGCGGGACACAAGCAGCTTTATTTGTTGTAGCTAGCTAAATTAGCATTAACTTGACAGCCACAGTGATACGCGATGCTAATCAAATGTTAGCTAGCAGCGTTGATAAAATAATACAAAATGAAAAGTATGTTTACCTACAGTTAGTCGTATGGGAATTGCTGGTTGTACAGTGCCCTGAAGGGCTGCCCGTACACCAGCAATCACAGCCCGTTCGATGTCCTCCATGAGTGTTAATAGAGTGGTAATGAACTGCGGGCTTCCTCAGCCAAAGCTCTGCAGTGCACACGGCACTTAAAGGGGCGGAGATTCCCGTCATTATTTGCATACTAACTAAATATTTAGCTGCTTTACACTTGGCGACTAAATATTTAGCTTTACATTTAGCAAGACAAAAAAGTTCACATTTAGAGTTCACATTTAGATTTCACATTTAGATTTATTTTGAACATTTATATTTAGATATATATTTAACATTTAGATAAATATTTAATATTTAGATATATATTTAGCATTAAGATATATATTTAACATTTAGATTTACATTTAACATTTAGATATATATTTAACATTTAAATATATATTTAACATTTAGATTTAGATTTAATATTTAGATATATATTTAACATTTAGATATATATTTAATATTTAAATTTACATTTAACATTTAGATATATAATTTAACACTTTTTTAAATATGAAAAAATATTCACAAAAATGTGTTAAATGTGTTAAAAAGAGACATCTGGAGCTAAATGTGGCAAAAAGAAAGTGTTATTTTTTTATTGTGCAGACTTTACAAACGGCACCCCATACAGAAAAGCAGATATATGCAGTTGCAACTGTACCTTGACTATAAATGAAAAATATATACAGGGCATTTGTGGGAAAAAAAAAGTATTTTAATTGATTATTGTGCTTTAATAAACATGAAAAAGGGTCTGCAGGAAATGTAGAAATCTGAACTGATCTGAACCGGATCTAAATTTAATTAAATAAAAATGTCCCAAAGAGGCCTGTAATACTCCTTGTCAGTTGTAAGGTGACTGCGTACTATGCCACTTGTTGCGTGTGCTGGGCTCCCACCTTTTCCCAGCCAGGTTTTGACATATGGCAATTGTTGGAAAAAATGTCCTAATGCTAAGTTTAAAATCTAATTTGCTGGGACTTCCGGTTTGCGCGGGGCCATGAATGGACGCACTTGAACTGAGCTCCGACGGGACCCTCCAATTTTGTAAAGAAAGCTGCAATTTCAGCGCTTATTTCACTCTGTACTGGTGCTTTCTAACCTCTAACAAAACAAGGACAGCTTTTTGCCAGCCAAAATGCCTAATCACCAGAGCCGCCACGCTGACTCCCAGGAAGCTAATGCTAGCGGTCAACACGAGGTGCTAGATGCTATTAGCTCACTGCACGGAGAATTACTGACTACAATCGCAAACGCGGCAAAGACACACTCGGACCAACTTCAAGAATTACAAAATGCTCTGGAGAAGATAGAATCCAAAATAGAGAACACAACAGGCCGGGTTATAGAATTAGAAACTGCAACCCCGGCCCACTCAGACTCTATTCACACCATGGAGGTAGATATTGTGGCCATGAAAAAGGAGCTAGCAACTCTGAAAGACCGCTGCGAGGACTTGGAAGCCAGATCTCGTCGTTGCAACCTACGTGTTTTGGGAGTGAAAGAGGGCCGGGAAAATGGCAAGCTTATGACATGCTTTGTAGCTGAGCTTCTAGCGGAGACACTAAAGCTAACTTCAACTCCACTTTTAGACCAAGCCCACCGCAGCCTCCGCAGTAAGCCAAGCGACGAGAATGCACCGCCGCGCGCCATTGGGATAAGATGCCACTATTTCAGCGAGAAGGAGGCGATTCTGAAGAAAGCCACAGAGCTGAAATTGATCACCATGAAGGACAACGATAGGATTTCGATTCTCCCTGACTACACCCAGGCAGTCAGTAAGCAACGGGCGGCTTTCGGCGAGGTGAGATCACTCCTGCGGGGATTCGACCGAGTCCGTTACAGGCTTTTATTTCCAGCCACGCTCAGGATCACTACCCCGGAGGGCGAGGAATTTCGGTTTAAAAGTCCATCAGAAGCCAAGGATTTTGTATCTACCAAGTTGACGCAAAGGAAATGAGTCTGAGCTGTTTCATTTTGTCTATGGGATTAACGTCGTCTTCTGCAAGACAACAGTCATTGGACTATCCGGTAATACACACTGTATGGCAATTTCAGACTGACTGACATTGATGCTCACTGTCACATAAAATATGTCTGCTGGCTTAGCTATGTTTTTTTTTTAATAGTGAGGGTCCTGTTCGGGCCGGGCTGTTATGGTAAGTGGTTACACGCATGTGTTGTTTTTGTATTGAGTACCGGAATCAAGTAGGAAGCCTCAGTGGGCTTTTTTCTCCTACATTTTATTTTTGCTTTTTAGTATAGGGACATTGTGATAATGTCATTTCTTGTTCGCCAAGTGTTAGAGGGATTGAACGAGTTTACAACAGTTGTTCTTTCGGTTATTTCTGCACATCCAGTGTTATATGTTGTTTGTTTTTTTTCTTGTCTTTTCTTTTTTTTGGTGGTTATGTTTGAATGCATTGTCATGCATCTTGAATTGGGAAGTTGATTGTGGTACAACAAAGGTGGATTTGCAGTCCACATTAGGGCTCCAAAGCTACATATTTACGGAATATGGGTACAAGTAATCTACCCGGAACTGAAATAAAATGGATTAGTTGGAATGTGAGAGGGCTTAACCATCCGATAAAGTGCAACAATGTATTTTCACATCTTGGCAAATTAAAGGGACATATCGTGTATTTACAAGAAACACACCTAGTAAATAAGGACCATAATAGACTAAAAAGGTCAGGCTATACACAAATATACCATTCCAACTTTAATGGCAAAGCTAGGGGTGTGGCCATTCTTTTACATAGAGATGTTCACTTTGAAGAAGTGTCTACTATCAGGGACAAAAATGGGCGTTTTATTATTATTCAAGGAATTCTATTTAATACCCCTGTTATAATGGCAAATATTTACGCCCCAAATTGGGATGATGTGCAGTTTTTTAAGGATATTTTTTGCCCTTCTTCCAAATGTGGACTCACACAAGATAATCATAGGCAGAGATTTTAATTGCATTTTACACACGTCGCTTGACCGTTCGAGCCCCCACTGAGGCACAGGCGCAACTGTTAACAAATCGGCCCAGTACATTAACTCATTCATTCAGAGTTATGGCGTGGTTGACCCATGGAGGGCTAAAAATCCTACTTCTAAACAGTTCTCTTTTTTTTCTCCGCCCCACAAATCTTTTTCGAGGATTGATTTTTTCCTGTTGGACTGTAGACTCCTGTCTCTGGTGACTACAATTAACTATGAAACTATAGTTATTTCAGATCACTGTCCGGTTGTAATGAAGATGAGTTTTCCTGGCTGTTCAGAGCACCAAAGAACTTGGAGATTTAATACAAGACTTTTAACAGATCAGAAATTTGTAGAATTTATCAATATGCACATTGATCTGTTCTTCGAAACTAATAGCTCCCCAGATATCAGCTATAGTATACTTTGGGAAACATTCAAGGCATATGTTAGAGGGCAAATTATTTCATATAGCGCAAGCGATAAAAAAAAGAAGCTCAAACGCATTTCTGAGATCAGTGACAGACTCAAAATCATTGACCAATGTCAATCAACTTCACCTTCCGAGGCACTCTGGAAAGAGAGAACACTTCTTCAAACGGAATATGACCTAATCATGAACGAAAGAGCCATAGAAATCCAACTATGATCGCAACAACAACATTTTGAACACAGTGAGAGAGCAAGCAGAATGCTAAGCCATCAGCTTAAGCAGAAAGCAGCTACGAGCTATATCTCATCGCTTAAAAATGACAAAGGTGACATCATTTCGGATCAGAAAAGCATTAATAAGCAGTTTGTGACATTTTATAAAGAGCTATACTCCTCTGACCAATGTGACTCTATGCTGATAGAGGACTTTTTTAAAAATGTGAAGCTACCTGTGTTAGAGGAGACGGATAAAACCAATATTGAAGGGGATATACAATTAACAGAAATCTGGCAGGCAATTCGAAAGATGAAGTCGGGCAAGTCACCAGGCCCTGATGGCTTCCCGATTGAATTTTACAGAATCTTTTCGGTCAAACTCCTGCCCCACCTCTGTAAGGTTTACAAAGAAGCATTCAGGGTTAAAGCCCTGCTAACCACAATGACACAAGCAACCATCTCTGTTCTGCTTAAAAAGGGTAAAGATCCGCTCAAGTGCAAATCCTACCGGCCAGTGAGTTTGCTCTGCTGCAACTATAAAATACTAACTAGGATACTGGCCGATAGATTAGAGTGAGTGCTTGATAAGATCATTCACCACGATCAAACTGGGTTTATGAAGGGAAGGCAGCTATATAGTAATCTCCGCCGTGTTTTTAATGTAATCTATATGCCAAACAGTAATATTAAGCCAGAGGTAATTATAGCATTAGATGCCCACAAAGCATTTGACAGAATTTAACACAAATATCTGCTCCGGGCTCTTAAGTGCTTTGGTTTTGGATCATCCTTCTGTTCGTGGATTGACATTCTCTACAAATGTCCACAGGCTGCTATTCGGACTAATAACATAGTATCTGATTACTTTCCACTCTTTAGAGGAACAAGACAGGGATGCCCCTTGTCCCCATTGCTTTTTAATGTTGCTATAGAACCCCTAGCTGTGGTACTCCGGAGTGAATCAGAAGTGATGGGTATTAATAGAGCAGGACAAATTCACACTGTCTCATTGTACGCTGATGACCTCCTCCTCTTCCTTTCGGACCCAAGCAAATCCATCCCAAAAGCATTAAAATGCATCAGGGAATTTGGTAAGATATCAGGATACATGATAAACATATCGAAGAGCCTTATCTTTCTCATTAATGATAAAGCAAATCAACTCTCTGTTGTTTCTTTCCCATTCACGATTGCCACTGAAAAATTTACCTATTTGGGGTTAACGTTGACAAGATAATATAAGGACCTGTTCAAATACAATTTTAAAACCACTCTTTCCCAGGCTAAACAGGATATGGAAAGATGGTCATCTCTCCCCCTATCACTAGCAGGTAGAATAAATTCAGTTAAAATGGTTATACTGCCAAAATGTTTGTTCCTTTTTCAGACAATACCAGTTTTTATTCCCAAATCATTTTTTAAAGAATTGGAAAAGATTACGTCTACGTACATTTGGAATAAGAAGATACCTCGTATCAGAAAGGAGTTTTTGGAAAGACAGAAAGAGGAGGGTGGTCTGGCTATGTCTAATTATATGCATTTTTATTGGGCGGCGAACATCTATAAACTTGTCTTGTGGTTCATGTCTGGAGAGGATGAAAACATGCCTATTTGGGTACATATGGAACAAAACTCTTGCATGTCTGGCTCGCTGGCCTCGGTTGTCTGCTCACCATTGCCACTTGACAAAAAAATAATTACTAATAACCCTGTCACGCTAGGAACAATTAGGATTTGGGAACAGTTCAGAATCCATTTTAAACACAAACAGGGCCTCCTTGCGGCCCCTATATCTGCGAATATACTGTTCCCCCCCTCCTTAATCGACTCTGCATTCCAGGCCATGGAGAATAAAGGTATTAGTACTGTGAAGGATCTGTTTAGAGGAGATACTTTTATGTCGTTTCAGCAGCTGCAAGTGGAATTTGGACTACCCGATACACACTTTTTTAGATACTTGCAGTTGCGGAGTTTTGTGAAAAAATACTTCTCTCCAACACTTCAGACCCCCTCTGCTAGTTGGATAGATGATTGCCTGACAGTAGATCCGTTACAGAATGGGGCTATATCTTCCTTATATAAATTGATTCACACAGCAGCAGTGCCCTCTATGGACAGCATCAAAAAGCAGTGGCAACTGGAACTGGGATTAAAAATAACTGATTCTCAATGGCAGCAGACAACAAGGCTGATCCATACATCATCAATATGTATTAGAGATGGGTTGATACATTTCAAGGTTGTTCATAGACTCCATTTGTCAAACAATAAGCTTGCAAGACTTTTCCCAGGGACAGATGAGACTTGCCCAAGAGCGTGAGATAGGCACCCTTGGTCATATGTTCTGGGGATGGAGGGAATTGCAGGCCTTTTGGGGGGCAGTTTTTGGTGTCCTGTCAAATGCAATGGAACATACAGATTTCTCCGAACCCACTTACAGCAATATTCGGAGTTGTTCATAATAACAGTAAAATTTCTGCCTGGCACATTTTAGCTCTGGCTTTCTCTACGCTGTTGGCCCGAAGACGCATTCTCTTATCTTGGAAAAAAACAGTGCCCCCTTCGCATAAACAATGGATGGAGGACTTGCATTCACATCTCAAAGTTGAACACTTAAGACATACTATACAGGGCTCTGCCAACAATTTTTACAAAATATGGCAACCATTCTTGGACTATTTTGAAATACTTCCGGCCAGTTTCACATAAAATCAGTTAAACAATGCATTTTTTATTTTATTTATTTATTATTATTATTATTTATTTATTTATTTATTTATTTTTTTATTATTATTTTTGTGTGTGTGTGTTTTTGTATGTCTATGTATCATGTGAAATGTCATTGGGCTGCATAATTCAGAAATTCAGTTATGTGCATTTTCCTTGTAGCTCTGTCACGGATGTGTGGAGTTGTTGTTGGGGGTTAGTTTGTTTGACTTAAGAAAACTCAATAAAAATATCCAACTAAAATCTAATTTGCTAAAGTTTCACATATCCTCTGCCATAGTTTAGGCCCTGTGTGTACCAATAAAGTTTCTTAGATTACGACTTTCCACTTATTCATCTTAATCATTCAATTTAGTCATTGTACTTGATTCACATAGCATATTACAAATATGTTTATGCTTAAAGATAGTGTAGTGGAAGTTATATTTTATTATTACTAATGTAGTGTTATTCTGTTGTTGGTCTATTGTCTGGCCTTAGCGCTGTACAAGGACTAAGACATGGGTAGCAGCTGTAAGGCCAAGGATGTTGTGTCTTAGTGCACACGAGGCTAGGACATGGTGTCTCTTTATAGATTAGAGCAAATGTCTTAAGATATGCTTGTGACTCTGTGACACTTACTCTTTCCTGTGTATGTTTGGTATAAAACCGACCTTCTGCTAAGGGGGGGAGGACACTCTGCACCTCTCCTCTGTACCATGTTCTCCTTGTGCACAAGTAAAATAAAGACAACTCACTGATTGATCCAGACACTGTCTTCTTGTCAAGTATCTCAATCTAAAATTTCCATAACAGTAGTTACTGTATGTTTCTATTCTGTCATGATATTATTCATTGCACTAAACCCCCTTTCACAATCTGCATTACTTGCTGAGAGAGTGTCCACTGCTGCAGCCTTTTTAATTGAGTAGGAATGCTTCTTCTCCACTGGCCTTGTACTCAACATAACTACCTGAGCCTCTTTCTCACTGATGTTTAGAACATCACAAAGACTTCCTGGGTAGGTACTCGGTCTCTCAATGTGCTTCACATAGTTGGTCATGATCTCATGGGCCTTTGGAATGATGGTTTTTCTGTTTTGGAGAATTTCAGACATTTTTTTTTGTTCAGTTAGAACATCCACCATAAGTGCCAGACTTTTGAGGAAATTAATAGAGTATAACTTAGACCTTCCCTTGAACTGCCATCTTATTGTGGTGGGGGAGTTTGAGACTGATCCTAGGAGCTATGTTGCCTGGGGCATTATGCCCCTGGCAGGGTCTCCCACAGCAAACAGGTCCTAGGTGACGAGCCAGACTAAGAGCAGTTAAAAAAAAAACCTATGAATAGTTGTGTATCGAGGACTGAGATGTCGCCCAGTATGGCACAGCCGGGGCCCCACCCTGGAGCCAGGCCTGGGGTTGGGGTTCAAATGCGAGTGCCTGGTGGCCGGGCCTATGCCAGCCGGGTGGGGGTGGGGTGGTAGCCTGAGCTTGTGTGGAAGGTTGAGAAATAACGGCTAGATATAGTCGGGCTCACCTCCATGCACAGCTTGGGCTCTGAAACCCAGCTTCTTGAGAGAGGTTGGACTCTCCACCACTCTGATGTTGCCCATGGTGAGAGGCGGCGGGCTGGTGTAGGCTTGCGTGGGCTTGCTTATAGCCCCCCACCTCAGCCGCCATGTGTGGGAGTTTACCCCTGTAAACGAGAGGGTTGCATCCCTGCACCTTCGGGTCAGGGATAGGTCTCTTACTGTTGTTTGTGCCTGTGGGCCAAATAGCAGTACAGAGTACCCGGCCTTCTTGGAGTCCCTGGTAGGTGTACTGGAAGGTGCACCGACTGGGGACACCATTGTTTTGCTGGGAGACTTCAACGCCCATGATAGTGCAACAGGCAACGACACTGACACCTGGAGGGGTGTGATTGGGAGGAACGCCCTCCCCAATCTGACCCCGAGTGGTGTTCTGTTGTTGGACTTCTGTGCTAGCCACAGTTTGTCCATAACAAACACCATGTTCGAGCACAAGGGTGTCCATCAGTGCCCGTGGCACCAGGACACCCTAGGCCGGAGGTTGATGATCGACTTTGTAGTCCTGTCATCTGACCTTCGGCCGTGTGTCTTGGACACTTGGGTGAAGAGAGGGGCAGAGCTGTGAGGAGGAGGCTGCACAGACTCAACAGGCCCAAACGTATTGTGAGGGTCTTTCTGGCTGAGCCCTCTGTCAGAGGGGTCTTCAACTCCCACCTTTGGGAGAGCTTTAACCATTTCCCAAGGGAGGCTGGAGACATGGAGTCAGAGTGGACCATGTTCTCCACCTCTATTGTCGATGTGGCCGTTCGGAGCTGTCGTGCCGGCAACCCCCGAACCCGGTGGTGGACACCGGAAGTAAGGGATGCCGTCAGGCTGAAGGAGGAGTCCTATCAAGCCTGGCTAGCTTGTGGGTCTCCTGAGGCAGCTGACAGGCACCGGCAAGCCAAGCGTGCTGCAGCCCGGGCGGTTGTGGAGGCAAAAACTGGGTCTGGGAGGACTTCGGGGAGGCCATGGAGGAGGACTATTGGTCGGCCTCAAAGGAATTCTGGCAAACCGTCCGCCACCTCAGGAGGGGAAGCAGTGCTTCACCAACACTGTTTACAGTGGAGGTGGAGAGCTGTTGACCTCGACTGGTGATGTTGTCGGGTGGTGGAAGGAATACTTCGAGGATCTTCTCAATCCCACCGACATGTCTTCCATTGAGAAAGCAGAGGCTGGGGACTCAGAGGTGGACTCATCCATCACTCAAGCTGAAGTCACTGAGGTGGTTGGAAAGAGAGACAGACAAACACATGGCTGCTGACAGGGCCCGGCTCTGTGAACTGGCTTTCCTGACTGACCTATAACTTGAATTAACGCACGTTAAATAATTATCAGCGTTAATTAATTAATGCATTAGTAACGCGTTAAGGTGCCCAGCCCTAATGAAAAGTCATCTTTGAGCAGCTTCCCAACACCTGACTTCACCCCCAGCATCACACTGGCCCCATCACTGCAAAACCCTATCAGTAGTTCCAGCAGCAACTGAGTGGTTAAGCCATTTTTTTACCAGGCAGCTTAAAAGTTTTTCTTTGATGTGAGCAGCACACAGGCTATCCAGTTCAACAAGGTCCAGAGGAAAAGCAATGGGCTCCATAACACCATCTACACTTGCTTTTACAAACACAATGAGTGTTTATTTGGTTCCTACACTGGTTGATTCACCTGCCAGTTCTGTGATTCTGCTCCTATGTTGTATAATCTTTGTCACAAGTTCCTTTTTCATTTGTGATGCCACGTGATCAATGATATCAACACAGATGGTTTTGCTGTGTAATACTCACCCTAAATTGACAGAATTGGCCTGCTGAAGGTCAATCAAACGTTCAAATACAGTAAAGGGTTTATTGTGTTTGGTCACATAGTGTGCTATTGTGAAGACCCTGGCAGTTGTCTCAAAGGCAAAGTCTTGACTCTTGGCATTCATGTTCACAAGTCTGTCTTTCTTTGCTGTTTCTAAAATTTTAACTGCTTTCCTGTGAGCTGCTGAGTTTTTGTGCTCACGTATGTTTTTCCATAATAACAAAAGCTGGACATCCCTAGTGTGTCCAAATGTCTTTCCCTCAGCCCACGTAGGAGCAATATTTACACCACAGGATGCAATAAAAGCCAAAATCTTTACATTATGGCATGATGTGCAACCAAGCATTCCACTCTTAGCAAAGAGTGATTCATTTTTTAAACTGTTCATATTGTTCTTTTCTCCATATGGAAGGGTAAACGGAGCATCCAGCATCATCACCTGAGCCTTCTCCTGATGATCCTGCTGTCTCACTGTCATTGTCCTCACATCTCACACCTCGTTCTTTCTCCTTTTCTTTCTCTGCTCTACTAATTTTAGCCTGTACATCTTCATACTCACTTGCAATCTTCCTCTTGAACATGCAATCAATTTTCCTTTGCATTGTTCTTTTTCAATTACTATTTCTCATATAAATTAATTTCTTCGTCGTTTCCCTCCTATTGTTGTATTTATTTTTTCACGAACTACTGCTAAATCATATTTAAATTGACCAATGACAATAGTGTTCAGAAAATTATATGAATCATTTATTGTTTTTCTTGTCTTGTTGCAAACTAACCAGCTTCCTACTTGGTTGTGAATGAATCGAGCATCCCCGGACAACAAATCGAACGCACCCTATAAGACATGCATGCTCAATGCATTTGTTTCAGGAAACGACAGAGTCAGTGAATGATGAGAGGGGAGAGGGCATTCTGTGCATTAAATCACATCACAGAGCGATCATAAGCAAATAAAAACCACACAGACACATAAATGATGAAATAACACATGCTTTAGCGTCAGATTTTTTCCCCCCTCATATGAGCGACCATGGTCCGCAGCTGCTTTCTAATGTGTGTTAATGCAGCAAAGACTGGCCGGAAAGCTGATCTCCTTCCATCCGGTGCTGCGTACCCCCTCTAAATCTTATGCCAGTACATAGTACCGGGCCGTACAGGCTTACTTTCACCCCTGGTGTAAAGGGATTTATATATTTAGTTTAGCACAGCAGCCATGTTGAGTCCTTTATGACCAGAACTCAAAATGGCCAAAGTCCTGACCATGTTAAAATATCTAGAATATGCCTGGACCACAGAGTCAGAGTTATGTCACAGCACAGGACAAAACAGTGAGAACAGCTCCATCTGAAAAGCCCCAGGTGCAGCTGTTGTGTTTTCATGGCCAGTGTTCTGTGTAAACAGCTCCTTACTTTGTAAACTGCTGTGGATGAGACACTGAGGACAGGAGTGAGGTGAACCAGACTGGGCCCAGTCTGAAGAGAAACACTGTCTGCAGAACCAGTGTCCACAGCTGGTAGAGACTGGATCCCTCAGGACGCTCCCACACAGACAACAGGACACTGGGCCTGGACCAGGACTCTCTCTGTGGACATCAACACTCTCAGTAAAACAGGTTTACAAAGGTCCTGCTCCTGCTTCAGACCAAACACACAGAACACTTCACCTGCACCTAATGAAGCTCATTCCTTTTACATCCTCTCACTTCGTCTGTGGAGGCTCTCAGTCATCCAGGAGATCATAAAACAGGTTTAAAGGAAGGCACAGGGACAAAGGTTGTTCTATAGGAGACCTTTTTTCCTTCACCCAAGGCCCACAGGAGATGAACGACTCTCCCTCTGACTCCAACTCCACACCATTCAGCTGATCCTGTCTCTGAGTCTGGTTTGAACACTCCTCTGTGAGGGATAGAAGCTCAGCTCACAGTTACTTCAGAACTGACAAAGTCTCTTGGATGAGGAACAAAAGGTCTTCTACAGAACAAGATGCCTTCTTTTTAAACCTTTTAACCCTGTTATTATAAATCTGACACAACACTTTTACAGAGAGTGAGGTAAAAACTGTGACTCCACTGAGCTCTGCTGCAAATGGAGCAAACTCCTCAGCATCAGTCTACACAGAGTCACACATAGCTTTAGCACAGGTGTCAACTGCAGGGCATTTCTGCCTGATGCACTTCCGCCAGTGCCGGTGGGCCGGCCACATGGTCATCAGCTGAGAGCCACCCTTCATAGATGTTTCACTCTTTTGATCTCAGAACATCTCTGGGTGGTGGGGCCAGCATTAGGGACGTCTCCCAAATGCTCCCTTGATTTCCCCACTTCTCCTCCCTTCTTCGGAGCCACAGCCAGAAGCTTCCCTTTTCTGCTTCCTCTGCCAACTCCCTCTGCGCCCTCTTTTTCCTTGGACCCATTATCCAAAGGGTTGTCAGCAGGTGATTGGTCGATTTACCCGCAAACCCTCTGCATCCAACTTCAGCAGGGTACATATAGGCCTTCCAGCCAGCGTCCCTACACTCCACTACGAGGTTGCTGTACTTGTCCTTTTTCCTCTCGAAAGCAGCTTCCCCTTTCTTCCCATGGCACGGTGAGCTCTCCTCTTATTACAGCTTTGGCAGAACTCGAATAGATGACAATATCTGGCCTTAGGGAAGTTGTTGTTATCTCGAGAGGAATCTTCAGCTGCTGGCCAAGGTCAACTCTCATCTGCCATTCATAGCCAGGTCTCAAAATTGACCGCTCCCTCTGATGGACTGACTGTGCCTCTACTCCTGGTTCGATAAAACAAATCTGAGTTTTGGAGTGGGAAGGGACAGTATTGTTGACCTTAACCCTTTCTTCCTCCAAAATCTCGACCAGTTTTCGAAGCACTTGGTCATGGCGCCATTTGTACCTGCCTTGTGTCAGTGCTGATTTGCAGCCAGTTCGAATATGCTGTAGATTTGGGTTTGGTGCATTACATTGGCTGCATTCTGTTTCTGAGCCATACCACAGGTGTATATTGCGGGGCATTGGAAGGGTGTCATACGTCGCCCTAATGAGGAATCCCAATCTTGCCTGTGGAATTCTCCGCATATCAGCCCATGAGTGGTCTGCTGGTAATCACTACCCAATTTGTCCACCTTCCTTGCTGCTGTTGACTCACCGCTCTGATCTGCAGCGTGTTATTCTCCATACGCGAAATCTCTGAGACAACCAACACCTTTCATTCATTGTTTGTGTCTTTGGACCACATCTTGGGGAGTGGGCTGCACCCTAGGCCCTCTGTGCCTTGCTGCACCCAGCCAACTACCTCCTGGTGTTGCAGGCTACTGCTCTCCAATGCACTGCCTGTTCTGCATTCCACTTGCGCCCTGTTTTAACTTGTATCTTTGCCTGGTGTACAACTGGATCTGCTGAGTCTCTTAGCTGGAATACAAGCCTCACCTTCTCCAGCTTGTAGCCCAAGGTGACTGATTTCAGTGGTAACTGCAGCTTGTTCTTCCCAAACAAGGCAACATCTGAGAGACAGCGCAGTAAGCCAAGCCATTTACGGATGTAGCTATTAGCTTTAGAATCCATACGCTGCACTACTGATGTAGGGATCTCACAAAGTTTCAGTGGCCACATTAACCGATGGTAGAGGGTGCCTTGGTAGCACCACGTCTTGAACTTCCCCGGGAGAGGGCACTGATCTATCCTTCTCAGGGCTTCAGACAGCCGTGCCATGGTGGTGCTAGTCATTTGCTTATCTGAAAGTTCAGCAGTGTACAATCTCCTGAGGCTTCTCATTGGCTGCTCAGCCAGGAGTGGAATCTTCTCCCCATCAATGCAAAAGGTAATGTTATCATTCCTGATGCCTTTCCAGATTGATAGACTTTGGGACTTGGCTGGCTTTATCTTCATTCTTGCCCACTCGAGGAGTTCTTCTTCCCTCTTCAGTAACCGAGCTGTGCAAGCTGCAGATTGCAAGATTGTTGTAACATCATCCATATAGCTTCGTAGGGCATGGAGACGTTGACTTGATTCTGTTTTTACACCCCTGACCATGTTTAGAATGCAGGTAGGCATATGAAAAACCTGACTGCATATGTTATGTGTTGATGTGGGACTGTCCCATAGGCATTTGCCAAGTCTAACCAAACCACATGGAGATCTTGCTTCTTGCGTTTGGCAACCTGGATCTGGTCCCAAATTATAGTGGAGTGCTCAATACAGCCTGGGAAACCTGGGACACCTGCTTTTTGACAACTTGTGCTGATGTAACCAATACAGAGTTTGTTTGCAATATAAAAATCACACAGTTCTTTATGTTCACACCACACTCACCACAACAATAACAGAAACATAAACAAAACTAAAAGAAAACAGCCTCAGTAATGATAAGATCCTACAGGAGCAGACATGAGATTATCTTTGGTCTGCTGCTGTCTGTGAATATGAGATTTGTGGATCACTTACAGCAGACTCTGTGCAGATCCAGGTTCAGGACTGAAGAGTGGAGGAGGCGTCTTCGACCGGTTGCTCTTCAGAGACTCACAGCTGGACACTGGCCTCTGTCTGAGACTCTCAGCTCTGAAAACAAGGAGCATTTATTCAAATAACAACATTAATCCACTCATATACTGTGGAATTTACAGAGTACAATATTCAGGGAGCTCCACATGAACAGTACCCAGCCTTAAAACTGTAAGGTCTTGGGTTCTATTTCAAGTAGTACTAGTTAGTAGTATTAGTAGTAAATGTTGCTGTGCCTTTGAAAAAAGTTCTGTCATTTACTGTGAAGCACCAAAACTAACAAAAATGAACTTTTTTTTGAGAATTATTATTGTGAAGTGTAAAGTTTTTGGTACAGATTTTGAGTTCTTCCTCCATCCTGACTCTGTAGCTGCTGGATCAGAAAACACAGATTTGTAAAGTGTCCCTCAGACGGACTCTGTTTGGTCCTGAGTGGGCTCCGTGTGTGTCCTGTACCAGAGGGGCCACAGACAGCCGCTGATGGTACTCACTGTGTTTGAGCGGGCCCCGGCTCGGAGCCACCGACAGGAGCGGCCTTCGGGGACGCGCCTCTGTCTTTATAATGGCTGTGTGAAGACTGCGCCTCCTCTTCATCCACACGGACATTCTCCATGTTCTGTCTGAGTCTGAAAGGAGAATGAGAGAGACACACACAGAGTCTGATCACAAACACGACTGAGACACAGAGTCTGATCACAAACACGACTGAGACACAGAGTCTGATCACAAACACGACTGAGACACAGAGTCTGATCACAAACACGACTGAGACACAGCCAACACTGACAACAGAAGGAGCTGCAC
Source organism: Bostrychus sinensis (assembly GCA_020698575.1). NCBI lineage: Eukaryota > Metazoa > Chordata > Actinopteri > Gobiiformes > Eleotridae > Bostrychus > Bostrychus sinensis. The sequence continues at coordinate 1,739,426 of CM036253.1, forward strand.
AGCCACAGGTCTAATGTGGCTCATCTATTTCTTTTAATAAAGCTCATTACTTTTATCAGTTCTCTTAATTTTTCCTGTAACTTCTTTTTGTTTTTTGTTTTTTAAATTTTATTTAGGTTTCAAACAACAGTACAGAGAAGTACAGGCTTCAACACTCACACCTACTCTCACCCATCAAATGTGATAGTACACATTACACTGTAAATAACAACAAAAGTAAAAAGAACAAAAAAACAATTGTCTACAATGGGCCCATAGTTTTATTTTATTTTATTTTGTTTTTTTCCATATATTTTTTTTTCTTCCTTAACTTCTTCCTTATATATCAGTTTCATTTGAATAGAAGCTCCATTTCCTAGTATGTTCTGAAAGCTTATTGTTATTTGTTGCTATTATTTTTTCTAAATGGTACTGGTAATTAACTAAATTCTTAAAATAATTTAAACAGAGGTTTGATTCTTTTTTAGCTTTAAAAATAAACATCTTCCCCAACAAAATAAACATATTCAACACACATACATTTTCCATCAAAAACACCTAATATAATGTTCTGTGGTGTTATTTCGAACACTATCCCCATAGACATCAACCAGTCTCGGACACACAGCCAGAATTTTGACGCATATGGACAAAAATAGAACAAGTGCATCTGGTCGTCCTCTTCTTCCTCACAGAATCTGCAATATGGATCCCTTTCAATTTTACATTTACTAAGAAAACTTTTAGTTGCTGTTATTTTATAAAATATTTTAAGTTGAAATATTCTGGAGTATGAATCCATTGTGGTGTTATAAATTATTCTAAAAAAAAGTTTCCATGGAATAGGAAAATTGAATTCATCTTCCCAAAACAAGCAGATGCTGTGAGGAAAAGGGGTGGAACCTGTAGTATTCACATACCAGCTATATATCATTTTGTGCATTTTAACATTTGATAACCATTTTAGGCATCTTACTTGTGGAAGACAAACCAGTTGTTTTGATAAGTTTTTTTGTAGTTTTTGTTTCCAATTATAGGGGATGGCTGAAATTAATTGACTAAATCTATAAAAATCTAGACATGTATTATATTGTATTGAGAATTGTTGATATGACATAAAATCACCAGATGTATTCAACATGTCATTTACAAAAATTACCCCATTTTTCACACGAGTCCCACAACAATGGTTTGTCTCCCACAGTAATTTGTGAGTTCATCCATAGGACCTGATTTTGTATACCCACTACAGTATCCGGGGGGTAATATTGAAAGTTCAACCAGGCTTTAAGGACATCTTTAAAAAAGGGGGTGAGATCGCTTAATTGATTTCTAAATACTTCCTCAATGTGTGATGGTTTTAACTGAAAAAGGGGGAATAGATTATTTTCAAAAAAGAAAAAGAATGAGCTTAGTTTTTGACTTGTAAGCCATTGTCTCTGATGATATGTTTTACTGATCCAAGAGGCTTTTAAAGAACAATTCATTTGTTGTATGTGATTTGAACATGATCAAGTATATAATGGAATGTGAAGAAATGTATCTACTCATGTGACCAGGACCTGACCCAGACTCAAGACACCGCATGAAGGGCAAGGGAACAATCTGTGCTGGAAATGTGGCCTTCATGGGAGCAGAAGTGATAACAGCCCCTCCTTTACAACTCGCACTTCTCTGCCTGAGAACTGGTTCAGATCCTGGACTATGCCCATATCTGGAGTGGGTGGTATGAAGTTGAGCCTGGGTATATATTCAGTGTGATAGGGACGGTCGTTGTTGGACGCCCAGCGTAAGCCCTGAGTAAGACGTAGGTGGTAGAGACAGATCCAACCCAGAGCTCTGTAATTTGGCTTATGCGAATAAAAAGACAAAAAGACAAAAAAGCTGATTGGAGTCTTTATTGATTGGAAAAAGAACACGTCACATTGCTTGGAGATTTTTTAAGTCTAATCCCCCATTTTCATATGAATTATATACAGTCATATGAAAAAGTTTGGGCACCCCTGATCATTTTCAAGATTTTCCTTTATAAATCATTGGTTGTTCGGATCAGCAATTTCAGTTAAATATATCATATAGCAGACAAACACAGTGATATTTGAGAAGTGAAATGAAGTTTATAGGATTTACAGAAAGTGTGCAATAATTACTTAAACAAAAGTAGGCAGGTGCATAAATTTGGGCACCCCAACAGAAAAATTCCATCAATATTTAGTAGATCCTCCTTTTGCAGAAATAACAGCCTCTAAACCACATGTGTCAAACTCAAGGCCCGATAATTTCTCTTGGCCCGCGAGATCATTTCCATTTTATATTAATAATAGCCCACCGATATATTGTGCTCGATCTGTTTGAACTACATCTCCCATAATGCACTGCAGAAGTGGCGCCGCTGCGCGCCGGCACTGCCTCTCCCCCGAGCGGCATTTAACGAGCCGCAGGAGCAGAGAGAGAGTGAAGGATTCTCCAACAGGAAATTTTACTTTCCACAAAAGAAATGGGCAAAGAGGGGTCAGTGAGAGCAGGAGCTTCTTAAACACTGGGACTCTCTGTAAACGCTCTACACTTTGTTTGTTGAGCTCATGTAGCAGTAATAAAACCACGCTCCAACCGCACAGCAGTGTAAGAACATCTCCTTTACAAACCGTACGTCTTTAAAAACAGCACTGCCCTCCGTCGCTCTTTTTCCTTTCTCTCTGTCGCTGCTTGTGCTCTAATGCACTCATTAACACACAGCGAGCTAAACCTGCCCAGAAACAGGTCTCATCCTGCTCACACTGTGTCCTGCAGAGGACAGAGAGGTGGACAGTAGTTTGCTCAATAGAAGTAAAGTAGGCCTATAATACGTGTTTGTGTGTAGGAGCTGACTCAGATTAAAGTTGTGCTGGGCTTACATCAGGAGCATGACATGCACCTAAATATTTATCTGCTGGTAGTCCCCACTGTCACAGTAAAACAGAGTGGACCTGATGAAAACACCTGTCTTATATGAGGAGTTAGGTAACTGTGGCAGTAAATAATACTTCATAAATAAATCATTGGCCAGTGTTAGTCAGTAGTCTGTGGCCTATTTGTTGTTATTTGTTAAGTTCTGATTTAAAACAAAACTACAAAGCCCCTTAAAACCACAAATCTACACCTGTAGTTCTGTGGGGAAGTATTATTCTATGTTAAAAAGCCTAACTGAGAACAAAAATACAGTAGGCTGGCTTTATTATTTATACAATTCTCTTATTCGGCCCACGACCAAGACTGGTTTTCTAATTTTGGCCCCAGCTCCGATTGAGTTTGACACCCCTGGTTTATACTGTCTTACAGTTACATCTGGCCCTTTGAGGGCAACCATTATGCTGATGTGGCCCTCAGTGAAAATGAGTTTGACACCCCTGCTCTAAACACTTCCTATAGCTTCCAATGAGGGTCTGGATCCTGGTTGAAGGTATTTTTGACCATTCTTCTTTACAAAACATCTCCAGTACAGTCAAGTTTGATGGTGCCCGAGCATGGACAGCCCGCTTTAACTCGCACCATAGATTTTCAATAATATTCAGGTCTGGGGACTGAGATGGCCATTCCAGAACGTTGTACTTGTTCCTCTGCATGAATGCCTTAGTAGAATTTGAGCAGTGTTAAGGGTCGTTGTCTTGTTGAAGTATCCAGCCCCGGCGCAACTTCAACTTTGTCACTGATTCTTGAACATTGTTTGCAAGAATCTGCTGATACTGACTGGAATCCATGCGATCTTCAACTTTAACAAGATTTCCAGTCCCTGCCCTGGCCACACAGGCCCACAGCAGGATGGAACCACCACCAAATTTTACTGTGGGTAGCAAGTGTTTGTCTTGGAATGCTGTGCTCTTCTTCCGCCATGCATACCGCCCCTTGTTATGTCCAAATAACTCAATTTTAGTTTCATCAGTCCACAGCACCTTATTCCAAAATGAAGCTGGCTTGTCCAAATGTGCTTTAGCAAACCTCAAGCGACTCTGTTTGTGGCATGTGCGCAGAAAAGGCTTCCGTCGCATTACTCTCCCATACAGCATCTCCTTGTGCAAAGTGCACTGAATAGTTGATCGATTCACAGTGACACCATCTGCAGCAAGATCATATTGTAGGTCTGTGGAGCTGCTCTGTGGGTTGAGTTTGACTGTTATCACCATCCTTCGCCTCTGCTTATCTGAGATTTTTCTTGGCCTGCCACTCCGGGCCTTAACTAGAACTGTGCCTGTGGTCTTCCATTTCCTCACTATGTTCCTCACAGTGGAAACTGACATCTGAAATTTCTGAGCTAGCTTTTTGTATCCTTCCCCTAAACCATGATGTTGAACAATCTTTGTTTTCAGGTCATTTGATAGTTGTTTTGAGGCTCCCATGTTGCCACTCTTCAGAGAAGATGCAAAGAGGAGAACAACTTGCACCTTAAACACCCTTTCTCATGATCGGCTTCACCTGTGTATGTAGGTCAAGGGTCAATGAGCTTACCAAACAAATTTTGTGTTCCAATAATTAGTGCTAAAGGTATTAAAATCAATAAAACAACAAGGGTACCCAAATTTATGCACCTGCCTACTTTTGTTTAAGTAATTATTGCACACTTTCTGTAAATCCTATAAACTTCATTTCACTTCTCAGATATCACTGTGTTTGTCTGCTATATGATATATTTAACTGAAACTGCTGATCCGAACAACTAATGATTTATGAAGGAAAATCTTGAAAATGATGAGGGGTGCCCAAACTTTTTATACAACTGTACATATTGCCTTTTAATTTTTTTTATTTTAATTTTTTTGTTCAAAATGTTTAAAAAATATTGTATCAGGTGAGGGAAGGCTCATAAGTAAATAAACAAACTGAGGAATTATCAATGAATTAATTAAAGTAACCTTTCCTTGTAAAGTTAAAGATTTTCCTCTCCAAGGCTGTAAAATTCTATCTACCTTTTCCATCTTTTTATTATAATTATTTTTAACAATTTCTTGCAAATTATCTGGTATGTGAATTCCTAAAATATCCACAGGACCATTTGTCCATTTTACTGGAGCTGAACAGTTTATATTAAATTCAGTACCTTTTAATATTCCTAATCTCAAAATTTTGCATTTTTCAAAATTAGGTTTTTATCCAGACATTTTTGAAAAAAAATTTAATCCGTAATTAATGCTTCTAAAGTGGATTGATTCTGTTGTATAAAAAAGGTTGCATCATCAGCATACATTGTCAGTTTTGTTTCTCTGCCATTTGGTCGCAAACCCAATATATATGAATTAATTCGTATTTTAATTGCTAGGATTTCAATACATATAATAAACAAATATGGTGACAATGGACACCCCTGACGAACCCCTTGTTCAAGGGGAAAACCATCCGATATAAAACCACAATTTATAACTTTACTAACAGGATGGCTATAGAGAGTTTCAACCCATCGTATAAGGTTCTTTCCAAAATTAAAATCACAAAGACATTGTTTTATAAACTCCCATCTAACTTTATCAAAAGCTTTTTCAAAATCAGCTATAAATAATAATCCAGGTTCTTGATGATTCTCATAAAAATCTATAATATCAAGTATTTGTCTCATATTGTCACCAATAAATCTTCCTTTGATAAAACCTCCTCGATCATTGTTTATAATACAACCAGTTATATTTTTAATTCTCAATGCAATACACTTAGAAAGAATCCGGGTGTCACAACAAAGCAGGGACAAAGGCCGCCAGTTTTTTAAATGCAGAGGATCTTTGTATTTCCCATCAGGGTTTTGTTTTAAAAGTAATGATATAACCCCCTCTTTTTGTGAATTAGATAATATTCCCTGTTGAAAAGAATAATTAAATCTGAGCAGGGGTTTTATAATATCACCAAAAAAAGGTCTTATAAATCCCAATAGGAATACCATCAATGCCAGGTGATTTTCCTGAGGAGAATGAATTGATTGCCTCTAGTAACTCCTGCTCTGTTATTTCTCCCTCACAACTTAACTGTTGAGAAGAGGAAAGTTTTTTAACATTATTTAAAGGGAAATATTGTTCACTCACATCACAAAGAGGCCCCAACTCTTCACTTTTGGAAATTTAAGGATTTAAAATATTCCCTTTCCTCTCTCAGTATTTCTAGTGGATTTGTTACCAAAACATTATTCATATATAAACTCATAATATTCTTTTTAATATAATTTCGCTGGTTTAATCTTAGAAAATGAGCAGTACATTTCTCTCCTTTCTCCATCCAAAAAGCATGTGACCTAACAATAATTTCATTTACACGTTCATAATAAAGACTCTCCAGTTCATCTTGTTTTCTTTTAATTAAAAGATCAATTTCCATTGTGTGTGTTTTATCTAATATTTTATGAAGTTCATTTATTTCATTAATTAAATCTTTTTTTTTCAAATTTGATCTTCGTTTGGAGGAGCCCATCTTAATTGCATGTCCTCTAAAGGAGCATTTAAAGGCTTCCCAAACATTGTGTGGATTAGATGAATTTTTTTTTTTTTTTTCAAAAAATTCTTTGATAAATATTTTAGTTGAATTCATAAATACATCGTCATTCAGGAGAGATAAATTGAATTTCCAATAACCACGACCCCTAGGATATTCTGAATTATCAACCTGTAATAAAACCAAAGCGTGATCTGATCTCAAACGACCACCAATATAACACTTCTGTATTTTGGGAACCAATGAAAAGGAAATAAGAAAGTAATCAATTCTACTTGCTAGTTGCCCTCTACGCCATGTGTATCTTATTACATCTGGATGTTGATGTCTCCAAATGTCCACAAGATCTAGTGATGCTACAAGTTCTTGAATTTTGAGGGTGATTATTATATTTGTGTATACCAATACGATCTTTATTTATGTCCAAGACTGTATTGAAGTCTCCAGTTAACACAATCTGGTTATTTTTTAGAGAATTTAAATAAGGATTAAATAAGGAAAAAATAAAGGATTGTCCTCAATGGGGCCATTTATATTAGCTAAAATAATCTGTAAATTATTAATTGTTATATCAATTATAATCCATCTACCTTCATTATCTTTGTGTACAGAATGAATTGTATAATCTACATCTCTTTTAAACATAATCATGACTCCTCTACTGTTACTGAGTCCATGACTAAAATAAATATCTCCTCATTCAGATTTCCATTTCAATTCATTTTCCGACTTAGAGTGTGTTTCCTGCATACAAACTATATGAATATCTCTGTTCTCGTTTAGCCATGTAAATATCTCATTTCACTTGGAAATATTTACCAGACCATTACAATTATATGTTGAAATTCCAATATTATAACTCTTCATAAATTAGTTCTTGATCAATAAATATCTTGCCCAAAGTGTAGGTCATATTTTAATGTACTATTCCGAATTACCACTCTCACACTCAAACACACACAAGACCCATAGACACCTGTTAAAACAAAACAAGTCCCTGTACTTTGCCCTTACTGTTTTTCCTGCCCATCCCACCCCAATACCCCCCACTCTCACTGCCCACCTCCCATCATCCTGAGACAAAGGAAGTACACTAATAGTGCAATCAATTCAACTGCAGCCAGCATTTTCCACCCTAACCTACTGAATAAACGTAACTAAGAACAAACACATCATTTTGTAGAAATAATAATAATAATAATGTTAACTCGTGCTTATAGTCCTACTACTTGAGCTATCAATGAAGTTGTCACGTTCTTACGTTGCTATGACAACGACATACCCATAACGTCATCACTGTAAGCCCATGTTTGCATAGAGCTCACCGGTTCAAGCGTTCATCTCCCCATTTAGCCAATATGTTATTTCTGGGTCTCTAAATAGTTGACCATCGATAAAGAGCTTGTCAATCACCAGCCTTGTTCTTTTAACTAACTTCTTGATTCAACAATAAGTCCCTCTCGTCCCGCCCACTAACACACTGCACTACAGCTGAACTACCTGTCTACCAACAAACTGCACACACTCACAGGGCTGGATATGAACTATTAACACTCTTCAGAGGAAAGATCTTTACCCCCCACACTGTTGCTGTTGAATTTTATTGTGTTATAACAAAAGCTGGGCAGAGTGGAGCGTGCATGTCCTTCTCGTGTTAGTGTTGGTTCTTCAGCTCCTTTCCCCTGTACAAAGCTTCTAAAGGTTTCCTGGTGAATGAATGTGAGCGCCCCTGCACTTTGTGATCCTTATTTTGGTAAAGTGCTTTATAATAAGCCCAGCTCTGCCACAGTGGAACTAAAGCCAGTGAGAGTGAGCAGCTGTGTCCTCTGCTCTGGAACAGTCCTCACTGACAAAAACTAACACTTTATAGATGTTTGTAAAGTCAAATAAAACTAAAGTCACACTCACCTGTTCAGACGAGCTCAGATCAAAATGGAGTCTGTCTGAATACTTTCACGTTCTACCTGCGTCAGGTGAGAGCAGCCCCGCCCCTCTGCAGTTACTGGAAGTCATGTGATCATCTGTTAAGTTGTCTGACAACATTCCCGCCTCCACAGTGAATCATTCAGATTTGTACTGAGGCTGCATGTCCTTCCTGCTGCAGCCCTCTGCATTTACCCAGGCTTTTTACACTTCACCCACAGGAGCAGCAACATCTGTTTTTATAGCTCTAACATGACTTAATGAACTTTACCATCACCAGTTACAGCTTGACTTAAGTTCACAGACTGCATTAGGAACAACACGAGTGACTGATAGTAGCAGTAACAATATTTATTTTGATCAGGATTCTTACAGAACTCTTAATAATAATCATAAAGCGTAGAGGAGCAGTCCTGGGGTCAGCTCCATTGGCCCCGTCTGCCTCTCTTCTGCTGAGCAGGTCTGAAGGAGGGAGGGCCCTGAAGTCCAGTGGCTCACACAGCCCCGGGGTGGAAATATTACAAACATAATCCTTCAGTGCACTTTTTATTTTTATTTTGTTGAAAGAAAAATCAGCTCTGCCTGTACATGTTAGTATACCGTTTTACTCCACAGATCCCTCCACTGCATTCAAATAAAACTCATTAATTTAAATAAAATAACAGTGATGACTGAGTCTCAGCTGGTCTTTAGTCTCTTGCTCTGTGCTTCGGTTGTGGTTGCGTCTGCCTCTCGTTTACCGCCCTCCATCTTGAGTCCAGTTTTTGGGTTCCTCAGCTCTCGTCTCTCCCGCTCCTCTTCCATCTCGCTGATGTCTTCGGCGAACAGTGCCTTCAGAGCCGGAGTGAGTGTGGGCAGGATTTTAAAATCTCTGAAGCGAATCTGAGGAAAAAAGAATATGACAACTGCTGGTTTGAGTGCAATGAACAAAAAGTAACCAAACTATTACAGCAGCTCAACTCAAAGTGAATCTCATAGATTCAGTTCATAAATGAAATATAATTAATGATGTTTTAATTGTGATTATTATTATTTACAGTTAATAAAAGCTAAACATCTATTTGTTGCTGAGGCTGCCCAGCTGCATTTAACTCTTAAATTAACACTAAAGTCTGCCCTGTTTACTGCTCATATAACCAATGATGTGGGAACTCTTATACTTTAAATAAACTGTTGGTCAAATGAGTTGTTGTGGGGTAAATAAAGCGTCCCGCATCTGCCCCTGGTGTCTCTGCCCCAAAAATAATAACAACTAAGTCTGAGCGCCGCTGCCCCGGAGTCACAGAACGGCCGAGTCTCGTGAGAAAGCAGCACATCGCAGTTAGAGCCAACAACAAGCCACACATGGATTTATTTCTCAATTTTTGTTATGAAAATCGGCCAAACAACAAGAGAAACTTTGTATAGATACGAGGAGGGAAAAAAGCTTCAGGGTCCTCTGACCTTAGAGCAGTAGTGCAGTCTGTGTTATCCTCTACATGAGCTCTACACAACAACTAAGAAACGCTAAAATCTAAATCTGCACAACAAACAAAGCTGATCTCTCTGTACTAGACTGTTTTTGTTTTAAAGCTCCCTTTTCTGCTAAATCAACTTTTCCTCACTTTAACCATGTTCTAATGTCATCCCCTCCCCAAAAACAGAGCTGCAGTAGTATTCTGTTTGAGTAATCCTGTATGCTGAGGCGCTGCCCTTCTCCAGAGCTGAAAACGCTCGGTCTCACAGCTCTACGTAGACACGGTGAAACCAGGAAGTGCTCCTGCGCCCAGACTCTGTTACCAGACTTGTTCTGATCATTTCAGCCTTAAATCTCTGTCACTACAAAGCAGTCAGCTCAGAAATCTGTTAGCATCATGTCGCTAACAGCCGTGCTAATTAGCCTTTTTATGCTTTCATATACATTTTCTCCAGCTGAGGACAAAGGACTCCTAACGAGCCCAAACCACTACCACCAGCTCTCACCAGTTCAATTTCAGAACTGAGAAAGCCTCTTGGATAAAGATGAAACGTCTTCAACTTCAAAAATCCAATCCAGATGACTGCTTTTTTAACTTTTTGTTACGATACATTCTTTTAAGTTATAAAACCTGAAGTACTAATGCAAAGGAGTCCAACACTATTTCATAAAGCATGAAAAACACAGAACGACCAAACTCTGCAGTGTTATTATTAAGTACAGTGCACCAGAGTCTCATCAGTGCACAGTCTGTTAAACTCTATAAACCCAGGAAACAAACCAGTGTTGGGTCGTAGAGCTTACCCTCATGTGGTCGAAGGAGATGCCCACGCGGTCGCTGAAGTCCTCGCTGAACACCGGGATCTTGGCGTACCTTTGGCTGAAATGGTTGAGCATGATAAACTGTGCGTTCATCTTCATCCCGATGGCGATGGCCTGAGACGTGGTGCTGCAGCAGAACAGAAAAACACAGAGGGACACATGTTAGGACATTTTCTTATGGCTTATGAGTATTACTGTGCCTCTTGTTAACGACATGGAGACGGAGAACGGAGTGTGTGTGTGATTTTGTCTGTGTTGTGTGTCACCTGTGCCTCTTCTCCAGAGCCTCCTCCTCCAGAGCGTCCTCCAGAGTCGCTTCGTGGATCAGTAACGTGGAGCCTCTCCCTGCAAAGAGGTACAGAGGGTTGCTGCCTCGCTTGGTAATTTATGAATTATTGTCAATTAATTGATAATAACCAGGGACGGAAAGTGTTACAAAGCTGTTTCTAAGGCTTCAAGACTTCCTCTCTCATAGAAGTGAATAAGGCCCAATCCCATTTCTCATTTTTACCCCTACCCCTTCCCCCTAGCCCTCACCCTTCGCCTTCCCCTTAGACCTTAAAACAGAGGGGTAAGAGGTAGGGCTGACAATACCCCCCTAAGAAATGGGACACCCCTACACCGCTATATTAGGCTATACATCATTGTACAAACCATTTGTTCAGTTTATACTTTACTTTTTTAAAAACAAGCCAACATCAACCTGAAGGGGGCGCATGTGGACAACAGGAGAACTGTAGGTGAATGAGCTTCAGCTCAAACACAACTGTAACAGCAGAGAAAGCAACAAACTGCTGAAAACTAAAACTGTCATGGGATTAATCTTCAGCTTACACCGCGTGGAGCAGGAGGAGCTCACTGTGCTCAGGTAAAGATCACCTGTCTCTGTAAACACCCACATGTGCGTCACATGACTCATGTGCACCGCTACTTCTCTCTGCATCAAATTAGTGGCATTAAAATGAGGTTATGGGACATGTATAGCTTTTTGTGTTTGTTTTTTGACTGAAACATCAGTTACATTATTTAAAAACACCGCGGGTCCCGCTGATAAATCGCTAAATCCTTGTCTTAATCCTGTATTTCAAAGCGATGTTTTCCACAAACTTTAACGGCGGATATCTCCGTGATTACTGAGGCTATCGCCATAAAACAAACTAGGGATGCACCGATACCACTTTTTTTCAAACCGATACGAGTACTTCCATTTGAGTACCCGCCGATACCGAGTACCGATACGAGTACTTATATAGGGGTTACTTTATAGTTTATACAGTCACACTGCTGTATCTCATTCATCCCATACTGTGTCGTCTTTTTGCCGTCTATCCCTGCTCTGCGATGCTAAGTTATTTTTACAACAGGTGGTTTGAACACAGCTAACCATGGCTAAGATTTGCTCAACATGAACATGTTATACCTCATTTTAAAGCTTAGATTCTCCTCTATTCAGTCGCTAAAATCGTTTTAAAGACAGATTGAGCATCTGCGCATCACCTGCGGAGATTCGCCAAGACATACAGCAACTAACACAGCAGCTAACACAATTAGCAACGGTACTTCTTATGTTTTATCAGACAACAACTGCTTCAGACTCCGCGTTTTTATCATTTTCGGACAACTAAGGACAACAAAAGGACAACTGCTTAAGTTTCAGGACTCACATATGATTTGGGATAAGTCTGGGTGAGCAGAATGTAGAGCCAGCTTTGCTTTTATCTCTGTACAGTTCACTTTGAAATCCTTCCACTCGTTATCACTGCTCAGCTGAGAGGGGAAGGTCTCGTGACAGCGCTGTAAAGTGGTATCAGTTGTTGGTATCGGCCCACTTTTATGAATACGAGTACGAGTACTTGGACATGGTATCGGTACCGATACCCGATACTGGTATCGGTATCGGTGCATCCCTAAAACAAACACTGGCATAAAGTTTAGGGTCCTCTCTGTCAGCGCAAAATGGTGAGACTATTTAGTTACAACATAAATACAAAAGAAATAGCAACAAAATAACAAGGCGTAAGGCACTGCCATTAGGCGAGCAAATTTCATGGAGCCTACATTATTTTAAACGAGCACAAGGTGAACGAAACACAAAAGAACTCTGTCGTAACTCTTACAATGGTCATAAATGCAGAATATACGTCTTTGTTGCTGCCATGTTACCCATAAACACGACGTATCATGGTAAACTCCTTGTATCCCTTGGTTTGAAGTGTGCATCTGGAAAAGCTCCGTTTGGAGGGGAGTACAGCCCTTCACCTTAGCCCTCGCCCTCACTGCAAAAGAGAATTGGGACAGCCCTTCGTCTCTCGTGAACGCGCAAAATGAAGGGCTAAGGCAAAGGGCTAAGGGGTAGAAATGGGATCCAGCCTAAGAGAGAGTACTGACACTGCAGGTCTTAATGCGCCATTCAGATTTTTTGTGTGTATGTTGGTTCACATTATAATTGAAATGCGACTCCCGTCAGTCTCCTGTGTGACCTGCGTGTGCAGAAGAAGATGTGACAAAGCCAGGAGCGGTGGGAAGATTTATTAATACATCCTTAATATTTAATTGCCAATAACAGTGCCCCAAAGAAACAGTGACAGTCGGCTTTCACTGTGAGAGCTGCCCAGTTTTAGAACACCACGCCATCTCAACACAGAGCTTTTAAAAACACGCTAAAATCATGGTTATGACACAATCAATCCTGCTTTCATAATCAATAATCAGCTCTGTTTTTGTGCGCTCATGTCTTTTGTCTCATGTTGTGTCACTGTTGCTCAGATGTGCAGTGTTTGTTTACACTGAATGTTGCTTTGCTGTGTGTTAAATGTTAATGTGTGTGAGCTTTTACTAATTTACTATTTCTATTTGTATTTTTATGCACTAAGCTTTAATGTTGTGGTGGTTGTTTTGTCTCTTGCCCAGGGACTACAGTTGAAAACTAGCTCTGTAGCAAACACTGGCACATTTACAGAAATGTTTGTTAATGTGTGCTGTCCCTGTTCAAATAAACAAATAAATCATTTCATAACAGAGTTCCTGCAAGTATCAGCAAGTCTAATTTAATGCTTTTTAATGCCATTTTTAATGCCACAAACTCACAAAGTCAATGCCACAAAGCTTAAATTGTCAAAATGTATTTGCAAATATTGAAAAATACAAATCATAAAGCACCAATAATGCTGAAAGTATTATTGGTAAGGTAACTTGGTCCCGCTGGAAGCAAATTTGCTCCGCCCATCTATCACACTGCAAAAATGGTACATTTTTAATTACATATTTATATGCAGTAATAAAACTAATAATGTCAGTGGTTTCACTTTTAGTTTTAATGCCTGTTGGAATCAAACAATGCTTTTTCATGCCATTTAAGGAAAATTAGGCCTTTTACTAAAAACTGTCATGTATTTATTGAATGTATGTATTTATGTTATTTTTTACTTATTGTTTTTCACTGCCTTCTTCTGCTTTTATTGTTTTTATCAGTGTGTGTATTTATGGCTGTGAAATATGCCTGACTTGTACAGCACTTTGTTCGACCAAGGTTGTTTTAAATGTGCTCTAGAAATAAAGTTTGACTTGGCAAAAATCAATTAAATAACTTTGAACGCTTTTTAACGCCCCGCAGGAACCCAGCATAATATTTTCACTTTTTTATTGTATTTTTCCAGTTTTAAACCTCACTTTCTTTACCCTGAGCAGCTCCCCCGCTGTCTGCCAGGGTTTTTATTATTATTATTATTGTTGTTATTGTTCGATCGAGCTCATGTGAAAGTGGCCTGGGTCAGGTTTGTGCTGTTCATGAGAAAATCGCATACGGGCCGCGTAAGAGCAATAAAGTCAGATTTGGGCCCCTCCTGTGCCCTGTGCCCTGACCTGAGCCCGCTGCTGTGGGTACTGACCGATGTGAACGAGGGCGTCGCAGGGCATGGTGTCTCCGGAGAAGGTCAGGCTCCAGCCGCTGCGGTGGGTCAGGCTGCAGGCGAAGGCGTTTTTACAGTGACGCACCAGGCACGTCTCAAACTGGAACAACACCGTCACATTCAGCCACACAGACAAGGAGTTATGGAGCTCAACAGCGCCCCCTCTGGTGTCAGGAGTCACGTTCACATTCATTTTCAACATAGACTTTTAGAAAAATGTGAATATTTATCAGCTCTGGGCTAACTCGAGAACATAACGCACATAATTTACAATAAAATATATTTGTCGCTTTAACTGTGTTATGGTCATGAGTTACTACTACTATCATTACTACTACTACTACTACTACTACTATCATTACTACTACTACTACTACTACTACTATCATTACTACTACTACTACTACTACTACTACTACTACTACTACTACTACTACTACTACTACTACTACTACTACTATCATTACTATTACTACTACTACTATCATTACTATTACTACTACTACTATCATTACTACTACTACTACTACTGCTACTACTATCATTACTACTACTACTATCATTACTACTACTACTATCATTACTACTACTACTGTGTTGTGGGGCTGTGCTTGTACTATCCCTGCTCCTGTCTGTGTTACCAGACCTTGTCCAGGCCGTTCTTCTTGAGCAGAGACTGGATTAAGGACAGAGTTTTGGGCCTGGTCCCCTCGGCGTCCGCACACAGACTTCTGTTTGGGATGAAGCTGAAACACATCATTACAGCTACGATTACAACTACAACTACTACTACAACTACTACAAGAAATACTACTACAACTACTACAACTACTACAACTACTCCAGACTCACCTGACGTGTCTGAGGAAGTCTTCACACGAGGCGTGGTACTGGCTCAGCCAGGACATGATGTGGGTCGGTCCCACCAGGAACACAGGACTGAAGTCTGTCCCCAACATCACCTACACAGAACAACACTGTCAGAGCAGAGAGGAGGAGAGAGGAGGAGCAGAGGAGGAGAGAGGAGGAGCAGAGAGGAGGAGCAGAGAGGAGAGAGGAGGAGAGAGGAGGAGCAGAGAGGAGGAGAGAGGAGGAGAGAGGAGGAGCAGAGGAGGAGCAGAGAGGAGGAGCAGAGAGGAGGAGAGAGGAGGAGCAGAGAGGAGGAGCAGAGAGGAGGAGCAGAGAGGAGGAGCAGAGAGGAGGAGAGAGGAGGAGCAGAGAGGAGGAGCAGAGAGGAGGAGAGAGGAGGAGCAGAGGAGGAGAAGAGAGGAGGAGCAGAGAGGAGGAGCAGAGAGGAGGAGAGAGAAGGAGCAGAGGAGGAGGAGAGAGGAGGAGCAGAGGAGGAGGAGAGAGGAGGAGAGAGGAGGAGCAGAGAGGAGGAGCAGAGAGGAGGAGCAGAGAGGAGGAGCAGAGAGGAGGAGCAGAGAGGAGGAGAGAGGAGGAGCAGAGAGGAGGAGCAGAGAGGAGGAGAGAGGAGGAGCAGAGGAGGAGAGAGGAGGAGCAGAGGAGGAGAGAGGAGGAGCAGAGAGGAGGAGCAGAGAGGAGGAGCAGAGGAGGAGCAGAGAGGAGGAGCAGAGAGGAGGAGAGAGGAGGAGCAGAGAGGAGGAGAGAGGAGGAGCAGAGGAGGAGAGAGGAGGAGAGAGGAGGAGCAGAGAGGAGGAGCAGAGAGGAGGAGCAGAGAGGAGGAGAGAGGAGGAGCAGAGAGGAGGAGCAGAGAGGAGGAGCAGAGAGGAGGAGAGAGGAGGAGCAGAGAGGAGGAGAGAGGAGGAGCAGAGAGGAGGAGCAGAGAGGAGGAGAGAGGAGGAGAGAGGAGAGAGGAGGAGAGAGGAGGAGCAGAGAGGAGGAGCAGAGAGGAGGAGCAGAGAGGAGGAGCAGAGAGGAGGAGCAGAGAGGAGGAGAGAGGAGGAGAGAGGAGGAGAGAGGAGGAGCAGAGAGGAGGAGCAGAGAGGAGGAGAGAGGAGGAGCAGAGAGGAGGAGCAGAGAGGAGGAGCAGAGAGGAGGAGAGAGGAGGAGAGAGGAGGAGCAGAGAGGAGCAGAGAGGAGGAGCAGAGAGGAGGAGCAGAGAGGAGAGAGGAGGAGCAGAGAGCAGAGAGGAGGAGAGAGGAGGAGCAGAGAGGAGGAGCAGAGAGGAGAGAGGAGGAGCAGAGGAGGAGCAGAGAGGAGGAGAGAGGAGGAGCAGAGAGGAGGAGCAGAGAGGAGGAGCAGAGAGGAGGAGAGAGGAGGAGCAGAGAGGAGGAGAGAGGAGGAGCAGAGAGGAGGAGCAGAGAGGAGAGAGGAGGAGAGAGGAGGAGAGAGGAGGAGCAGAGGGGAGGAGAGAGGAGGAGCAGAGAGGAGGAGAGAGGAGGAGCAGAGAGGAGGAGAAGAGAGGAGGAGAGAGGAGGAGAGAGGAGGAGCAGAGAGGAGCAGAGAGGAGGAGCAGAGAGGAGGAGCAGAGGAGGAGGAGAGAGAGGAGGAGAGAGGAGGAGAGAGGAGGCGCAGAGAGGAGGAGCAGAGAGGAGGAGGAGAGAGGAGGAGCAGAGGAGGAGAGAGGAGGAGAGAGGAGGAGCAGAGAGGAGGAGGAGAGAGGAGGAGCAGAGGAGGAGCAGAGGAGGAGAGAGGAGGAGAGAGGAGGAGAGAGGAGGAGCAGAGGAGCAGAGAGGAGGAGAGAGGAGGAGCAGAGAGGAGGAGCAGAGGAGCAGAGGAGGAGCAGAGAGGAGGAGAGAGGAGGAGCAGAGAGGAGGACAGAGGAGGAGCAGAGAGGAGGAGCAGAGGAGGAGAGAGGAGGAGGAGCAGGGAGGAGGAGAGAGGAGGAGCAGAGAGGAGGAGCAGAGAGGAGGAGGAGAGAGGAGCAGCAGAGAGGAGGAGCAGAGAGGAGGAGGAGAGAGGAGCAGAGAGGAGGAGAGAGGAGGAGAGAGGAGCAGAGAGGAGCAGAGAGGAGGAGCAGAGGAGCAGAGAGGAGGAGAGAGGAGGAGAGAGGAGCAGAGAGGAGGAGAGAGGAGCAGAGAGGAGGAGCAGAGAGGAAGAGCAGAGGGACAGAGGAGGGCCCTGCAGAGGGACAGAGGAGGACCCTGCAGAGGGACAGAGGAGGACCCTGCAGGGGGACAGAGGAGGGACAGAGGAGGACCCTGCAGAAGGACAGAGGAGGACCCTGCAGAGGGACAGAGGAGGGACAGAGGAGGACCCTGCAGAGGGACAGAGGAGGACCCTGCAGAGGGACAGAGGAGGACCCTGCAGAGGGACAGAGGAGGGACAGAGGAGGACCCTGCAGAGGGACAGAGGAGGACCCTGCAGAGGGACAGAGGAGGACCCTGCAGAGGGACAGAGGAGGACCCTGCAGAGGGACAGAGGAGGGACAGAGGAGGACCCTGCAGAAGGACAGAGGAGGACCCTGCAGAGGGACAGAGGAGGGACAGAGGAGGACCCTGCAGAGGGACAGAGGAGGACCCTGCAGAGGGACAGAGGAGGACCCTGCAGAGGGACAGAGGAGGACCCTGCAGAGGGACAGAGGAGGGACAGAGGAGGACCCTGCAGAGGGACAGAGGAGGGACAGAGGAGGACCCTGCAGAGGGGCAGAGGGACAGAGGAGGACCCTGCAGAGGGACAGAGGAGGGACAGAGGAGGACCCTGCAGAGGGACAGAGGAGGGACAGAGGAGGACCCTGCAGAGGGACAGAGGAGGGACAGAGGAGGACCCTGCAGAGGGACAGAGGAGGGACAGAGGAGGACCCTGCAGAGGGACAGAGGAGGCGTCCTCACCAGTGCCCGCTCTCTCTGGTACAGCAGCTTGAGCAGCCCCTAGAGCACAAACACATGTCCTGGTCAGGTTCTGCTGAGGAAACCGGCGTTACCCTGCGCTCTCGGGACAGTTTACCGTGTGGTGGTCGGCGTGCAAGTGTGAGATGAAGACGGTGGAGATTTTGGACAGCGCTCGGTCCACGTCGTCCCCGTAATGTCTGCAGAGCTGTCCAAATGTCCCCTCCCCGCAGTCGAGCAGCAGAGACTGGCTCGGGCTGAAACAAACAGGTTACATTTATGTGGAGTGGTATTTCTGTACAAACTCTTCCAATTCTATACAAAGAAGTTTCAAAGTTTCCTACAGGCGGAAGCATAAACAGGCAAAGTAATCAATCAGAGAAACGAAAGCAGTGCAGTGTTGACCTGTATCCAAAACAAACACGGTGCCGGTTTTGCAATAAAACACCAGAATCCTGTGTATTGTGAGGAGCTCTGTCTTTATTTGTGAACGGAGACAGCAGCAGAAGCCAGTTGTACAAAGATTTGTGGAAGAAAAAGTGGGTTTGTTTGAATGTGGTGGTTACGTGGGACGTCAGAGGGACTTTACTGTTGTTAAAATGGAAACAGGACAAAGACAAAAATCCCACAGAGGACTGAACAACAACGAGGACCTCAGCAGAACCAACAGGTGATGAAGGAAAGACCTAAATACTGTTAATCAGAGAGAAGTTATTACATTAGCTCTGTAGCCAGTGCTAGGTTAGCTTCTGTATTCACGCTGCCGATTAAACTACCTCTGAGTGTAACTGTATAGACTCACAACCAACAGAACTGCTCCAGGACAAACCACATTTAAAAAGACAAACAATCAGAGAGAGAGAGCTCACAGAGCATCACCTTTTAGATAAACACTAATGAATAGGTAAAGGTTTGAATGGAAGAGGTTCAGACCCACTCTAGGAAAGTGAAGAGGTCTTTCTAGGCAGGACTGCTGCCAACTCAAAAATTGTTTGAGATAAAAAAAATAAATAAAAAAAAAGTCACTGAGTTCTGCTTTAAAACTGTGAGGAGTTTTTGCTCTCTTTGGCGACATCTGGTGGCTGAATGTGTGAAGCGCTTAGTTTAACAGAAGTAATTTGAAGTACTGAGGGATATTTTCTGTAACTGTGATGTAGAAAAGTCTGAAATCATACTAGGGGTGTAACGATATGTTTTTACAACGATACGATCTGTATCGATTAGAAGTGTTTCAATACGATTCAACAAAAATATTGGCTAATTTGGAATGATACCATTCGATTCAACACCGTCGTATCGATAATCGATCCAGCAACTTTTTGCCAAAAATTATAAAAGTCTACTCTCAAATGTAGCACCGCGGTTGATTATTTGCCTGGAAAATCCAGACTCATATGTCTCTGTGTTATTCTACAGAGAAATATCAGTCTGGTCACCACGCCGTCCGCAGTGGTTTACTCAAATCCCAACCGTACCGTGCATTTTGATTGGTTTATTTAAGTCACGTATTCTTCGCGAGCAGCGTCACTCGTACGCATCTCCTCACCGACAACAATCAAGATGGCGCACCGAGGAGCCGAGAGTTTGTTTCATTCAGAGGTATGGTACGGTAATGTTGAAATAACTCCCTCGTTCATCCCTCGTGGCTTCACTACTCCGTTTGTTTACTTTCTCACGTTATTGTCGCTTTGTTAACGTCACGTCCGACATTTTCTGATTGGCTAACTCCGCTGTCCGTTAACTCGGGTTTGCTCCGCCCTAGAAATTGAACTGATTCTAAGGCGACCAGACTCACAATTTCCAGGCAAGCTGATTATGTCCAGCAGACAGAGAGTGAAGAAAAGTTGAATATAACATTTTATTTAATTAAAAACACAAAATTTATCTCCAAAAAGCCATATCTGGTTTTATTTTAACATACAAATTTCTAATTTCGATATTTCCAATATTATCGATCGATACTTCATGTGTATCGATATTTACTTCCTAGAAAACGATACGATTCAATACAAGGTCATGTGTATCGATGTAGTTGTATCATAGGAGAAAAAAATAAATAAAAAATCGACACATCGATACAGTTACTGTATCGTTACACCCCTAATTCATACCTGATGTTAACCAAAGTGCCGCTGACGTTCCTGGTCTTCATTGGGAGAGCTGAACCTGTTCCCAAGAAAATCACCTCTGGATACTGCTCGGTCGCCTCTGCAAAAAAAATGAATTAAACAACGTGAATTATCCACGAGCATCACCTGTCGCCGGTTCACCTCTGCTCCTTCTTGGACCACTTCTGACAGATCCTGACCACTGCAGACCGATGTTGTGTAATAACAGAGTAGCGCTGACTGACCTGGGTGCTCTGAGGCCTCTTTGGACCAGAGCCTCCTGCATTTCTCCACCTCCTGCAGAAAGTGCGGCACCTCGGACGCCTCTCGCACAAACTCCTCTTGGTCACAGGAGGGAATGGCGTCTCTGCAGAGGAACAAGAACAGAGGAAACACACGTCACTGTGTTAAAAATAATAATAAAACTAAATAATATCCATACTGTGCAGAGTGAGGTTTGTCCAGGAGGATAGTCAGAAAGAGTGGTGCATCAATTCACAAAATATTAGATGCACCCAGAGAGCTCAGAGATCTTCGTTCAGGGTTATGGCTGGGCGATAAGACCCAAAAATAAAATCTAGATTTTTTTTTTTCCAATTTTGGTTCAATTTTAATCTCTTGCTGTCTGATATCAAAAGCTATTTAAATGTAGGTTTATTATTTTTTGAACATGATCAAGTATATAATGAAATGGTGTTTCAATGTGAAGAAATGTATCTGGACAAATCGTGTAACCAGGATCTGACCCAGACAACAAGACGCCGCATGAAGGGCAAGGGAACAATGTGATGTCTGAAATGTGGCCTTCATGGGAGCAGAAGTGATAACAGCCCCTCCTTTACAACTCGCACTACTCTGCCTGAGAACTGGTTCAGATCCTGGACTATGCCCATATCTGGAGTGGGTGGTATGAAGTTGAGCCTGGGATATATTCAGTGTGATAGGGACGGTCGTTGTTGGACGCCCAGCTGTAAGCCCTGAGTAAGACGTAGGCGTAGGGACAGATCCAACCCAGAGCTCTGTAATTTGGCTTATGAAAATAAAAAGACAAAAGAAACTGATTGGAGTCTTTATTAACAAGAAAAAGAACACAACATTAGTTATATTTTTATGCTACAGTGAAGCAGCAGCAGTGTGCGTTATTCTCACTGTGGCATCAGTGAAGACATACAAGTGTTTTAGTGTTAACCCTCTCTGCTTCTAAAAGCCAGGTCTAACTTACACACACCATGTGAGGCCTGTTAAAGACAAAAGCTCCAGAGCACATGGTTCATCTGCATAAAAAAAGTACATAAGTTAGCGATGCTGCTGCCGCGTCTAAACAAGGACATTACAGAGGTAACACAGCTCCTTTCTCTGAGATTATTAGTGTTTTAGCGTCTGCAGAGTCTCCTCAGTCAGTATCAGACAGTAGTTTACAGCAGCATTAGCCACAACACATGAAACTAAAGCTAAATTCAATTTTACAATATCGCTATTTCTGATATCGTCCAAAATTAAAGATGCAAATTAATCAAATTAGTTTGATTAGTTGCCCAGCCCTATTCAGGGGTAAATGCTGTTTATATCTCTTTATATCTCACAATAATAAAGAATCTACTGAAACTAGTCATGAGTTCTGTTATTGAGTGAAGTCAGTATCTTGGGTCCATGTCCTCAAAATGTTCTAGAATCCCTTAAAACACTCCTGGATCTAAACAGAGATCTGGATTCTGTCTCTACAGTTCAATCCACTCCACACACATTTATTCATTTGTCTTCCTCGGCAGGTACTGGAGCCTATCCCAGTAACTTTACCTTAGGCAGTATACTCCTGGGCAGCTGGTTGCACGGCTGACACTGCTCAGCTTTCCTGAAAAGTTCTCTAGTATGTCATAGTGACTTTTCGAGTTATGTTGTTAGCCAATCAGTCAGCACCACACAAACCTAACCCGCAGGAGACAGAACACACTGCTCTCTCAGCTGCAGGTGGAGAAACTGAGCACTGACCTCTGCCACCCCATCACGGGCCGGAGCTGGAACTTCAGCAGACACTCCGCTCTGACGTTCGGAACGTGAAGAGCGGCCTGGGGCTCCTACAACAGGACAGCACCAACAGAAGAGGGATTATCTTTGGATCTGGAGCGCTCTTATATGGGATGCAGTTTTTGCTCGTGAATAAAATAACCCTTTATAAAGTTTACGTTTATCTTTATCTTGGTGCTGCGGCTGGAGGAAGATCTCTGGGTCTTACCTTGGAGCTGAAGGCCTGCAGCGGGGGGAAGATCTCGGGGTCTTACCTTGGAGCTGAAGGCCTGCAGCGGGGGGAAGATCTCTGGGTCTTACCTTGGAGCTGAAGGCCTGCAGCGGGAGGAAGATCTCTGGGTCTTACCTTGGAGCTGAAGGCCTGCAGCGGGAGGAAGATCTCTGGGTCTTACCTTGGAGCTGAAGGCCTGCAGCAGGGGGAAGATCTCTGGGTCTTACCTTGGAGCTGAAGGCCTGCAGTGGGGGGAAGATCTCTGGGTCTTACCTTGGAGCTGAAGGCCTGCAGCGGGAGGAAGATCTCTGGGTCTTACCTTGGAGCTGAAGGCCTGCAGCGGGGGGAAGATCTCGGGGTGGATCATGTGGAGCTGAGCCTGCAGTTTGTGGCTGCGGATGTTGTGGACCGTACACACGTGTTCGTTCAGGATCAGGTGCTCGGTTGTAGAGGGAAAACTGAAAAACAGAACCGTGTTTTTGTAACTAGAGATGGAGCAGCTTGATTGCTAACTTAATTTTGACAGTGTTGTTAATAAGTAATGACCCAGTCATCTACAGCAATCACAGTTTGGGCTTTGTCAACCTCTCTCAAATCCTTACGCTCCATCTTTCATGCTTCTGCTTCTGCACCCAGGTGACAGAAGAGAAGTGTGAGAGAAAACTCACCTTTCCATCCAGCGCTGGTACTGGTCTGAGCTCAGGACCGACTCTGGACTGAGGTGGACCACCAGCGCCGCAGGGTCCTCCGTCCCCGAGTGGTGTCTGCAAGAGGACAGATCTATATCACACTAAATCTACTCTCCACACATTACCTGCAAGAGGAAAGACGGCACTAATCCATATGAGAAAACTAAAAAGAATGAACTGACAGCAGCTCATTTTAATGTTCAATTCATTACAACTTTATTATTCCATGACGGGACATGCAGTCGTTAGCTTTTATCAGAAAAGATGGAACTACGCTGTATATGTAAGATAAACATAAGCTCGCAAATTGATCTGCTTCTGCAAAGGCTCAGTGTAAATTCGGGAAAAGGGTTAGTTTAACACTGGTTATTTTAACTGACTACTCAGTCTAAACACAAAGCTGTGGCCACTGAGCCCCAGGACTTCTCCTTCATGTTGTCCTTGTGAATCGCTCGGTGTCATGTACGTTACATTTCTCTCCCCCAGTAACTAACTTCTTGATATGCAATGTTTACATTACCGCTGTTTCAGTGAGTTTTGTTTAAAGATAGTTTCTATGCCCTTTTTTATCGGACAGTGCAGTCAAGAAGTGACCGGGGGAGAGAGTGAGGAGAGACATTGGGCAAAGTGTCAGAGTCTGGACTTGAACCCACTACACTGAGGCAGGCGTAGTGGGTTCTGTATATGTTGCTCTGCATATGTCCCGCAGTGTAGCACAAGTTTATTTTGACACTTGGGGCCTGTTTCCTGTGTTTCCTCAGTTGTAGCTCTGCAGATTGCCACGGAGCCGCTCTAAAAACATAGCACTCACACCTATCTGCAGCAAAGCGGAGCGGTGAGTCGTTTGTGTGACTGGCTAGAAATAAAAAGCAGTTCATACGCGGCTGACGTGACACTTCCCTGACACTAGAAATTAAAAGGGGATTATTTTCAATGTTCTTAAGGTAAACATACAGAGAGGTGAAAATGTTAGCAGCAGTTGCTTTAGTGAAGTCAAAGTCAGCTTCAGACATGCTTTTATCTGTTAAACGCTGTTTTTCTTGCTCAAGGTTCATACATTTTTTTAAACCAAAAATTTTCCATGACTTTTCCAAAACTTTTGACTACATTTCCAAGACTCAATCAATGACTTGCACATATATAAATAGCATTCAAAATGTCCAACGTGGCACATTAGAAACACTTTTGGTGCAATTTCATCTGCTAAAAATGGAAATTAGTCACATGAAGAAAAAAGAAAACATTTGAAAAAAATGATTCCACTTTAAAAAAAAACGCACTGTAAATTTCTGAAACTTTTCCAAAACATTACACCAAAATATATAATTCCAAAACTTTTCCAGGGTCCGTTTTTCCTCAGACAGACCTTTGGAGCTGCTTGTTGCTGCAGACGGCGTGGACGAACTCCTCTGAGGGACACTCCACGACCATAAAGACCGGTCCCGGGTCTGTGGGGGTGCACACCTGCTCCGGGCGGATCTGAGGCGAGACCGAGACACAGGCTTCAGATTCTCTCGCCGTCCACTCAGCTCAGAGACACTGCAGCTCTAACGTTACCTCTCTCCCCTCGAACACAACACTGTTCCCGTCCTTCAGAGCCTTGATGAGCGGACCAATCGCTGCCGTGCCCCTGAGACACAAGACACAATAAAGTACATACGGGACAGAGACACGTCCAGGACGGGTACATACAGGATGGGACATTTATTAAACTAGATTTTAGCCAATAGAGAGAACATAAATGTATATCAGGTGGTAAAGGGGAACAATGCAACTTTTTAACTATTTAATAATTATTTAATAATTATAATTAAACAGTTTCAGAGTCAGTGTGATGACTGAAGTAGTTGCAGGGTTAAAAATGAACCTGCAGCGCCCCCTAAAGTATCTCCAGCCTTGTAAGACCGGGATCAGAAGCCAGAGAAAAACGACTTGTAAGGATACGAAAAGGAAATGAGAGTCAGGCCGAGCGAGGGGGGTCACAGAGGCGTGTCCCTGCTGAGCTTAGAGTCAGCCAAAAATGTGCCCGAAACAAAAGAGAAAAAACAAAGTTACATGATTCCCCTTTAAATCTGAGATATTTGACTATTTAATGAAAAATAATGGTTTATGTTGGATTAAATGGCAGCAACACGTCTCAGATGAGCAGGGGTATTTCCTTTGGTTAAGCTTTTATTCACTGTAAACACGAGAACATTTCTGCTCGTCTGAAATAAACCTTACTGTGACAGTGGGTTGGACTTACACAGGCAGCCCCAGCTCTTTGGCCTCCATCACCAGAAAGTTCCCCTTCTTTGGATGAAGCTGGATAAAGAGAAAATGGGCGATTCAAGTGACGCCCACTTTTTACGTAATCAATTAAAATGTTTTGCTAAAGAACATTTTTCCTCCTCCAAAATTCTGTCAGCAGAGCAACACAGAGTCTACTATAAAAGCTGTGAAGTTTAAGAAAGTTGTGTATAATTTTTCTGTATTTTAACAATAACTGTGAAATGTCCTGCGGTGTGACAAACATTTTCAAAATACAAAATAAACATTTCCAAAATACATAAGTCACCAGTGTCTGGGACAGATCATAAAGTTTTTGGCATAATGTAAAATATTAAAAACACATTTAACTGCACCTGAACCCTACAAAAATTAATTAAAATCAGTTTAATCTTGTAATCAAAATTATGTCCTGCGGTTTTTAAACAGGCAGCAGCAACAAAACCTCCAGGAGCCATCTGTCAGTTTACAGAGAAGAGACTCTGGAGCTGAGGCTGGGAGCTAAAGGACAAAATCTTCATTTTCTCCAAATCTGATCATCTGCGATGGCTGTATTTTTCACAAAATCAAATTCTGAATGTTAAATATCATTTTTACGATGGGACAGGGACCCATTTATCACGTAGGACAACAGACACTGATTATTTTATGATAAGATGTCAAAATGGCCAAATTATGGTGAATGTCATGCTGTGGGGTTAAAGGTTAAAACATGCAGAAATAATAATGTTTTTTTTTTTTTTTTTACAAAAAAGCTCTTTACACTTTTTGTACATTTGATTTATATTTAAAATGATTATTTATTTATTTTTATATTTTATTTAAAAATTGTGTCAGATCGCAAGACAAAAAAAAAAGTGTTGCACTGCAAATGCCAACCACCCAAATACTGAAAGAACAAAAATAATATTTATGATACACCAGTGTCTAGCGTTTAACTGCACACCACTGGGTTTTCTGTTAAAGTAGAAAGATGCCTACCTTACAGATAAACGCAATGACCAATGAGGGATCCCTCGCGGGTTTACCATCATCCTAAAAAGCATACAAAATACTTTAATGGTAGGAACAATTCTCACAAATTCAGAGATCAGACAACAGAAGCTGCTGTGCGTTGGTCGTCAAAGTTAAAAAGGTTCTTTCTTGTGTTTAGCTCTGAGATAAAAGTGTATTTGACCTGAGAGAAACTTGATGACAGTTTACTGAACTTTACACAGAGACAGTTTCTCATAAAAGTAGAAAAGTTTAAACCTGAAAAGTACAAACTAAATAAATGCGGGCGCAGGAGAACTCAGTGAGAACAAATCCCTGTGTGGAAAGAGAAAGTCTTTTTATAGCGCTTTTCTAGACACTGAAAACTCCATACCCCACTGCCATAAACACTGAGCGGGGATTGAACCACCAACCTTCAGGTTACCTACCCGCTGAGCTCCCTGGCCCCGCGGCTCTGCTGCAGCTGGAGCTCTCTGTCGTGTTGGGAGGACTGTGTGAGCGAGCTGTGGGAGATTCACACACATTAGAAACTCACAGTAAACCTTAAGGCTGGGACGCACCAGGACTGATAATCGTCCTGTCTGCGTCAGGATGGGACAGTCTGACCCCAGTCTGCTCCGTACGGGACGCAGAGGGAGACAGTTGGACCGAGTTCTGGCCGATTAAACCAGCATCAGGCATCGGCGTCAAAGGAGTGGCCGTGTGCTCTTTTCACAATCTGTCACACAGCTCATGATTAACATTAACATTATATAAGGAACTCTTCATTCTGTTCCCACATCTGTGACGTTAGCAGTTAGCTTACCTTAGCTTTAGCCTTGTGCAAATGAAAATATAAGGAAACAGCTGCAGTAATCCAGTCCCTTTATTCATTACTGTCAGCAGTTTATAGTTGCGCCTATGTTTAGAAGGCTGTTATCACTAGAGTTTAACCTCTAGCGCCACCTGCTGTTATGGAAAGCTACTACGTCTGGTGCAGTTGCAGAACTTACAAACCAGTTGTAAATCACTCTGGGCTGCCCCAGTGTGTGTGGAAACAGAGACCAGGGCAGATGTAAGGAGACAGCGGGCCAGATTCACTGAGACAGATGCTAAATTGCAAATGCAGATTGAAAAATAGTGTTTGCCATTTGTGGGAGTGTTGCGTGCTGATATGTTATAAGACACTGCGCAACTAATTGCTGCCGCAAATCTGATATGTAAATGAGAATTTTGTGTGAGCAAAGGCCACAACAATAAGTGAGCCACGCTGCTCAGCTCTGACTGCATCTTTCCTACAGCAATGCAACGCAAAAGTCAATCTGAGAGTGCAGCCTCAAATAAACAGAACTGATTGTAGCAGACTTACTGTCTTTGAGGGATAATCATTTCATTGCATTTTACTTTCTTGGGTTAACTTTGTGAAGTCCAAACTTGTTGAAATCCAGTCTCATGCGATTCTGGCACAGAATCTGACCAGTCACGTGACGAGTGGACAGAGAGGAAAGTCCTATTCACTGTCTGTCAGAGCAGTAACCCTTCAAACAATTATACAAAATGTATCAGCTAACCTCTCTGCAGTGCTGATGGTGATCAAATAAATATAATTTAAAAAAATGTCGCTGTCCTCCGCTCGATATAATCTACGCAGCGCAGCCTTGAGCCACAGCAGCTGTCAGCGCCGCAGTGAGCATTGAGAGGAAATGGGATAAACACAGTGAGACTTCATGTAACCTTTACACAGCGTTTAAAGACTGCTCAGTCTTCATCATAAAGATTTAAAAGTACATGAAACAGACTGAAAGCTCAGAGACAGGAGCTGTAAAGGCTGCACTTCAGTGGGACATGAGCGAGAGAATCAAGAAAAAAGTGTTGCAGGTAAAGTCTGTCTCTTCGTAAATGAGCCTTGTTAAAGCATTTTAACTTATTTTCAAAACCTCATCAGGTGCACTAAAAGCTGCACTAAACTTTTCCTCCGCAAAACTTTTGCACCTGCTCCTCCAACGTGATAAATTTACACACACTTTTAGCCATGTACTCTGATAAATCAAACAGCGACCATAAAGTTAATTTGCATTTTCCATACCTTGAATTTTGTGTGTTCTGGCGTGTGTTACAGATTCATTGAGTCACCGGAGCAAATTCTGCACTGTGTTCGTTCAGCTCCTGTGAGAGACTCTAACCTGAGCTGCGCCTGGGTTTGCTCCACTTTTGGCTCGTCTCATTTATTAAGAGCACACACAAATCTTTGATAAATCTGGCCCTGAGTCTTCTGTCTCAGGTCAGGGGTGGTCTGGTGTGTCCCAGCCTTTAAAGCTGTATGTCGTGTGTGCGCGAGTAGTGAGGCAGATACCAAATATTGGCACTTGTGTAACGCTCATGGTCTCATCTGAGAAGGTTTCCTCTGTGTACGGCCGCACCGCTGAAACAAGGACAGAACAGAAGAGCTTATGAACAAATCTGAATATCAGGGACGACTCAATGTGTTAGACTTTTCATTTCAGTTGTTTTTGTTGTATTGGTCATTAAAATATACACACAAGATGTATTAATAAACTTGTACTAAATGAGAAAAATGGAAAGAATCTACTGACTCCATGACAAAGAGATGTGCTGCACCAAATTATATCTGTTCATATAGTTTCATGAACTTTATGAAACATATGTTTTGGAGGCAGAAAAGGTCAGTATTTACAGTCAGGTGTAGTAATGACTGTGGCCTGCGGCTGCTGAGGGAGTGAATGTTTTAACGCAGAGAGAGGGCTGTACTCACAGAGCCTGATGTCCTCCAGGGGCCCAGAGAAGGACTTGATGGCGCTCAGATAGTTCTCCTGTGGGACACACACAAGAACTGAACCAGAATCTATCACCTTTACATAAACACTGGTCTGTCATCGTCCTCTTACTCCTGTTAGGGGTGGCGTGTGGTCGGAGCCTGTCCCAGCTACTATGGGCCTGAGACGGGACACACACTGACAACACAACTGCTCACCCTCTCATTCACTCACTGTGGGACATTTAGGCCCAATCCCATTTCTCATTTTTACCCCTACCCCTTCCCCCTAGCCCTCACCCTTCGCCTTCCCCTTAGACCTTAAAACAGAGGGGTAAGAGGTAGGGCTGACAATACCCCCCTAAGAAATGGGACACCCCTACACCACTATATTAGCCTATACATCATTGTACAAACTAAGGGTGCTCCGATCATGGCTAAAAATAGAGTGATCGGTGATCGGTAAAATGGGCCGATCAGAAGGGCCGATCAAATTACAATAAACACGCGAGGCTCTCACATTTACTGTCCTGCGACTCCGGTTTGATTAAACAGCAGTAGCGTTACTTTAGCAGTGTTTTTAAGTTAAGCCCTGGTTATAACTAACACAAACCTGCCCTGGAGGCGCTGCTTTGTGTCCCCGCCTGCTTTAGGAGCGCACGGGACAAAACCGAGGCGCAGCAGTGCGTGTATTTGCAAACACCAACGTAAATAGAGCTACAGCTAACCCGCTAACAGTTACGTTAAAAGGATTAAGAAAGTTCAGAGTCTGCCTGTGTCTTGTTGCGCGGAGAAAACTGTGTGTTTTGTGGCTTAAACTGCACCAAATGGCTGCTAATGGAAAGAGAAAGTAAAAAGGCAGCCCATGTGTCCCCCGTGTGTCTGAGAGGAGCACCTTTCATCGTTGTCTTCTCTGCTCTCTTTGCACGTTTTCTTCGTTCAGACGTTGTCAGACCTGGCAGCAGGAGCTGTCTGCTCTTTAGTCCACTGTGTTTCAACCTGGTTTGGCTGCGCGTTACGCGGACACAGGTGCTGCACCCCGGACTCGCATTAAAGGAACCAATTAAGAAGAACAGCTGATTTTTACATCAGCGGAGCATTCAAACAAAGCCACAGACACTGGGCACACATTAAAGGCCAATAATGCAACAAAACCTCTTCTAAAACAAAAATAAGTAGAATTTTGTTGTTCTTTTATATTTACAAAGGCTACAGTATTTTTCAAATGGAACTAATATTAGCCTGCATACAATACATTACTACATTGAAGACCACGTGATCGGTATCGGCCATGATCGGTATCGGCCGATCACAGCAGAGGCTGATCGGTGATCGGCCTCAAAAACCCTGATCGGAGCACCCTTAGTACAAACCATTTGCTCAGTTTATACTTTTTTTTTTAAAACAAGCCTACATCAGCCTGAAGGGGGCGCATGTGGACAACAGTAGAACTGTAGGTGAATGAGCTTCAGCTCAAACACAACTGTAACACCAGAGAAAGCAACAAACTGCTGAAAACTAAAACCGTCATGGGATTAATCTTCAGCTTACACCGCGTGGAGCAGGAGGAGCTCACTGTGCTCAGGTAAAGATCACCTGTCTCTGTAAACACAGCCACATGTGCGTCACGTGACTCATGTGCGCTGCTACTTCTCTCTGCATCAAATTAGTGGCATTAAAATGAGGTTATGGGACATGTATAGCTTTTTGTGTTTGTTTTTTGACTGAAACATCAGTTATATTATTTAAAAACACCACGGGTCCCGCTGATAAAGCGCTAAATCCTCTTATTTCAAAGCAATGTTTTCCACAAACTTTAACGGTGGATATCTCCGTGATTACTGAGGCTATCGACATAAAACAAACACTGGCTTAAAGTTTAGGGTCCTCTCTGTCAGCGCAAAATGGTGAGACTATTTAGTTACAACATAAATACAAAAGAAATAGCAACAAAATAACAAGGCGTAAGGCACTGCCATTAGGTGAGCAAATTTCATGGAGCCTACATTATTTTAAATGAGCACAAGGTGAACGAAACACAAAATAACTCTGTCGTAACTCTTAAAATGGTCATAAATGCAGAATATACGTCTTTGTTGCTGCCATGTTACCCATAAACACGACGTATCATGGTAAACTCCTCCTACCCCTTGGTTTGAAGTGTGCATCTGGAAAAGCTCCGTTTGGAGGGGGGTACAGCCCTTCGCCTTAGCCCTCGCCCTTACTGCAAAAGAGAATTGGGACAGCCCTTTGTCTCTCGTGAACGCGCAAAATGAAGGACTAGGGCTAAGGCAAAGGGCTAAGGGGTAGAAATGGGATCCCGCCTTAGAGTCTCCAGTTCTCCTGTACGTCCATGTGTTTGGACAAAGGTGGGAGGAAGAGCACACTCCACTCAGAGAGACCAGGAGTCAAACCCACAACCTCCTCCTCACTGGGAGGCAGCAGGATACAGGCTAACCACTCTGCCACACATTTCTAGATCAAATACATTCAGCTGGAACCAGAAGTATTCAACCCTCCCCAATGATCCCAAGCTCAACCTCCAGAGATCCACCAACGTCCCGGAGCGGCCTTCTCAGTCTCCAGGTTTAAATATCACAAAAAAAATTTGGGTGGGATTTAAAGAAGGCAGCAGCAGCACAGAGGCCATCAAACATCAGAGGCTGGAGGCTTTTAAAGGTGAAGAATGGTCAGAGACTCCAGTGGAGAGCCGTCAGAAGCTGATTAGCTGTGGCCCAAAACATCTTTTAGAAGTAATACACAAGTAAAAGGATGTTCCACAGAGTCCTGACGCTCAGGGCTGAATAATCAGAATAACTAAGTAAATAGCTTTTGTCAGTCATTCTCATCATCTTTCATTTAGCCCTGTAGGAGCCATGACAATTAAAATAGAAATACCTATGCTTTCCTCTAGGTGTCACTGTTGTTCAGGTTTGGCGCATAAAGGAGTGGCCTGGCTACACTGTTTGAACCTGTGATGTATGGTATGGATTTTATTGTTGATATGGAATTAATGAAGCACTCTTTGTACTGTTTTTAATATCTTTTGCAAGAAATAAAGAAGAACGAATCAAACTGCCTCTGACGGATTTATGTATCCATTACTATGTCCAGTACAATCAGTGAGCTAGCGCGTCAGCTAACATATTCCATCTTAGTTACCGAAGCAGCTAATTTGAGTTAGCTGCTTAAAAGTCCCCTCTGATACATACAACCTTACCCAGAAATGTCCCAGTACTTTACCAGAACAGAGTTAATTTACTAACAGTCTCCTTTCTGATTAACGGTGTTTAGGTCTTTCCTTGGTCTCCTGTGGGTTCTGCTGAAGTCCTCGTTGTTGTTCAGTCCTCTGTGGGATTTTTGTCTTCGTCCTGTTTCCATTTTAACAACAGTAAAGTCCCTCTGACGTCCCTACGTAACCACCACATTCAAACAAACCCACTTTTTCTTCCCCGCTCACAAATAAGGACAGAGCTGCTCACAATACACAGGATTCTGGGCTTTTATGACAAAACCCGGCAAGAATCAGCCATGTTTCTTTTGGTTACAGGTCAACAGTGCACTGCTTACATCCCGCCCTTCGTTTCTCTGATAGGTTACTCTGCCTGTGATTGTTCTGCGATGGGACCTGATTCCGTTCTTTGTATATTTGCTAGACAATCGCTGGTCGTTTGTTTGGGAAACTGTAATGTGAATGAAAGGGGCTATAATGTCTTTGGTGGTCAGGGGGTTGAACATTTCTGATTGCAGCTGAATATAATTTCATGTGTGTATTTTGAGAGCGTGTTTGTTTGTTTTCTGACCAGCTGTGGAGGTCCGGACAGAACGCACTCAGGGACTCCAGTGTCCTTCAGCGTCAGGATCATCCCTGTCACAAAAAACAACAGTCTGACAATAAAACAACAATAATCTCACGGTTCATGTGTGTCTGCTGCAATAATAAACCTCTCAGTACAGCACAGACGTATGATTAAAAAAAAAAAAAACAGGCGAATAGGTCTGGGTGATATATACGGATACGTATCGAAAACCTCCTTTTTCCCCGTGATATAAATTTTCCAACTACTGTGACTCTGTTGAATAATGGAAAAATGTCTGAGGCGGAACTAAAAGCTGCATGAGCACGTTCTCTGAAGACTTTTGTTGTCATGCTCCAGAATAACACTTCAGAATTACCTTTGAACAATACATGACTCTACATTTTATTTTTTTTGCTAGTTCTATACAATATTTTTTCTTTAATAATGTATATTAGATTGTTTAGCAAATACAACACTGAATGAATGTGTTACTTAAACTGAGCGTGATGCTGATGGTCATAATTTTAAAAAACACTTTAATTTTGATCTCGTTGGGTTCAAATCCTCTTTAGAATAATTTTTAACTGATTCAAAATGCATCGTTACATCCCCTCTACAGATACATTTTGATTCTTACTGAATATTATGCTGCGTTCATGTGCTCCTCTGACACTCGTCTTTCCGAGATGAAAAGACAATTTCCCAACTCGTTTATGTGCATGTGATTTTATTTCAGAGAGTCGAGATACTGACGTCACCACATGTGGACCAGCTGTTATTGGGTCTCTAATGTTATTAAAGAGCATTTAACACAGCTAACAAGCCCAATTTATCATTAGCCTTCTCACTAAAGACTGAACATGAATAAATTTCATAGGGCAGGCAGTCAATTAATCGGTCGGTGACGTCTTAGGTATTAGTTCCATCCATTACTTGCATCAAAAAAGCAAGTCTACTTTATAACTTTTATCTTTAATTTTATTTAATATAGGGCTGCACAATATATTGCAAAATTATCATTATTGCAAATCAGCAAACGCAATATCCGTCTCGCAAGAATCTAAATATATCGCAATAACGCTGTGGTCTTCCATCTGACAGAGATTTACACTGAAGAATCATTTTCCACCAGAGCCTTAAAAGAACATGTGTTGTGACTAAATAAAAATGTTTAAAAAGTCCAGTTTTAGTGGTAATTTAATTAATTTAGTCACAGCTTAGCCTTGTTTTATTCCTGGTTTAGTCTGTGTTAAGTTTTGCATTTTGTCACAGTTTTGACTTGTAAATACAGAAACTTTTTTTTGTGAAATGTAGTGAATTTAACTTACTATGTTCAAAAAGTAGGCTTTACATTCAAATAACGCAATAATATCAGTTATCACAATTTTCAATATAGTTATCGAATATCGCATGTTTTCTCCATATCGTGCAGCCCTAATTTAATATAACAAAGATGCTTTTTACAATGTATTTTACATCCATCTTTTGCAAATCACCTTATTAATGTAAAGCCCTTTTTTTGTATAAGACTGGTAAGTCCCTCCACATGTCCCTTGGTCGATTAATCGCTGCACTCGGCATAACTTAGGCTGACTAACAATTTCTTTTGTCGACTACAGCCCTAAAATTTTGAAAATAGCCAATAGCTTCATGTAAAAAACTTTGCTGTTAGTGTTATAATAACTTAACGGCAGTGATAGGCATTTCTAACGCAGTTTTGCTACTATGCAAGCGACTGGTTACAGTAAACTAACTCATATTATTAGCAACATTTAGTTAAAGAGTTCTTGTATAAAAGACAAATCAATAAAACGGATACTTTTCTGCTCGGACCATGAAGCAGGTGACGTCAAGTGGAAAAGTCAGGGGCAGTTTTTCACCCAAGTTCTTTTTCTGACTTGTGCAGGGCGTTCATGTGCATTTTTCAACTCAAAAACAAAAAACAAAAACAT
This sequence comes from Bostrychus sinensis, assembly GCA_020698575.1. Classification (NCBI taxonomy): domain Eukaryota; kingdom Metazoa; phylum Chordata; class Actinopteri; order Gobiiformes; family Eleotridae; genus Bostrychus; species Bostrychus sinensis. The sequence goes on from CM036253.1 coordinate 1,774,487, forward strand.
TTCCCCAAGTTTCCGAGGAGCACATGAATGCACAAAAAGGTTGCGTTCAGGTGATGTCTCAACTTTCTGAGTAGTGTCAGACTGAGGACGCAAGGAAGAAGTTTATGGAAGAATCTGCTGCTCAAGAGTCAAAATGCAGGTTTATGGTTCATATCTCTGTGAATACTGGGTCTATCCACAAAAACTGGCACAAAGTCCGTCCCCGTCAGCACAAATTAACTAAACTGAAATTATTTAATATTAATATCGGCCTTTTCCCTCCATCTAAGTTTTGGGCATCATCAGCGTCAGTAGAGGCGCTGCAGCTGTGTCTGACCTGAGAGCCCTCCGACGTTCTCCCAGCTCAGGCGGGTGAGGAAGATGTTGTCGAGGCGAGCGGCTTTTAATCTGAAAGGCGCAAACACAAACCGCTCGTTACACCGGCGGGGAGCACTTTACTCTGAAGGGGAACAGAAACTGTCCGAACACTCACTTGTGCTCCTGCATCAGCCGCTGAGTGCCCTCCCCACAGTTGAACAGGTATCTGAAAGGACAAAGACACTCATCAGGATCTAGAGTAAGAGGAAGGATTGTCCAAAGAATGTCCTGTAATCGAGAGGGGGGATATAATTTAACAGGGAACGCTTAAACTGAAGAAGCTGTGTGTTCGTATTAATCTAGAAAGTCAGTGCCTCACTTGATGTGGAGTGACTCTGTGGAATGGGTTAGAATATAAAAGGTAATAAAACACTCCAGCAGTTTAAAAGAATGCATAAACTCAGTATCTTCAAGAAATACTGTGAAGAAGGAAATGTATAAATTAATCTTAACGTTTTTTTATGTCAGCAAGAATATACAGTATTGACTATACGCATGGTAATGACAGATATTGTTTTCTTGGATCGCTTTGCTGATTGTGTTTGTGTTTATGTAAAACAGCTTGTCAATACTCATTTTGTAATTTTGTAAAGGGGACAGAAGCACGGAAGGCTCCAGTTCATCCTACTGCTTTTGTGCATTGTCAAAAAAAAAAAATAGTTATTGCGTTACAGCAAATCCTCATCTGGTCCCTTCAGAAGAGTCCACAGTGAATCCTCTGCACCATCTGACCCTCACCTCTGCATCCTCTTCTCTCACACGACTAACTTCATCTCTTCATCCATAAACCTCCTCTCTGGTCTTCCTCTTGGCCTCCAGCTCTAACCTCAGCCTCATGCTTCTACCTCTGTACCCATTTATCCACCGTCCCTCCTCTGTACCCATTTATCCACCGCCCCTCCTCTGTACCCATTTATCCACCGTCCCTCCTCTGTGCCCATTTATCCACCGTCCCTCCTCTGTGCCCATTCATCCACCGTCCCTCCTCTGTACCCATTCTTCCACCGTCCCTCCTCTGTGCCCATTTATCCACCGTCCCTCCTCTGTACCCATTCATCCACCGTCCCTCCTCTGTACCCATTTATCCACCGTCCCTCCTCTGTGCCCATTTATCCACCGTCCCTCCTCTGTGCCCATTTATCCACCGTCCCTCCTCTGTACCCATTTATCCACCGTCCCTCCTCTGTGCCCATTTATCCACCGTCCCTCCTCTGTACCCATTCTTCCACCGTCCCTCCTCTGTGCCCATTTATCCACCGTCCCTCCTCTGTGCCCATTCATCCACCGTCCCTCCTCTGTACCCATTCATCCACCGTCCCTCCTCTGTACCCATTCATCCACCGTCCCTCCTCTGTACCCATTTATCCACCGTCCCCTCCTCTGTACCCATTCTTCCACCGTCCCTCCTCTGTGCCCATTTATCCACCGTCCCTCCTCTGTACCCATTTATCCACCGCCCCTCCTCTGTGCCCATTTATCCACCATCCCTCCTCTGTGCCCATTTATCCACCGTCCCTCCTCTGTACCCATTTATCCACCGTCCCTCCTCTGTACCCATTTATCCACCGTCCCTCCTCTGTGCCCATTTATCCACCGTCCCTCCTCTGTACCCATTTATCCACCGTCCCTCCTCTGTACCCATTTATCCACCGTCCCTCCTCTGTACCCATTTATCCACCGTCCCTCCTCTGTACCCATTCTTCCACCGTCCCTCCTCTGTGCCCATTTATCCACCGTCCCTCCTCTGTACCCATTTATCCACCGCCCCTCCTCTGTGCCCATTTATCCACCATCCCTCCTCTGTGCCCATTTATCCACCGTCCCTCCTCTGTACCCATTTATCCACCGTCCCTCCTCTGTACCCATTTATCCACCGTCCCTCCTCTGTGCCCATTTATCCACCGTCCCTCCTCTGTACCCATTTATCCACCGTCCCTCCTCTGTACCCATTTATCCACCGTCCCTCCTCTGTACCCATTTATCCACCGTCCCTCCTCTGTACCCATTTATCCACCGTCCCTCCTCTGTACCCATTCATCCACCATCTCCCTGGATGAATCCTTACAGAGCTGAACTATGATCCTATAGATGAGCTGATGGACAGTCCTACATAAATATTACTGAACTGAATAAAAAAATGCAATACTAAAGGTCAAAACAGGGACTAAACCAGGTCTATAATCAGAACTAAATTAGGCAAACCCATGCTTAAAACTAGAACTAAACCAGATCTAAAACCAGAAATAAACGAAATAAGATGTCTAAAACTAGAACTAAACTAAATCTAAAAACAGATCTAAACCAGGTCAAAAACCAGGGCTAAACTAAAACTAAACCAGAACTAAACCAGAACTAAATCAGGTCTAAAACCAGGGCTAAACTTAAACTAAACTAAACTAAATATTACTGAACTGAATAAAAAAATGCAATACTAAAGGTCAAAACAGGGACTAAACCAGGTCTATAATCAGAACTAAATTAGGCAAACCCATGCTTAAAACTAGAACTAAACCAGATCTAAAACCAGAAATAAACGAAATAAGATGTCTAAAACTAGAACTAAACTAAATCTAAAAACAGATCTAAACCAGGTCAAAAACCAGGGCTAAACTAAAACTAAACCAAAACTAAACCAAAACTAAACCAGGTCTAAAACCAGAACCACACCAAAACTAAACCAGGTCTAAAACCAGAATCAAACCAAAACTAAACCAGGTCTAAAACCAGAACCACACCAGAACTAAACCAGGTCTAAAACCAGAACCAAACCAAAACTAAACCAGGTCTAAAACCAGAACCAAACCAAAACTAAACCAGGCCTAAAACCAGAACCAAACCAAAACTAAACCAGGTCTAAAACCAGAACCACGCCAGAACTAAACCAGGTCTAAAACCAGAACCACGCCAGAACTAAACCAGGTCTAAAACCAGAACCACACCAGAACTAAACCAGGTCTAAAACCAGAACCACACCAGAACTAAACCAGGTCTAAAACCAGAACCAAACCAAAACTAAACCAGGTCTAAAACCAGAACCAAACCAAAACTAAACCAGGCCTAAAACCAGAACCAAACCAAAACTAAACCAGGTCTAAAACCAGAACCACGCCAGAACTAAAGCAGGTCTAAAACCAGAACCACGCCAGAACTAAACCAGGTCTAAAACCAGAACCAAACCAAAACTAAACCAGGTCTAAAACCAGAACCAAACCAAAACTAAACCAGGTCTAAAACCAGAACCAAACCAAAACTAAACCAGGCCTAAAACCAGAACCAAACCAAAACTAAACCAGGTCTAAAACCAGAACCACGCCAGAACTAAACCAGGTCTAAAACCAGAACCACGCCAGAACTAAACCAGGTCTAAAACCAGAACCACACCAGAACTAAACCAGGTCTAAAACCAGAACCACACCAGAACTAATCCAGGTCTAAAACCAGGCAAAAACACTCAACTCAACAATACATGAACCAGGACTAAACCAGGAGTACTAAATGAATAAAAGTGCAGTATGTAAAGCACCTGTTGTACTCGGAGAAGACGTAGAGCGACGCCGCGTTGTCCCTGCTCCCGGCGCCCAGGACCTGGACATAAACCGTGGACGGACCGTGGACGTCTCCGCGTCTGCTGCGGTTCTCCTTGGTCTTGGTCCTGCGCAGCGGCTCCTTCTCCTTGGCTTTCCTCGGCTGTCTCGCCTCCATGTTAATGTTATTATTATTGATATTTGCGCCGTTATTGGTCGCCATTGCTCGGAGAAACTGCGGAACGGCGCGGGGAAGACGGTAAACTCCGCGTGCAGCGACGGGAGCCCGCTCTGCCTTTGACCCACAGCGAAGTCACGGTCCTCAGCCCAAAGTGGACCGCATTCATACTAAACACGGCCCTCGCTGGAAACTCCGCTTGTTTAAACCATTTCCGAGCCTGACATCAGATGTTTTAAGGCTGCTGAGTCGCCGCGGTCGCGTCTGAGGTTGTTTTGTCACATGGCTCGCTCTTCCGGCATTAAAAGATGACGTCCCGAGTTCTCAACGCTGATTGGACAGCACGACTGCAACGGACCAATCACAATCGGGCTTTCAGAAAAGAGGCGGCGTTAGAACCTCGGCTGTTAACCGTAAATCTTCGTCGTATTTGGCAACTTTGATTTTAAATAGAAAAATATTGTTTTTTGGGTTTTTTTTTTTTTTTTAGAAAGCAGTCAAAAGAAATTTTATATTTCATTATAAATTTGTTGTTATAATGGCAAAATTTTACATTCACAAATGTAAGTACAGTAACCAAAAACCTTTTCTGTACACTTCCATAATGATGTTTTTTATGTCAAACCTGTGTGTGACTAACATAAAGGCACTTAAAACGATTATTATATGTACAGCTTACAAGTTGTTTGACACCTCTGGCTTTGTTCAACTGTTTTTCATTCCTGTATACTGTTTGTATGCTAGTCTGCATACTTGTTCAATAAAAATAAAGTCATATTTGGCAAGTGACTTTTGTATATTTTTAACAAACTTATCCAACAAACACAAAAAAAAAAAAATGTATCCATTGTTTCTGCTATAGAAATATATTTATGATGCTGTCAGTGTAGGGTAACCATATTTTAAAATAATAATAATAATTTGTACAAATCATGGAGCATTTGAACTCACCAAGTAACATTTGTCCTGGTTTAGACCTGGTTCCCATCCTTTTTGGTCATGATGGTCATAAAAAAGCACAGCAACATTTCATACTAAAAATATTGTAAAAAATAATTTTCCTGCATTTTTGTGCACTTGTGTTGATTATGTTTTGCTATATTTTTTTGTTCAAAATAAACTTAAAACTAATATATAATACAATAATACTAACCTTAACTCTGTATATATTAAACTAAACTGACCACAAAGGAAAAATAAAACCATGTGAATAACTTCTTTTATCAATTAAACCTGGGTCCCACAAACCTGAGTAATAATGAAACTATGGGACATTTAAAGTTATGAAAAAAACACAACAGAGGGGTTGGTTTGTGTCTCTCTTTATTGACAGCAGCGTCCCCGAAAAACCTGCCCAAACCCAGAGATAAACATTTCATTCACGTACACGAGCGTTCGGGACGGTTCACAAAGAGTTTCAAAACCTCACGGTCAACAATTCGACATGATTTTGGTTCAATAAATACACGCGTTTTTAGACTTTTACTCTTATATAACCCGGACGGGGATGTGCGTTTGTTTGGGACGGGGAAAAGGGAGCGGAGTCAGAAAAGAACCCGACATGACCAGATTCCTGCCCAGAACTCTAAGGAGCGGGGGGTGGGCCTGAAGCCTGTGTGTGGGCCGTGGGAGGAAGGAGTCTAACCCACAACCTCCTCCTCCTCACTGAGACACAGGAGCTGTGTAGAAACACAACTTAAGTTGTAAAGTGAGAGACTTAACTCAGCAACAAACGATTATTTTGTTCATCAGTTTACTTTATTTAGTGGCTTAATGGTCTGAGAGTGAAGAGCGAGTAAATGTGGGATGACCTGGTGGACTAAAAAAAAGACATTTAAAGTTAAAAACTTGGGGTGAGCCAAAAGGCGAAGCTCTGGATTTTACCGTCGATCTATGTTCCTACTCTCACCGATGGTCATGAGCTTTGGGCCAGGACTAAAGGACAGATCCTGGATACAAGCGGCCGAAATGAGTTTCCTCCGCAGGGAGGCTGGGCGCTCCCTCAGAGAGAGGGGGAGGAGCTCAGTTACATGGGAGGAGCTCGGAGTAGAGCCGCTGCTCCTCCACATCGAGAGGAGCCAGCTGAGGCTCGGGCATCTGCTCCCGATGCCTCCTGGAGAGGGGACCTAGGACACGCTGGAGGGACTACGTCTCTCGGCCTGGGAACGCCTTCATCTGGGCGAGCTGGAGGAAGTGTCCGGGGAGAGGAAAGCTTAGACTGCTGCCCCCAGGACCCGGCCCCGGACAAAGGAACGCGTGGTGTTTTTTACAGCGCTGAGATCAAGTTGTCCTCAGACGCTCGTCTTTCTGAGATGAGAAAGGTTTTCGACTGAAATATGCTCATGTGCTTTTCTCACCAAAAGGGTTGATGGTTTGATCCCTGCTTCAGTTCACCCTGCCATTGTGTCCTTGAGCTTTGCTTCCTGTAATTGTGTGTTTCGTGTAGGACTGCACAATATATTTACAGATGTAAATTTTCTATACATTTTTCCCTTAGACTTTTTGAAAAATCCAATCAAAAGAAACACTTAAACTTGAGAAATCAGTGAAATGCCTTTGTAGCTTTTCCTTTTTTACAAGTTTCAGATATTTTTGTTTACAGAATTAATTATGGTCACAGAGCTGATTAGCCTTTGTCGAGCTTTTAAAATCTTAATATATGCATTTTTCAAAAAGTCAATGGGAAAAATGAACGGAACATTTTACATTTAAATAAACTGCAACTGCTCCTACCAGAGCTTTAAAGAAAAATGTGTGACAAAATAAAAATGTAAATTGGAAATTTCCTTAATTTAGACAGAGTTTAGCCTTGTTTTATTCCTGGTTTAGTCTGAGTTAAGTTCTGGCTTGTGAATACAGAGACTTCCATTTTTGTTTTAAGTGAATTTAAATTACTGTGTCAGAAAAGCAGGCCCTAAAAATATCGTTATTGCAATTTTCAACATCAAATATCGCATGTTTCCCCCATTATTATTATTATTATTATTATTATTATTATTGCAGTCCGAGGCCTGGCTCAGAGTCTCGGCGCTGAACTAAACGTTTTTTCTGTGTCCGCTCCTTTTTGCCGTCGGTTTGTCTGTGAGGAGAGCGGTCGGGGTACGGTGTGGGGGGCCGTGGCTCTGGGACGAGGGGCCGGGACACTTTACACTGGGACATGTTTGCGGGGCAGACCGGCGGTGTGGTGCGGGGCGGAGTTGGTTTTGGTTCAGTCCATGTAAACCGGGGAACTGGGCGACGCCGGCATCTGGTCCAGGATCCTGCAGAAGTAGCCGGCCACGTCCACGCAGCGCTCCTCGTACATCTGGATGAACGGGTCTCTCTGCGCGGGACAGAGGAGGAGGAGGAGGAGGAGGGGGAGGGGAGACATTTTACTCTCAGGCATTTACAAGGACTGGACTAAAGCAGGGGTTCTCAAGCTGGGGGACATGGGCATCATTTCTGATTTAGTAAAATTTGGCTTTGGTTCTGGTTTAATTCTGGTTTAGTCCTAACTCAGAACTGGTTTAGACTTTGTTTATACTTGGTTTAGTCCTGGTTTAGTCCTGGTTTAGACCTGGTTTAGACCTGGTTTAGACCTGGTTTAGACCTGGTTTAGACCTGGTTTAGTCCTGGTTTAGTCCTGGTTTAGTCCTGGTTTAGACCTGGTTTAGACCTGGTTTAGTCCTGGTTTAGTCCTGGTTTAGACCTGGTTTAGACCTGGTTTAGTCCTGGTTTAGACCTGGTTTAGTCCTGGGTTAGACCTGGTTTAGTCCTGGTTTAGACCTGGTTTAGACCTGGTTTAGACCTGATTTAGACCTGGTTTAGACCTGGTTTAGACCTGGTTTAGACCTGGTTTAGACCCGGTTTAGACCTGGTTTAGACCTGGTTTAGACCTGGTTTAGACCTATACAGTCTCTGTATGTTGTAATAAAGTAAAAACTCACCAGCAGCTCTCTGTACTTGGGCCTCTTGGACTCGTCCTTTGTAAGGCTTTGGAAATAAAACAGGAGCGTGTCAGAATAATGCAGTGCAGGGTTTGTCCAGCAGAGGGCAGAGTGGCAGACTTTCCTTACCACACGTTGACAAAGGAGATGAACTTTGGGGAGAAGCGTCTCTCGTCTGAGTTACTGAGCTGCGGAGGGTCCCCTCGGACGACCTGGGTCAGCTGATCAAACACGCTGTTCCACTTGGGGTACGGGAACCGTCCCGTGGCCAGCTCGTACTGCGGAGGGGGGCAAGGTTAGAGAGGGGCCACCAGAGAAACTAACAAACATCAGCTGTAGGTGACACATTCTCCTTTTCTTTTCTTTTTTTAAAACACAAATGCTCTATAAAGCTGCCATAAGTGAAAAAATGCAAATGCAAGAACTCTGACACATTTAGGCACTTTTTCCATCGTCTGGCTCAGGGTGCTGACGTATACTCAGGTGTGACTTATATATTAAAATACTTTCAGGTGTTGGTTAGAGGGCGCTCTAGGCTTGTGTCCCAGCATCTGCTGCACCTGTACCACTGACAATTTAAAATGTAAACATTACCACTAACAACTTAGGCTATAAAGACAACTGAGAAAGAGCGGAATAATTGGAAATGGAACTGATGCTGAGTCTGACGACAGCCACGCAGAGGAGGAAGCGGCGCTTCGTCTACCTCCGGAGTTGGCGGAGTTGTTCAGAAGCGACACCGAGGATGAAGAATTTAAAGGATTTAGCGATTAGGAGTGAGATGGTGAGTTTGGTGAACTTGTTATATTATGTTCTTTATGCTATAGTTATGTGAATAACTGTTAATATATTACGTTAACATACGAGACACCTATTCAGTTCGTTGTTTATGCTTCATGTAGCTGAATAACCATCAATGTGTTACGTTAGCATAGCGCACACCTATTCAGCTGTTGTTCTCTATTCTATTATTACTATAACTTGCCTTTCAACATGAAATGTCTGTTCTTGGTGTCGGATTTTGTAAAATAAATTTCCCCCAAAAAATGCGACTTATAGTCCAGTGCAACTTATACGTTTTTTCTTCTTCATTATGCATTTTTTGGCGAGTGTCACTTATACTCCGGAAAATACGGTATGTCAAAAAAATACCAAGGCTTCATTTGAGGTGATATTATTACTCAAAAGTATATCCAGAAATGTACCCAGTTTTTATTTAAAAACAAACAACACAGTGTTAAAGCCAGATGAACACTTTAACTAACACTTTATCTTTTTTAATAAAAATGCACTAAAGGCCAACGCACGGCAAACCATACGCTCCTACTCTTTTCTCTGAGAGCCCTCACACCGAGCGTGTTCCTTGTACTTTCTGCAGTGAATAAAGATGGTCCTCAGATACAGAAACTCAGAGAGAGAGATGCTGGGATGGGGACAGAGACCAGCAGCTGTAGTCAGTGCTCAGGGAAACTCCTCTCTGTCGCCAACTCGCTGATATTTTACTACAGAGCAGCTCAGTCTCCTCACAGCCACACAGAGGTGACAGGAAACCAAACGTGGCATGTCTCTGGAAAAGGCTTTAGAATGAACAACGTGGACGACGTGGACGACGTGGACGACGTGTTTTATCATTTAACCAGAGTGACAGAAGTCGCCACAATCTGTGGAGGCAGAGACTGGACTGCAGGAGTCTGTGCCACTTTAGGCAGATTATTTTTAAAGGCGCTGCAGGCCGTATACAATTTCAGTCGAGCCAGTTTTGCCCCTGGGCTGTGAGTTGAGTATGGAGCAGTGGTGCTCAGACTGTGGTAAAGGTACCATTAGTGGTACACAGGTTTATTTTGGTGGTACTCAGGGTTACACCAGATTCACACCGAGTGCGCTGCGTGTGCGGCACGACTCCGAGCAGAGCTCGCTGAGGAGACCACGAGTTCATGCTGGAAGTCATGAGTTCTCTCCAAGCCTTGTCCTTTTTTGTGTTGTCTTTATAATAAAGATGTGAGGTGTCTTATAAAATCTGATGGTTTTCCACTTCCAGGATTAATTTTTCGTCGTCCATGTCGCAAATGCCCCCGGGAGCCTTCGGCACATCTCTTTGTAAACACGTGTTACTGTTGTGACGTAATGTTTACAGCGATGTGAGCGAGAGGCTGCACAAGTGGTTTTATTTTGAAATTTACCAGGATCCTCTTCGCTGGATCCAGGCTCTGACTTCCTGTCTGGCTCGTTCTGCTCTGTTCAACTTTACACCTGACGGATCTGGCGTCTGGCAAAAATAGACTTGATCCGTATTTCTGACGGATCACCGGACACAGAGACATCCTGCAGCGCAGCCGCTGTGAACTCACGCATCTTGCACTGCATCTATTTCTTGCGGGAGTTGTACGGGTCACGTAACGGACACGTAACGGATTCAGTGTAAATTGGGCTTAAGAGTTAGGTCCAATTCCAAGTCCTGACTTAGAGCCAGTTTTATTCCTTATTTTGTCCTTCATTTGTATGTAGTAGTATTTGGCATAAATAAATTATAACAGTGGTTACTTCTAATCTCTGGTTAAAAGCAGTACATAGTGTTCATAGGATTTAAACATAATTTAAAAGTGGGACATGTCAGCGTCAGAAAGAAAACAGCATCACTTCCCTGGAGAAGCTGGTACTGAAACAGAGCGGTGATGAAATAAAAACAGATTTAATTCTGACCAGAGTGATCCCGAGGCTCCAGACGTCAGAGCGGACGTCGTAGCCCTGTCTGGACGCGCTGGGGTCTATCCTCTCGGGCTGAAACACACAAACGCTGGGGTTTACAGGAGGTTTCCGTATGAGCAGAAGTGTGCCGCAGACTCAGAGACTCACGGCCATGTAGGGCCTGCAGCCGGCGTCTCTGGTCTTGGCGATGGAGTCCACGAGCTGCCCACTGATCCCGAAGTCACACAGCTTTATGTTCCCTTTCCGGTCCAGGAGGATGTTGGACGGCTTTATGTCTGCAGAGAGACACAGAGAGCAACGCTGAAGACACTGAAGAAACTCAGGAAACATCTCGCTTTACAAGAACCATCTTTTAAGGACTAAAGTGAGACTAAACCAGGACTAAACCAGATCTAAACCAGGACTAAACCAGGACTAAACCAGGACTAAACCAGGTCTAAACCAGGTCTACACCAGGACTAAACCAGGTCTAAACCAGGTCTAAACCAGGACTAAACCAGGACTAAACCAGGTCTAAACCAGGACTAAACCAGGTCTAAACCAGGACTACACCAGGACTAAACCAGGTCTAAACCAGGACTAAACCAGGTCTAAACCAGGATCTAAACCAGGTCTAAACCAGGTCTAAACCAGGTCTAAACCAGGTCTACACCAGGACTAAACCAGGTCTAAACCAGGTCTAAACCAGGACTAAACCAGGACTAAACCAGGTCTAAACCAGGTCTAAACCAGGTCTAAACCAGGGCTAAACCAGGACTAAACCAGGACTAAACCAGGTCTAAACCAGGTTCTAAACCAGGTACTAAACCAGGACTAAACAAGGTACTAAACCAGGTACTAAACCAGGTCTAAACCAGGTTCTAAACCAGGACTAAACCAGGACTAAACCAGGTCTAAACCAGGTCTAAACCAGGGCTAAACCAGGTGTAAACCAGGTCTAAACCAGGGCTAAACCAGGACTAAACCAGGACTAAACCAGGGCTAAACCAGGACTAAACCAGGACTAAACCAGGTCTAAACCAGGTCTAAACCAGGTCTAAACCAGGGCTAAACCAGGACTAAACCAGGACTAAACCAGGTCTAAACCAGGTTCTAAACCAGGACTAAACCAGGACTAAACAAGGTCTAAACCAGGTCTAAACCAGGTCTAAACCAGGACTAAACCAGGTCTAAACCAGGACTAAACAAGGTCTAAACCAGGTCTAAACCAGGACTAAACAAGGTCTAAACCAGGTCTAAACCAGGACTAAACAAGGTCTAAACCAGGACTAAACCAGGACTAAACCAGGTCTAAACCAGGTCTAAACCAGGTCTAAACCAGGACTAAACCAGGACTACACCAGGTCTAAACCAGGACTACACCAGGTCTAAACCAGGACTACACCAGGACTAAACCAGGTCTAAACCAGGACTAAACCAGGACTAAACCAGGTCTAAACCAGGACTAAACCAGGACTAAACCAGGACTAAACCAGGACTAAACCAGGACTAAACAAGGTCTAAACCAGGTCTAAACCAGGTCTAAACCAGGACTAAACCAGGTCTAAACCAGGTCTAAACCAGGACTAAACAAGGTCTAAACCAGGTCTAAACCAGGACTAAACAAGGTCTAAACCAGGCTTAAACCAGGACTAAACAAGGTCTAAACCAGGACTAAACCAGGACTAAACCAGGTCTAAACCAGGTCTAAAGCAGGACTAAACCAGGTCTAAACCAGGACTAAACAAGGTCTAAACCAGGACTAAACAAGGTCTAAACCAGGACTACACCAGGACTAAACAAGGTCTAAACCAGGACTAAACAAGGTCTAAACCAGGACTAAACAAGGTCTAAACCAGGTCTAAACCAGGACTAAACAAGGTCTAAACCAGGACTAAACCAGGACTAAACAAGGTCTAAACCAGGACTAAACCAGGACTACACCAGGACTAAACCACGTCTAAACCAGGACTAAACCAGGTCTAAACCAGGTCTAAACCAGGACTAAACAAGGTCTAAACCAGGACTACACCAGGACTAAACAAGGTCTAAACCAGGTCTAAACCAGGACTAAACAAGGTCTAAACCAGGACTACACCAGGACTAAACAAGGTCTAAACCAGAACTAAACCAGGACTACACCAGGACTAAACAAGGTCTAAACCAGGACTAAACCAGGACTAAACAAGGTCTAAACCAGGACTAAACCCGGACTAAACAAGGTCTAAACCAGGACTAAACCAGGACTAAACAAGGTCTAAACCAGGACTAAACAAGGTCTAAACCAGGTCTAAACCAGGACTAAGCCACGTCTAAACCAGGACTAAACCAGGTCTAAACCAGGTCTAAACCAGGTCTAAACCAGGACTAAACCAGGTCTAAACCAGGTCTAAACCAGGACTAAACCAGGACTAAACCAGGACTAAACAAGGTCTAAACCAGGACTACACCAGGACTAAACAAGGTCTAAACCAGGACTAAACCAGGACTAAACCAGGACTAAACAAGGTCTAAACCAGGTCTAAACCAGGACTAAACAAGGTCTAAACCAGGACTAAACAAGGTCTAAACCAGGACTAAACAAGGTCTAAACCAGGACTAAACCAGGACTAAACAAGGTCTAAACCAGGACTAAACAAGGTCTAAACCAGGACTAAGCCACGTCTAAACCAGGACTAAACCAGGTCTAAACCAGGTCTAAACCAGGACTAAACAAGGTCTAAACCAGGACTAAACCAGGTCTAAACCAGGTCTAAACCAGGACTAAACCAGGACTAAACAAGGTCTAAACCAGGACTACACCAGGACTAAACAAGGTCTAAACCAGGACTAAACCAGGACTAAACAAGGTCTAAACCAGGTCTAAACCAGGACTAAACAAGGTCTAAACCAGGACTACACCAGGACTAAACAAGGTCTAAACCAGGACTAAACAAGGTCTAAACCAGGACTACACCAGGACTAAACCAGGTCTAAACCAGGACTAAACCAGGTCTAAACCAGGTCTAAACCAGGACTAAACAAGGTCTAAACCAGGACTAAACCAGGTCTAAACCAGGTCTAAACCAGGTCTAAACCAGGTCTAAACCAGGACTAAACCAGGTCTAAACCAGGACTAAACCAGGTCTAAACCAGGTCTAAACCAGGACTAAACCAGGACTAAACCAGGTCTAAACCAGGACTAAACCAGGACTAAACCAGGACTAAACCAGAGGGCTTTTCCACAAAAGTCACTCAGAAAAGCGGGGCTTATGGCCTGACTTCTAGCTAGAGTTACCGTAAACACAGAAGTTGAGACTTGAGAGCACTCTGAGCTCAGACAGGGAGCTAACTCCAGTCAGACTGAATGAGCCGCGTGCGTCTGCAGCCCAATGAAGAGCAGCAAGAATTCAATCGAGCCTCAATGAAAAACCTCCACAAACATCCCTTTAACTCACGAGGTAAACGATCCATGGAGGGGAGGCCTCAATAATAAGGAAGTACTGCCCCTTTTGAGTTTGATGGGGCAGAGGTTGAGAAAAATGTAATGAGTGAAAAAAACAAACTGTAGTGTTTACTGCTCGGTGCATTAGGGGCATTTAACGTCACAAAGTGCAGCGAGGCACCTCGAGACCAATATGGAGATACTAATGTGCTAATGATAGCTCGTTTAATTTTAAAAAATGCACCAAATTGTATTTTCAAATCTGCTTTTGTGCTTAATATAAAATAAGAACAAAAGTTAGGCCTATACCCAAAATGGGACCCATATGACAGGTGATATTTAGGTTTGGTCTTTATCAGCTAGCCTTCATATTCAATATTTGATTAAATAAATGATGTAGAGCATAAATCACTAATTCTTTTGAAGTTGAGCTAAATGTGTATTTTCCAAAGTAAAGTTCATAAATCTGACAAAATATTAAAGGGGAAGTGGTAAAATAAGTCATTTTTAGCCTAACAGGTGATAAAAGTTTGAGTTTATAAAGTGTTCAGGCTAAGTCTGACCTTAAACCTGCTCTGGACCAGGCTCAGACCTTAAACCTGCTCTGGACCAGGCTCAGACCTTAAACCTGCTCTGGACCAGGCTCGGACCTTAAACCTGCTCTGGACCAGGCTCAGACCTTAAACCTGCTCTGGACCAGGCTCAGACCTTAAACCTGCTCTGGACCAGGCTCAGACCTTAAACCTGCTCTGGACCAGGCTCAGCTGCAGCACCAGTTCCCACAGAGACTGAGCGAGTCTCAGGATGAGCCTGGTTTATGGAACAGAAATGACAACAAAATAAACCAGACTTATCCAAATAAGCCTAGCTTATGGAGTTAGCTAGTTTTGTGGAACAGCCCTCAGGTCTAAACCAGGACTAAACCAGATCTAAGCCTGAACTTCAGTGGCCTATACTTCTCTCCTGGACCAAGCCCATGTTACCCTCTCCTCTGTGCAGTAAAACTGAGTAAAGTGAGTATTTCCTGTGCTGTGATGCACGGTAGATAATCTCACCTCTGTGTATGATCTTCAAGCTCTCCTTTAAGTGGTTTAGTGCTTTCACAGTCTGCAGCAGAAGAAGAGCAGAGGAGTCAGGACGAGGTGGATACGTTCAGAGAGCTCTGCGAACTCAAACACTCACCGCTAACGTGACCTTTCCCAGAATCTCCTCTGGGATCACGTCGTCTAACGAACAGTACACAAACTTGTAGAATTTGTCTAACGAGGTAGCCATGAGTTCCATACAGATCCAGCAGTCGCCCTGCAGAGAGACCAGACCTGTGTTAAAGATCAGCAGCTGTTTGGTAAAGTTAGGTCTGTGTCTCTGCGCCTCTGCAGACCCCTGTCCCTCACTCAGATGGGCTCAGCTCTCCCTGGCTGTTCACGTTAGACATAAACTTTGAGACTGCTCTGTACGTTACCTCCGCTTTTGGAACATACTCAGTTTTGGAACATCCTCAGGAGTGCGCTGCTACGTCGTGTCTCGTGTTCAAATACTGCGTGTTAAAAACATGCATCTATAATAAAAAATAACTCCGAGTGGAAAGTGGTCAAACAGCAGAATGTGGACGTGTTTTTGCAGAGTGTCTGATAAAAAAAATAAATAAAAAAAATAACCCTACAAATAGGTCATATTTAAAAAAAATCACTTTACACTTTACTAAAATAATAATAATAAAAATTATATATTCATAGCAAAATAAGCTAATAAGTTAATAATCAGAAACACCAAAAACAATTAGACTTTTGTCTGTTTCCACTGTATCTACTCATAACCATGTGTGTGCAGTGCAGTGACCTCTCTGAAGAGGGCGCCGTAGAACTGGACGATGTAGGGACAGTCGCTGCTCCTCATCACCACGTCCAGGTCCATCAGCAGCTGCTTCTGCTCCCGCTCGTCCACCGTCGACCGGATCCTCTGTGGAACACAGCACAGGTCAGACTTCACAATAATAATATCATAATCTATCGTCTTGCAATTTATCCGGGGCCGAGTTACGGGGGCAGACCTCCCTCTCCCCACACACTTCCTCCAGCTCCCCTGAAGGAACCCCAAGGAGTTCCCAGGCTGAGAGACATAAGGGTGACTCCCAACATGCCTCCTCGCAGCAAGCTCCGCCCACAGAGGAAAGACAGATGTTGTTTCCTATGCACCTCTCCTCTGTGGGCGGGGCTTACAGTGAGGAATTTTTTATTTTTTATTGCATTCAGGGCGAGGAGTCTCCATGTATATCACTGCATTTATTATGTATTTATGTGCAGAATTCCACACTACTTTTTTTTTTAATCATTTATCTTATCTTTTATGTCTGTTGTATTTACTGTGTGCCATCGGCTGCTGCATTGCACTTTAGCCCAAAACAAATTTCCCTTTGGGACAATAAAGTTGATTCTGAATCGAGGAGTTGAGGCTGTGAGGAGGCATGTTGGGATTAAGCCATGGTCCCTCCAGCGTGTCCTGGGTCTCTCGATGTGGACTTATAAACATAATGATAAATAATAATGAGTTTTATAATGCGCCTGACTAGACAAACAGTTTACAGTTTGGTGCGTTATTCCTTCACTCCTCATCCTCGGTGGTGGTGAGCTCCTTCTGTAGCCACAGCTGCCAACCTGCGCCTACAGCCTCTCCCACCCCACCAAACACACAGACACTTACGCTGGACATTATGCTATGGCGTTAGCAGGGATCAAACCCCCAACCTTTGGGTTAGTGGGCGAACGTCTCCGCCCACTGAGCTACTCCAGAGGGAAAAGTATTTTTGTCAGACCTGCAAAATTCCCAACCGAAAAATGAAAGGATAAGCACAGAATTAAAATATTAAAGTATAACACCCCAGATCCTGTTGTGATCTAGGGGCAAATGCTGCAAACAAGCTCCTGCTAAAAACATCACGATGCATCCATGGGACTGCTCTGTTACAGTCTGTGTTTTTGTATCCATCCCTATCAATTAAACCTAATAAATGAATAAATCTGTATCTAAAAAACCTCAGTAAAAAAAACATTCAGCTCATCAGACACTTCACCAATACAGCCACCAGAGGGCAGCAGGCTTTTGAAATAACTTTGGACGTTTGTATTAGTATTTCATGTTTTATAATTTCAAATAACTTAACTTAATAACTCTGACTTTGCTGAAAACTCTTGGATTATGAGCCTGTCCCTTTAAGGCTCTGCACTTTTAAAACAGTCAAAATAATATCTCGCTAACAACATTTATCTACCACTGACACAAACTCTGGGGCGCTCACTTTGACGGCCATGATCTGGTTGCTGGGCTTGTGCACCATCTTGTTGACGGAGCCGTACGCGCCGCGCCCGATCTCGCCCAGGTCCTTCAGGTCCTCGGCCGTGAAGTCCCAGTGCTGCTCCGGAGACAGCTTCAGCTTCCCGGAGGACTCGATACTGTGCGTCCTCAGTCTCTCTCTGACGGAAAAAACAATATCAACATAACAACCGGACGCTCACAAGAACATTTTTCCGGCTTCTGACTCAACAAACTGTTTTCTTGCTGCCTGATATATCATCACCCACTGACAGGAGCCATGATAAAGAGATAATCTGTGTCATTCACTTCAACTGTCATCTTTATAAAGTGAAATAAAGTCCCTCGTGGACATTAAAGATGAAGCGCGACAGTGTAAACGTGTGTCTCACATGTGCGGGTTCTGGAAGGGCGGACCCGTCGTGTTCAGTGTGAAGCGAGTCGTTGGTTTGATCGAAGGGTTGGCGAAGTTCAGCTTCAGGGCTTTCCGTTTACCTTTTGGGAGAAAACACCGTCAAGATGTCAGCAATCTTTAAAACGGTACGGCATAATAAAAGAAAACCCTCGTCCCAAACAAGAAGACAGAACAGACGACAGAGTGAAGAGACAAACCCATGCGTTCAAACAGGGAACCTCGAAATGTACAAGACTTACTGCCTATTTCCAAACACCAAGAAGGTTTTTACTGTTCAATTATCTTTCAGGAGCCTTATAAAACATTAAATGAGTGGGTAAAAAATAAAGAGGACTGTTCAAATTAGGGGTTGGCCAATAACTGCATTCTAAAACCTGATCTGAAGTAAATAACAGTCCAGTATCGCTGATATTAATACCGATACTTTGTGCAGTCATTACATGTTAAATCTGAATACATTTTCTGACCACTAAATATGTTTTTAGACGTCCTGTTATAACCCAGATCTGAAAAATATATTCGATGAACATAAAAAAAGAAAAAAAAAAATCAAATTCTTCCTTCAGTTCAGAGTTTTTTCAGGAGGAGGAGCGTCAGGATCGATCTCATCACGCGAGTATAAATCTGATACCGATACTAACGTTAGAATCGATATTAGGGCTGCAACAATTTATCACATTAATGAATTATTAACTAATTTAATAATCGATTAATCACTATCTGAAGTGTGCACAGAGCTCTGAAACATGCCATGTGCTGAGAGAGGAGGTTTTATTACGAGACAGTAACAGAGAAAGTGAAGGTTTTTGTGTTTATGCTCTGTCCAGATGTGTCCAGTGGCATTTGTAGCTTCCTCTGGATCTAACGTGTGATTTTCTGTCGTATTATCACAGCCTAGAGCTGCTTGTGGCTCTTTAGCCCTGCTCTTGCAGCTCTTTGGGCATCTGGTTTAATTAAAGTTAATAAAGGAATAAGTAGACGACTGTAAATCTGCATCAGCATCATCTCATCACTTTAAAATAAAACTTTCATTTTGTTTTCTGGCGTATGCTGTGGACTTCACTGTTAAACTGTTGTAATAAACTGTTTCAGCATCAACAGTCCACGCAGTCGCATAGAACAGTCACACTCGAGCGCCACAGTTACAGAATGTAACTCTAGTTCTCTGTGAGTTTAGCAGCGCAATATTTACCACAGTAATTTGTTGGTTTCCACACATAGACTTCGTTATAGACAAAGCAACTTTTGTGCATTTAAATTGGTTGCAGCTCTTAACAGATACACATTTTGTATTTTTGGGAACAATGGGCTCTTTGATCCGGACGTAAAACACCACTAGTCTTTGTTCAGCCACCACATTGTCAGGCATTTATTGAGCTTCACTCTCTGGTTATTAATCAATTCAGCGTAAAAATAATCCTCAGATTAATTAGATTAATTGTTAGTTGCAGCCTGATACTTGAATCGAACGGCCCACCCCAGGTTCAGAATCTATCATGACTGCAATACTGGATAAACATGACATCTGGATTAAATGCATCGTACTGGAGCTCAACAGTAGGGCTGAACGAGTTTGAAAAAATATCCCACATGCGATTTTTTTTCGACAGATATTGCGGTCGTGATGAGATGTGCAATATATTTTTTTAAATCAATCTACAGTTCACAGTTTAAGATTGTGATGGGCCGAGTGGATTAACATCAATCTTGGCTCTGGAAAAAATAACCTACATTTAAAGAAATACGCTTGATACATTCTGGGACATATGGACAGTCTTTTATGCATTTCTGGAAACATATAACTTTCATAAACTGCTGTTTATGTCTGCTGACCCCCCTTCCCTTATTCTTTGTATAAGTTTGCTTATTTATTGCACTCAGTGAATCTTGTGGTACTCTAATCTATTACTTATGTTTGTTTTTTGTTTTTTTGTTTTATTGTCATCACCATTATTTAATTATTTTTCACATATGTTTGATTCATCTCTTGATCCAGTGGTGCTTTTTTTTTCTCCATTATAAATGTTCTATGCAACCCATAAAACAATAAAAATACATTTCCAAAAAAAAAAAAAAAAAAGATTGTGATGGGACATTGACACTTTTGAAAATTTTAATATTCACCGCTCAACTAATAAAACTACAGCTGCAGCACGATTTTCACAGATCAAGACCCTGCGGTGATACGATATTTAGTTCTCTGCAGTGGACATTAAATCACATAAATAACTGCAGCCTTTGTGATTTGCTAATTGCAATATGTAAAATTACAATTTCCATTTGATTTTGATTAATTGTGCAGCCACTCAACAGTGACCTCAGGTTTGTTCGTTTTCTCAGGGAAACCCAGGACATGCAGCTCTGACCCAACTTTCACAAACACACACAGAGCCAAAGACCACAGAGGTGGACATGAACCAATGAGGACAACATGCTTCATAAGGCCAACTGCTGTGATTACACCACGTCCTCCCCAAAACCAACACAGTGGACATGAGCCTGGGACACAGCGACAGAGGACAGGACCAGGGACGTCCAGCAGGAGTTAGACTGACCACAGAGAACAGGACCAGGGACGTCCAGCAGGAGTTAGTCAGACTGACCACAGAGAACAGGACCAGGGACGTCCAGCAGGAGTTAGTCAGACTGACCACAGAGGACAGGACCAGGGACGTCCAGCAGGAGTTAGTCAGACTGACCACAGAGGACAGGACCAGGGACGTCCAGCAGGAGTTAGTCAGACTGACCACAGAGGACAGGACCAGGGACGTCCAGCAGGAGTTAGTCAGACTGACCACAGAGGACAGGACCAGGGACGTCCAGCAGGAGTTAGTCAGACTGACCACAGAGGACCAGAGACGTCCAGCAGGAGTTAGTCAGACTGACCACAGAGGACAGGACCAGGGACGTCCAGCAGGAGTTAGTCAGACTGAGACCACAGAGGACAGGACGTCCAGCAGGAGTTAGTCAGACTGAGACCACAGAGGACAGGACCAGGGACGTCCAGCAGGAGTTAGTCAGACTGAGACCACAGAGGACAGGACCAGGGACGTCCAGCAGGAGTTAGTCAGACTGACCACAGAGGACCAGGGACGTCCAGCAGGAGTTAGTCAGACTGAGACCACAGAGGACAGGACCAGGGACGTCCAGCAGGAGTTAGTCAGACTGAGACCACAGAGGACAGGACCAGGGACGTCCAGCAGGAGTTAGTCAGACTGACCACAGAGGACAGGACCAGGGACGTCCAGCAGGAGTTAGTCAGACTGACCACAGAGGACAGGACCAGGGACGTCCAGCAGGAGTTAGTCAGACTGACCACAGAGGACCAGAGACGTCCAGCAGGAGTTAGTCAGACTGACCACAGAGGACAGGACCAGGGACGTCCAGCAGGAGTTAGTCAGACTGAGACCACAGAGGACCAGAGACGTCCAGCAGGAGTTAGTCAGACTGACCACAGAGGACCAGGGACGTCCAGCAGGAGTTAGTCAGACTGAGACCACAGAGGACCAGGGACGTCCAGCAGGAGTTAGTCAGACTGAGACCACAGAGGACAGGACCAGGGACGTCCAGCAGGAGTTAGTCAGACTGAGACCACAGAGGACCAGGGACGTCCAGCAGGAGTTAGTCAGACTGACCACAGAGGACAGGACCAGAGACGTCCAGCAGGAGTTAGTCAGACTGAGACCACAGAGGACAGGACCAGGGATGTCCAGCAGGAGTTAGTCAGACTGAGACCACAGAGGACCAGGGACGTCCAGCAGGAGTTAGTCAGACTGACCACAGAGGACAGGACGTCCAGCAGGAGTTAGTCAGACTGACCACAGAGGACAGGACCAGGGACGTCCAGCAGGAGTTAGTCAGACTGAGACCACAGAGGACAGGACCAGGGACGTCCAGCAGGAGTTAGTCAGACTGAGACCACAGAGGACAGGACCAGGGACGTCCAGCAGGAGTTAGTCAGACTGACCACAGAGGACAGGACCAGGGACGTCCAGCAGGAGTTAGTCAGACTGACCACAGAGGACAGGACCAGGGACGTCCAGCAGGAGTTAGTCAGACTGAGACCACAGAGGACCAGGGACGTCCAGCAGGAGTTAGTCAGACTGACCACAGAGGACAGGACCAGGGACGTCCAGCAGGAGTTAGTCAGACTGAGACCACAGAGGACCAGGGACGTCCAGCAGGAGTTAGTCAGACTGAGACCACAGAGGACAGGACCAGGGACGTCCAGCAGGAGTTAGTCAGACTGAAACCACAGAGGACAGGACCAGGGATGTCCAGCAGGAGTTAGTCAGACTGAGACCACAGAGGACCAGGGACGTCCAGCAGGAGTTAGTCAGACTGACCACAGAGGACAGGACGTCCAGCAGGAGTTAGTCAGACTGACCACAGAGGACAGGACCAGGGACGTCCAGCAGGAGTTAGTCAGACTGAGACCACAGAGGACAGGACCAGGGACGTCCAGCAGGAGTTAGTCAGACTGAGACCACAGAGGACAGGACCAGGGACGTCCAGCAGGAGTTAGTCAGACTGACCACAGAGGACCAGGGACGTCCAGCAGGAGTTAGTCAGACTGACCACAGAGGACAGGTCCAGGGACGTCCAGCAGGAGTTAGTCAGACTGAGACCACAGAGGACAGGACCAGAGACGTCCAGCAGGAGTTAGTCAGACTGACCACAGAGGACAGGACGTCCAGCAGGAGTTAGTCAGACTGAGACCACAGAGGACAGGACGTCCAGCAGGAGTTAGTCAGACTGACCACAGAGGACAGGACCAGGGACGTCCAGCAGGAGTTAGTCAGACTGACCACAGAGGACAGGACCAGGGACGTCCAGCAGGAGTTAGTCAGACTGAGACCACAGAGGACAGGACCAGGGACGTCCAGCAGGAGTTAGTCAGACTGACCACAGAGGACAGGACCAGGGACGTCCAGCAGGAGTTAGTCAGACTGACCACAGAGGACCAGGGACGTCCAGCAGGAGTTAGTCAGACTGAGACCACAGAGGACAGGACCAGGGACGTCCAGCAGGAGTTAGTCAGACTGACCACAGAGGACAGGACGTCCAGCAGGAGTTAGTCAGACTGACCACAGAGGACAGGACGTCCAGCAGGAGTTAGTCAGACTGACCACAGAGGACAGGACCAGGGACGCCCAGCAGGAGTTAGTCAGACTGAGACCACAGAGGACAGGACCAGGGACGTCCAGCAGGAGTTAGTCAGACTGAGACCACAGAGGACCAGGGACGTCCAGCAGGAGTTAGTCAGACTGACCACAGAGGACCAGGGACGTCCAGCAGGAGTTAGTCAGACTGACCACAGAGGACAGGTCCAGGGACGTCCAGCAGGAGTTAGTCAGACTGAGACCACAGAGGACAGGACCAGAGACGTCCAGCAGGAGTTAGTCAGACTGACCACAGAGGACAGGACCAGGGACGTCCAGCAGGAGTTAGTCAGACTGACCACAGAGGACAGGACGTCCAGCAGGAGTTAGTCAGACTGAGACCACAGAGGACAGGACGTCCAGCAGGAGTTAGTCAGACTGACCACAGAGGACAGGACCAGGGACGTCCAGCAGGAGTTAGTCAGACTGAGACCACAGAGGACAGGACCAGGGACGTCCAGCAGGAGATAGTCAGACTGACCACAGAGGACAGGACCAGGGACGTCCAGCAGGAGTTAGTCAGACTGAGACCACAGAGGACAGGACCAGGGACGTCCAGCAGGAGTTAGTCAGACTGAGACCACAGAGGACAGGACCAGGGACGTCCAGCAGGAGTTAGTCAGACTGAGACCACAGAGGACAGGACCAGGGACATCCAGCAGGAGTTAGTCAGACTGACCACAGAGGACAGGACCAGGGACGTCCAGCAGGAGTTAGTCAGACTGACCACAGAGGACCAGGGACGTCCAGCAGGAGTTAGTCAGACTGACCACAGAGGACCAGAGACGTCCAGCAGGAGTTAGTCAGACTGAGACCACAGAGGACAGGACCAGGGACGTCCAGCAGGAGTTAGTCAGACTGAGACCACAGAGGACAGGACCAGGGACGTCCAGCAGGAGTTAGTCAGACTGACCACAGAACACTGTTAGGGGGTCACTGAGAGGAGCGGAGGGGCTGGTGCCAAACACACTCACAGACCGTACTGGGACTAGTCCTGAAGACCGCCCAGACCTGACCTCTCACCTCTGTCTGACTTTAATGAAAGAGACAGAGGAATTACTGCCGGTGTGGTCCAGGACTCAGGATTAAATGCAAGTCAGAAAATGTGTTCCTCACAAAGCTTCTAAGAGAAATGTATTTGTATATAACCAGGGGCGTAACGTGGTAATGAGGGGCCCCAGGGAATGTTTTAAAAATGTGCCCTTTAGATCTGAAGTTAAGATTTGAACATAAAGCTCATGCATTTGATGTCTGATTTATAATAGCAGCTGTTTATATTACAGTTTGTTGTAGAAACAGGTGCTACAGGCGATATAGATTTATTCAAATAAAATTCATATTCATTAAGGGACAATTTAACATTTTTTAAAATTTGTTTTAAAGACACATTCAAACATAAGGTGTATTTTCTGATCTAACAACATGTAATGATGAGTTCATAAATTTTATTTGCGTTAATGGTAAAAACTTACTTCTATAACAGAGTTAAGTGCTGCTCTTGTTTATTATGAATATTTCTAACCCAGATGTGAAGATATTAGAGCTCAGATAGGCCCCTAAACCTCCTGGGCCCCACTGCCTGATGCTACTTCTACTTCTTTAGACAATTTCAGCAATATTTTTTCATCCAAATGTTACTGTACTCAGAAATAAGTAAATTACTTGAATAAAAGTATCTAGTTCCTTTCCAACACCAGTTATATCCTCTAATGTCTGTAGGGCTTAGGGCTGTAATGATACAGTAACTAAATCGATGTATCAGTATTTTTCCCTACGATACAACTCTACTACTCAATATGCTTTACTTTGTATTGAATGAATTATATCTATATTTCTAAGAAGTGTGTATCGATATACATGGAATATCAATTGATAATATCGGAAATATTAATATTAGAAATTTGCATGTTAAAATAAAACCAGATACGGCTTTTTGAATGTAATTTTTGTGTTTTTAATTAAATGTTATAAAACGTTATATTCAACTTTTCTTCACTCTCTGTCTGCTGAACATAATCAACCCTGCCCACAACTACATTTGAGAATAAACTTTTATGATTTTTGGCAAAAAGCTGCTGTATCGATTCAAATTCGTTCCAAATTAGCCAATATCATTCTTGAATTATATCAAAACAATTCAAATCAATATGTATCGTATCATTGCATAAACTATCGTTACAGCCCTAGTACGGCTGGATACTGTTTAACAATACCTTTGTGGTATCGAAAGAAAAGTTACAATGCTACTAGTATCAAAAAAATAAAATTACTTTTTTTTCCTTTTCTCTCTCTCTCTCTCTTTTGGTAGTTTTTTTGATTGTTTTTTTGTGGGTGTTAATTTTAGTTATGTATTATGGTTCTTGTTGTTATCACTTTTTATTTGTATGAAAAAAATTAATGGACAGTGGTTGTAGATAGCCGTTTGTCATCTTTGTTGTTAAACTGCAACTAAAAGAAAAGAAAATAATAATACAAAGTTTCAATCCCATAGTGGGACCTTTAATGTTCCTTTGTTTGAATCAAATAAATAACACAGAATAAATCATACAAACTACTGGCTTTAACTCACAGCTAAGAATTGTGCTCCATAAATGTGTCCTTTATTGAATATTATTGTGTTTTATGATTGTAGAAGCTCACCATCGGTATCAGAAAAAGTATCGCTCAGGCACCGGGATCAAAAACCGTTATCGTTTAAAAGAACTGGTATCTGAATAGTACCCCGCCCAGTTCTGCTCCGTCTCTGAGCTGAGTGTATTTGGCACGAGCCCCTCTCCTCGGGGTGAGTGGGATTTTCAGGGGGGGGGGGGGCAGGGCACACTCCCCCAGAACCAGAGCACACACGCGGGCAGAAGACGTGCGCTTACTTGGGGGAGCTCCAGAAAGGTTTATCTGGAAGCCTAGAGACGAAACACAGCGTTTACTCAGATCACATCCAGCTTTTCAGGATTAGAGAGTGACTTCTACTAAAATCAGGTGAGGGGGGGGTGATCAGAGAAACTGGCCTTGCTGCAGACTGGGAGCATGCATAAAGTAAAAATAAATAAATAAAATGACGAGGCGAGGGGAGGCGTGAAGTGGTGAAAAAGGGTGAAACGACCTGGAAATCATGAAGGGATCTAACACAGAACATGTAAGAAGGGTTTGGTCGGAGGCTCTCACCGTTCGGCATCACGGCAGGAGTTAGGAGGAAACAGTGGTTAGACAGATTACAGCTGGAAAAGGCAGGAGCTAAAAGCCTAGGTCTGCACATTAACATTAACATTACCAAACTGTAATGGTACATGGTGTAAGATTAGACTGGCGTTGGTTAAATTAACATGCACTTTTGGTAAAACAGAGAATTTATAATCAGGTAAAAGCTAAAATATAAATAAGGATTAAATGGTAATTATAGTTTTTTTTAGATGAAGACCACTCCATATCAGCTCACACAGGCCGGCCCAGCTACAGGTCACACATATAATCATAAAAATAAGACCCTTATTTTGGTTTAATCTTGTTTTAGTCCTGGTTTAGTTCTCATAATATTAATAATAATTGCTTTCTGGACACCCTCAGTCATACAGAGTCACACACACAGAGGGATTCGCACCGCCAACCTTCCTCGGTCGCTCTTCCTCCTGAGCCACTGTCTCCCCAAAGTCCTGGTTTTAGGTCTTTGTCCTTTGTCTAGATTCTTGTTCTAGCCCTGGTTTTAGTCCTGGTTTATCCCTTTTTAAGCCCTGGTTTAAATCTGGTTTAGCCCTTATTTTAGTCCTGGTTTAGTCGTTCTTAAGCCCTGGTTTAAATCTGGTTTAGCCCTTATTTTAGTCCTGGTTTAGCCCTTGTTTTAGTCCTGGTTTAGCCCTGGTTTTAGTCCTGGTTTAGCCCTGGTTTTAGTCCTGGTTTAGCCCTGGGTTTTAGTCCTGGTTTAGTCGTTCTTAAGCCCTGGTTTAAATCTGGTTTAGCCCTGGTTTAAATCTGGTTTAGCCCTTATTTTAGTCCTGGTTTAGCCCTTGTTTTAGTCCTGGTTTAGCCCTGGTTTTAGTCCTGGTTTAGCCCTGGGTTTTAGCCCTGGTTTAGCGCTGGTTTTAGTCCTGGTTTAGTCCTGTTTAAGCCCTGGTTTAAATCTGGTTTAGCCCTGGGTTTTAGTCCTCGTTAGTCCAGGTTTAGCCCTGGTTTAGCCCTGGTTTTAGTCCTGGTTTAGCCCTGGGTTTTAGCCCTGGTTTTAGCCCTGGTTTTAGTCCTGGTTTAGCCCTGGGTTTTAGCCCTGGTTTAGCGCTGGTTTTAGTCCTGGTTTAGTCCTGTTTAAGCCCTGGTTTAAATCTGGTTTAGCCCTGGGTTTTAGTCCTGGTTTAGTCCTGTTTAAGCCCTGGTTTAAATCTGGTTTAGCCCTGGTTTTAGCCCTGGTTTAGCCCTGGTTTTAGTCCTGGTTTAGCGCTGGTTTTAGTCCTGGTTTAGTCCTGTTTAAGCCCTGGTTTAAATCTGGTTTAGCCCTGGGTTTTAGTCCTGGTTAGTCCAGGTTTAGCCCTGGTTTAGCCCTGGTTTCAGGCCTCGTTAGTCATTATTCAGTTTAGATTGTGACCCTCTGTGCTGTGACCCTGCAGGGGCTGTGCTGAGCTGATACGGGACGTCCCACACAGAGATCTGGAGTCTCTGTGTTAAAGCCCAGCCCACAGTGGAAGAGGACAGAGTTAAAGATGAGGATGAGTCGTAGCTACCTGTTTCACTCTGACACCTCCAGCAAGTGTTGGACTCTGAAAGTTAGAACCAGACACGCTCGGTAAACATCTGTGCACCATTCTCTACTTTAACACCGTTAACATAATTAATACAGAAAAACCTGAGGATAAAACAGTTCTGTGCAAAAGTCTTAGTGAGGAAAGAACAAGGCTAAGGCGGTCAGGAACGAGCCCAGATCTCAGTTTAGATCCAGGAGAGTTTAAAGGGACCCAAAACACTGATGTCCCATACTAAAAGAACACTATTTGTTTTAGTCTTTAGATTCTTTACCAGTGAGATATATAAGGGCTTTAGAGCATTTACCCCTGAACCAGAAGAGCTTTGTGTTTAGGACCAGGTCTGGGCACTAGATTTCTTTACCACTGTGACATAGGACCAATGCCTTGACAGAGGTCTCTCTCCGAATGCTTGTAGATTTGATTGTTTTTTATATTTTATGGATCTGCAGACTCGGCACTTAGGGGCCGTTTACCTTAACGTTGACCTTTTGTTTACATGAGGGCGGGGTTTCTGTTGTGTGAATCTGCTGTCTGTCTCATACGTTCATCTTTCTGTCTCATACGTTCATCTTTCTGTCTCATACGTTCATCTTTCTGTCTCATACATTCATCTTTCTGTCTCATACGTTCATCTTTCTGTCTCATACGTTCATCTTTCTGTCTCATACGTTCATCTTTCTGTCTCATACGTTCATCTTTCTGTCTCATACGTTCATCTTTCCGTCTCATACGTTCATCTTTCTGTCTCATACCTTCATCTTTCTGTCTCATACGTTCATCTTTCTGTCTCATACCTTCATCTTTCTGTCTCATACCTTCATCTTTCTGTCTCATACGTTCATCTTTCTGTCTCATACGTTCATCTTTCCGTCTCATACGTTCATCTTTCCGTCTCATACGTTCATATTTGTCTCATACCTTCATCTTTCTGTCTCATACGTTCATATTTCTGTCTTATACGTTCATCTTTCTGTCTCATACGTTCATCTTTCTGTCTCATACGTTCATCTTTCTGTCTCATACGTTCATCTTTCTGTCTCATACGTTCATCTTTCTGTCTCATACGTTCATCTTTCTGTCTCATACGTTCATATTTCTGTCTCATACCTTCATCTTTCTGTCTCATACGTTCATATTTCTGTCTTATACATTCATCTTTCTGTCTCATACCTTCATCTTTCTGTCTCATACGTTCATCTTTCTGTCTCATACGTTCATCTTTCTGTCTCATACCTTCATCTTTCTGTCTCATACGTTCATATTTCTGTCTCATACCTTCATCTTTCTGTCTCATACGTTCATATTTCTGTCTTATACATTCATCTTTCTGTCTCATACCTTCATCTTTCTGTCTCATACGTTCATATTTCTGTCTCATACGTTCATCTTTCTGTCTCATACGTTCATCTTTAGTCAGTAATATCTGTATCAGGACTGACTTTTACTGAAGACTTTATGAGAATGGTTATGTGAAAGTGGCAGACCAGAGCTATCACTTCCTCTGCTGTTTACTCACTGTACGTACGTTCATATTTCTGTCTCATACCTTCATCTTTCTGTCTCATACGTTCATCTTTCCGTCTCATACGTTCATCTTTCCGTCTCATACGTTCATATTTGTCTCATACCTTCATCTTTCTGTCTCATACGTTCATATTTCTGTCTTATACGTTCATCTTTCTGTCTCATACGTTCATCTTTCTGTCTCATACGTTCATCTTTCTGTCTCATACGTTCATCTTTCTGTCTCATACGTTCATCTTTCTGTCTCATACGTTCATCTTTCTGTCTCATACGTTCATATTTCTGTCTCATACCTTCATCTTTCTGTCTCATACGTTCATATTTCTGTCTTATACATTCATCTTTCTGTCTCATACCTTCATCTTTCTGTCTCATACGTTCATCTTTCTGTCTCATACGTTCATCTTTCTGTCTCATACCTTCATCTTTCTGTCTCATACGTTCATATTTCTGTCTCATACCTTCATCTTTCTGTCTCATACGTTCATATTTCTGTCTTATACATTCATCTTTCTGTCTCATACCTTCATCTTTCTGTCTCATACGTTCATATTTCTGTCTCATACGTTCATCTTTCTGTCTCATACGTTCATCTTTAGTCAGTAATATCTGTATCAGGACTGACTTTTACTGAAGACTTTATGAGAATGGTTATGTGAAAGTGGCAGACCAGAGCTATCACTTCCTCTGCTGTTTACTCACTGTAGAGCATTTGTACACACACCACACAGCGCTGTTTGCTGGACAAATGCAGGTACTACAGCTTATTTATACTAATTCTCGTTTTCCTAACACCTCAGCGTTTTCGTGTAAATGTGAATCCGAGGCGACATGACTGTTGTGTTTTCCTGGTCACCATTGTTGTGTAAACCCTTAGGCCCCTCACTCCTGTCCTGTAGAAACTACAACACTGTCCCGCGGCGGTTAGGGTTGGGGGCTGCCGTCCTGAGAGTGCAGGCTCATACCACTCAATTTGTGAAACTGTGTCATTTTGCCACACCTTTCTTTGTCCACAGCTGTTCTTAAAAACCTGCCTAAGACTTTTGCACAGTGCTGTATCTCTGAGTGTTTTTTCTTGGTTTCATTCTTTAAACAGAAAGCCTTCTGTCAAAAACACAGTGGATCCAAACCACAAGACACCATTTCCACCACACATCTTTTGGGCTTTAACTTTGGAAAAATTGATCAAATAAATTTCCCTCAAAATTACCTTAAAAAAGATACTTAACTGAGTAGAGTAGAGACTTAACTCTCATGTAATTAAAGTACATAAGGCCAAGTTTTGAATACGATGCAATTTATTGATAAAAACAATCGGTGAATAAATTTAGTGACAAAAGTCTTCTTGCAGTTTCCTGTGGTATTCTGTCTGTTAAAATGGAAGGCGCTGGGACATATGAGTTTTTACAGATATGCCTAAAACTGGGACTGTCCCCATTAAACATGGACATGATGCCCTTCCTGGTGTCACCCTCTCCATTTATTCAGGCTTGGGACTGGCACAAAGTGTAAACTGGCCTTTTATAACTTGTGCAAATCTGAAGAGATTACAAAATAAACAGCTGTTTTTATTTGGTTTTAGGAGCAGAAAATTACTGACTAACAACAAAATGTCTGTAACTAAAGTAAAAAAGACAAAACCAAGGTTCTGGTTTTCTTTGCTGTATCAATTAAAAATATTTTCCATATTTTCCAAATAAAACTTTGTGGGTTTTCACTCTATAAACTGCCAAAACCCAGAATGGTGAAAAGTGTGGTTCCCTAAAGTGAAAAGGAATTATCAGTATTTTAACTGGAAATGGAGAAGCAGACAGGAGCCACATCACAGAGACTAAACTGTGTGCTGCTACAGATGTTGGCAGTGATTTTAAAAACCAAACATATCAGGAGCTAAATCTGCTCTGAGTGAATGTTTTGGTCCGAGACAGTCGCGTTAGCCTCCCACTGCTAACGCGGAGCTAACCCGAAGCTAACTCCGTGCCCCGCCGCAGAGGCCGTGTCCCCCCGGCACCGAGCCCCGTTCCCGGAGCTTACCCTGCAGGCTGCTGACGGTGGTGATCCGCGGGGGCTGGGGCTGGGGCAGCAGCTGCGCCGAGCCCGGGCCGTTGTTGTTGCCGTTGGCCGCCGCCGCCGCAGAGCTGTTCGCGCTGGGAGTCGCCATTGTTTCACCTTCTTCCCCCCTGCGCCCGGAATCCACGCCCCGCGGGGAGAAGCCGCTTCGAGCCGCGCTACGAGGACAGAAAACGGGGTTAAAACGCGTCCACGGCTCGGGTTTTGTGCAGAGTTTCAGGTTAAAGAAAAGCGCTCAGCGAGGACAAAAACAAACCCGCGGCTAGGCTAAGCTAACGACAGAGGCTAACAGCAGGAGCCCAGCCGCAATCAGCTGACTGTGTCAACAACCGCAGCACGAGCCACACTTCCGGCCAGGCGCGCGCCCTTTCACAGTGAAAGGATACTGATAATACTACTACTACTACTACTACTACTACTACTACTATACTACTACTACTATACTATACTACTACTACTACTACTACTAATACTATACTACT
Source organism: Bostrychus sinensis (assembly GCA_020698575.1). NCBI lineage: Eukaryota > Metazoa > Chordata > Actinopteri > Gobiiformes > Eleotridae > Bostrychus > Bostrychus sinensis. The sequence goes on from CM036253.1 coordinate 1,806,267, forward strand.
ACTACTACTATACTATACTATACTATACTACTACTACTATACTATACTACTACTACTACTACTACTACTACTACTACTACTACTACTACTATACTATACTATACTACTACTACTACTACTACTACTACTACTACTACCATACTATACTATACTATACTATACTATACTACTACTACTACTACTACTACTAATACTACTACTACTACTACTACTACTACTACTACTATACTACTACTACTATACTATACTACTACTACTACTACTACTACTAATACTATACTACTACTACTACTATACTATACTATACTATACTACTACTACTATACTATACTACTACTACTACTACTACTAATACTACTACTACTACTATACTATACTATACTACTACTACTACTACTACTACTACTACCATACTATACTATACTATACTATACTATACTATACTACTACTACTACTACTACTAATACTACTACTACTACTACTACTACCATACTATACTATACTACTACTACCACTATACTATACTATACTATACTACTACTACTACTATACTATACTACTACTATACTATACTACTACTATACTATACTATACTACTACTACTACTATACTATACTACTACTATACTACTACTACTACTACTATACTATACTACTACTATACTATACTACTACTACCACTATACTATACTACTACTATACTATACTACTACTATACTATACTACTACTACTACTATACTATACTACTACTATACTACTACTATACTATACTACTACTACTACTATACTATACTACTACTACTACTATACTATACTACTACTACCACTATACTATACTACTACTACTATACTATACTATACTACTACTATACTACTATACTATACTACTACTATACTATGCTATACTACTACTACTACTATACTACTACTAATACTAATACTACTACTACGACTATACTACTACTATACTATACTACTACTACCACTATACTATACTACTACTATACTATACTACTACTACTACTATACTATACTATACTACTACTACTATACTATACTACTACTACTACTATACTATACTACTACTACTACTATACTATACTATACTACTACTATACTATACTATACTACTACTACTATACTATACTATACTACTACTACTATACTATACTACTACTACTACTATACTATACTACTACTACTACTATACTATACTACTACTATACTATACTATACTACTACTACTACTATACTATACTACTACTATACTATACTATACTACTACTATACTATACTACTACTATACTATACTACTACTACTACTATACTATACTACTACTATACTATACTATACTACTACTACTACTACTACTACTACTACTACTAATAATAATAATAATAATAATCAGAGGCAGATCTAGTGAAAAAAATCTCAGGGTAACAAGGAGGATAACGGATAATTTCAGCGATGACAAACAGTTACATTATAACTACTACTGACGTTTGAACAAAATAGGATAACTGAAAAATAACCATTTGTTGCTTATTAAACAGAACATAGGACCGGTTACGTTAATTTAATTAACTTCATTTTCCACAGTGTTTGTACATTAGAGCAGAGACTAACATGTTGTTCAGCAAAACGCCACACAAACATGTCCAGAGCTAAAGCTTGAGTACATTTGTATTAAATTAATTCAATTTAATCATTCTAGAGATTAAAAACGTGCACAACACATTGGTAATACAACTACTATTTTGCATATCTAAGATAATTCATACAACACATCCTGTTGTTTGCCCAGAAACTGCATGTTTTATTTTAGTTTGCTCTTAGTCAATGAAGTACGTTTCTTGTATGAAGTTTAGCTTTAAATATTTAAAGTTTTCCTCATATATCTCTGACCCATCACAAAATGAGTATTTTCACGTCTGCTGTCTCCAGGTGGGGTGGCCTCGGGGGTGGCAGGGGCTCTTTTAGAGGCGGCAGCTGCGCCCCTGTGCCACCCGTCTACATCCACCCCATAATAATAAAAAACATAAAAAATAATACATTCATTTTATTTCTAGACACTCAAAGTGACTTTACAGTTTGGTGCATTATTAATTCTCTCCTCACTGATGGAAGCGTGTGCTCCTACAGCCCCTGCAACCACCCCCAAACACAGTCACACAGGCAAGACGGGGGAAGCGTCTTGCCCAAGGACACAACGTATGGCGGCAGTGGGGCTAAAATTGCCAACCTTCAGGTTAGTGGGCAAAGGTGTGTACCAACTGAGCTACTGCTGCCCCAGAGGTTATATAAAAGGATCTTAGCATTTTAAAACTCTGCAGAGGGCAGACTAAACCTGTCCCACCTGAACTAAGTTTGGCTACAAATATACATAATATATAAATAACAACAGAATGATTTAAAGGGTTGTACAAATATGTTTCTTTTTTTTAAATGTATAGAGTGAAACTATTCAGACAGTTTGCTCATTAGGACGTTTAAATGTAGTAGTTTTGTGTATTTTTTTGTGATATGATTAATTACTGATGGTGTAGGCAGCAAGACGACAATGGGTAAGGCCATGTAAGATTTTTTTCTTTCTTTTGAGAATAAGTAAAGGGGCAGAAAAAAAAAAAAAAAATTCCCCACTGCTCCTTTCCAATCATAAAAATTAAATTGTGTCAGATATACATTGTATTGCACAAGCATTTTCATGAAAGAAACAAATAAAAAATGAATGAATTAATAATAAAATAATTCATTTAATTTACTTCAGAACTTTTTTTTTTATTAAAATAAATTTCCTTTCCGTTTTTTCTAAAACCTACTTTTTGGAGATATTTTTGTTTTGTTTTATTACTTTTTTGGAATCTCTAAATATGTGAAGTATTTTTACCCCATCACAGCAGGAGCAGTAGTAGTAATAATAGCAGATAGTAACGATTGTAGTATTAGTACACTACTAATAATAGGAGTTGTGATAACATGGGTTTTGTTGTACAATTGCTAAAACTACAATAAATATACATTTCTACTTAAGTTTATGTTTTTACTTTTTCACAAGTAACAAGGCACTGCTTTTACTGGAGTAACATTATTTAAACAAACAGTACTTTTACAGATTTGGAGTACTCCTTCACTGTAAAGTAATTTATTTGCAGTAACAGATTTTTTTTTTTTTTTTTTATTTAAACCAAACACACCGGAAGTAGTTTATTTTATCGCTGCCTTGACGCCGCTGCTGTTTGTGGAGAGGGCGCTTCTTTTATTCACCTCGACATTCATCTTTCAATCCACACAGGACTTAAATCAGATTCGCGACACGTTTCCTGCGACACAGAACACAGTTTTAATCCCGCTTTAACACATTTTTGGTTTCATCTGTTAAATGCGGTTTTCTGCGCTAAATCTCCTGCTTCCGGCGCTGCAGTGGCACAAATCAAACGCATCCCTCCTTCGTTTTTTTTTTCTTTTTTCTCCTGTGCAGCGCGAGTGACGTTTGCAGTGAAAGGTTACGGAGCAGAATGGGAGCAGAAAAAGTTTGTAAAAAGTCTAAAAGCGCACGGCTCGACGTTTTGTGGCGAACCTGCAACGCTTTCATGTCGCTGTTCTTTGCGCTCGCGACGTACGTCCAGGTGCGTGTCCCGTTACCGCACAAACTATGAACTGACTGTGTTTACGCTGTCGTTCGTAACCTCTGCCGCTTCCCCCGCAGATAAACGACCCGGACGCGGGACTGTGGATGGTAAAGTGATGACACCAAGCGTTTTAACCCAGTGTTTGTTCAAAGTTAGCGCATTAAAAACAGATTTTACGTTGTGTTCCAGGCTGGTTACGGAGTCCCCGCTCTGCTCTGCGCGCTGATTGGCTGGCGGCCTCAGGTGACAGGTGTGTGCGCGTGTGTGTGGTGGAGCTGTCACGTGTAAACTCCTTTTTTTCCCCCCCATTATGTCCAGTATCTGCTTTGGCTTCCTCTGAGTTTTCCTGTTGTTACGCGGTAGAGCTTTATTTTCTTTTTGCTTTAACGACATCTAGTGGATGAATCTGGGATGTGCAGTTTCTCAAAATGCAGCAACAGGAGCTTATTTTACAGCTGTAATCTGAAATGTTCATCCCTTTGTGGTGAAAGTGTGGTATGGTGTCAGAGGTTAGCGACTGAAGACGGCCTGAGCCAGAGACAAACGCTTTATTGAGACGTGTGCACCTCAGGATCTGCTGCATAACACACAGTTGTTAAATCTCCCCAGAGTCGGTGCCGTGGAGGCGAGTGGCAGACCTCCACGTGATGCTCTCCTCCGCCGTCGTCTCCATGCTCGGATGGACTCTGTATAAAGAACAGGTCACCCACATTTTCCAGAGAGAGGAGGGACGGTAGGTCTCAGCCGTGTTTGGGATAAGCTTCGGGTTAGGGTTCTTTTTTTCTTTTTTTTTCTTTTTTTAAATTTAGACAGGGGGTGCACGGTGGCAGAGTGGTTAGCGTTCTCGCCTTCCAGCAAGGAGGTCGTGGGTTCGACACACGAACTCTCTGGGTGGAGTCTGCATGTCCTCCCCGTGAGGACATGCAGACATCATTTTTAAGCATCATCCAGGTTTTTCAAACAGTTTACACATCTAAAGCAGCATTAGGCCTGAGCTGAACCGATTCAAACATATCTCAAAATGTAATACTAATAATAACACTACTGACTACTCGTCACACAATCAGCTGCTCTTCTGCTCCTGCGTCCCAGACACTGGATTTTTAAGAATTTCTGACATTTATTTCCCCTGCATTTCACCATTGGTTATAATTCAGCAAGTTGTAAGTAATTAGCCCTGCCTCGGTTGCTGCGAGCAGCTGCTGAGAGACGAGTCGCTTCCCCTGAAGCACAGTTGTCTTCGTTTTATTTTCATCATTGTTAGTTTTTTTGAAAAAGGCAGTTTTCGATTTGAATTTTGATTAATTGCCTTTTAGCTATTTTTAATTGTAGTTTTCTTCTTTTCTGGGGCCCACTTTCATGTTTGCAGGGGGCAGGATTCATTTTGATCTTAATGCAGATTTATTTGAATCGCTGCTCATTGGGGCCCCCTGCTGGCTGAGGCCCTAGGCTGCAGCCATGTAGCCTGCTCCTTGATGGTCATATTATCTATCTCTGTACAGTCATCTCTGCATTACACATGGTGGTGGTCAGATGTGCTGTAGGAGCAGAATGGCAGCCACATCTCCATTAGTCTGCCCCAGGGCAGCTGTGGCTACAGAAGTAGCTCACCACCACCAAGTGTGACTGAAGAGTGACAGAATAATGTATAAGACTGATTATTATTAATATCTCATGACTAATTGGTCTTGTTGTTTTCCTAAATAGAAAGATAGAAATAACCCTGAATTCACACTGAAAACGTCTGGAGAGCGTCGCAGCAGCAGTCGTTTTACGTGCGTTCTGTTTAAAAGCGTCAGTCCACAGCGAAGGTTCAGAGCTGCTGCTGCTGTAACGCTGCTCCAGCGGCTCTCCCCCTGAGTTTTACAGACGACTCTCTGTCTGAACAGAAAGTTCTCTTTACAGAGCCTGCAGTTTCTACTTCTGCATGTTGTTCTGTAAAATGGCTGCTTGGCATCGCAAATTACGTTACATTTCTCCCGCTCAAGAATCAACTTCTCGGTGCGTAGTGTTTACATTACCCCTGTTTTCAGTGCGCCTTTATTTTGAAAGTGTAGCAGAAGTTTATTTTGACACTTGGAGCCTGTTTCCTGTGTTTCCCGCCTGTAGCTCTGCAGATCGACGCGTAGACGCTGAAAAATAGAACTCCAACCTAATTTGAGCGTAGCGTTGCGGCGAGTCGTTCGTAAGACGCGCGTAAGACGTCCCCGGTGTGAACTAAAACAGAAAACAGTTCACTTGCGTCTGACGCGACGCTGCTGCTGCTTTGGTGTGAATTGTGGGTAAAACGCCTTCACATTCTAAACATATACAGTATATCATAAGAACAGAAGTCAGTGTTGTGATTCTGGCCTTTATAGTTACCACTGTGCTGTTGTTTACTTTCAGGGAGTTTTCTGGGCTGCTGCTGACGGTGTTTTGGCTGCTGCTCTGCCGTCACTCTGGGAGGTAAACCCCAAACACATATTTGAATCTAACCCATGTCATGCATTTATCTAAGTTTTGCTGTTGTTTCAGGTCTCCAGTGGGGATCCTCCGAGTCTCCACCGCAGCAGCCATCACTGTGTTCCCCTTCGTGTCCTGGGTTTACTACTACGTCCACAAAGAGCTGAGAGCAGACTGGCCCTCGCACTGTAAAACCGCTCTGTAGCCCAGACTGCCCTCGCACTGTAAAACCGCTCTGTAGCCCAGACTGCCCTCGCACTGTAAAACCGCTCTGTAGCCCAGACTGCCCTCGCACTGTAAAACCGCTCTGTAGCCCAGACTGCCCTCGCACTGTAAAACCGCTCTGTAGACCACAGCCAGGAACATTCCTCACAGAACAGTGACCTTTAACCTTTAACATGTAGCTTCATGTTTTATACACATTACATAAAGGATGTGTACAGTGTTTTGTAGTGAGACCAAGTTGTAGGACTAAAAGTTGTCCTAATACTGCAACACTGTAACAGTATTGCATCAGTATCAAATTTATTTAATTTAATTTCAGAAATGATGATAATTTTGATTTTTTTTTTTTTTTTGTATATATGTTTAAAAAATGCCAGTTGAATGAGTTGCACTTTGTAAATAATAATCAGTAATAAAAATGTGTATTCTGGTCTTTAGTTTCTCATTTTGATGCCTTTTCTACAAAATAATATTGACAGCAGCCGTGCCAAATTATTATTGAATAATACATAAATTACTTTGAATAACTATAATATTTTTTTTTCATTCAGACTCTTTGTGGTGTATAATCCCTGTGTAAGGCCGACAGAGTTAATGTGAACAGTGCTGTCAGGCGCTGAGACGTCTGCAGTTCAGAAGCTGTTTCAGACTCAGAAGTGATTATTTATTATCAGTGGAATGTAACAAATACTTTTGTTACTTCTAGTACCTCTACTACGATTGTTACTACTTCAGTACAGTTTTTATGTTTGTGTACTTCAGTAGATTTTTTACAGGGGGGAACTTTACTTCACTACAGTTTTGGATTGTTTTGGGTTACACATTCTTTAATACTTTTATTTTAGGTTTGCTGTGCAAAATTCTTAGCTGTGAGTTAAAGCCAGTACTTTGGAATTTATTCTATGTTATTTATTTGATTCATGTAGGTATTAAAACAGTAGTATGGTAACTTTTCTTTTGATACCACAAAGCTATTATTTAACGGTACACAGCCCTAAAGACGCTTTATAAATCCAATGCATTATTATTAATAATATTATAATGACAGGTTTAATTACTGTATTTCTCTCTGGTTCTTTAACTTTCCTGTATAATCAGCACAACCATTGGTGGACAGTAGATACTTTTCCTCAAGTAGTTTACTTAAGTACATTTTTTGAAGAAGTACTTGCATGATGTACATTACATCTTTACACGAAGAAAAAGATTTTGCAACAACATTCAAATGTACTTTCTAGTTAGGTTAATCTTCTACACAGTACTTCTTACTTTTACTTAAGTAAAATTTTTGTCAGGTACTTTTACTTCCACCTGAGTAATAATATTTTTGAAGTAACAGTACTTTTACTTGAGTACAGATTACCTCGTCCATCTCTGAACACAGCTCATGATCCCTCACATGTCCCACCAACAAGTACTGCAAGTACTTCCTGAATCTGTGTGAAATACATTTAAAGGTGAGTAGTACACTCTCTTCAGTAGGCAGTATGTGGTACTTTTACTTCAGTAGACAGTATGTGGTACTTTTACTTCAGTAGACAGTATGTGGTACTTTTACTTCAGTAGACAGTATGTGGTACTTTTACTTCAGTAGACAGTATGTGATACTTTTACTTCAGTAGACAGTATGTGATACTTTTACTTCAGTAGACAGTATGTGGTACATTTACTTCAGTAGACAGTATGTGATACTTTTACTTCAGTAGACAGTATGTGGTACTTTTACTTCAGTAGACAGTATGTGGTACATTTACTTCAGTAGACAGTATGTGGTACTTTTACTTCAGTAGACAGTATGTGGTACTTTTACTTCAGTAGACAGTATGTGGTACATTTACTTCAGTAGACAGTATGTGGTACATTTACTTCAGTAGACAGTATGTGGTACTTTTACTTCAGTAGACAGTATGTGGTACTTTTACTTCAGTAAACCTTCAGCTCTGCTGGTATTGTTTATCTTCGCCTGTCTTTAGTTTGCCTCGCGTCTCCTGCAGGGGGCAGAAAACTCAACATGGCGCCCGAATACCGCCCAGAAGAAGAAGAGCTGGCAGACGTCACTTCCTGTACGTCCTGACGCTGATCTCAGACCAGCGCGGTGACGTCCCCCGCCTCTCCGCCGTAAACACAGAGCGCGTCACGGCTGATCCCAGAACAGCGGCTCCTCCTCTGGTTTCCCAAACCCGGAGCCGCTTCCTGCTCGTTACAAAAGCGGCACAGTGACGGTCCCTGTCCCGTCCCTGTCCCGTCCCTGTCCTGTCCCGTCATGTCTCTGAGCGCGGTGCTCCTCAGGTTTGCCCAGGTCCACGGGAGAACTGGACGCGCGTGTGTCCGGAGCCTGCACCGCGTGTCCCGGCCCGAGCCGCGGCTGCCGCCCGCAGCTCTGCCGCGCTGCTCGGTAGGTACGAGGTCAGACCCGGACACGACCCGGGGAGGACTCTTTTTAAATGAATATGTCACAGTTTTTGTGTGGAGTGTGGTTTAGCAGCTGATAACACGCGAGCTTGTGCCACTTTAGTTTCTTTTCTGAACTTTAGCTCCAAGAATGGAATGGTTCTTTCACCTGGAGGTAAAAAGGTGATCAGAGGACAGACCCAGGACTAAACCAGGACTAAACCAGGTCTAAACCAGGTCTAAACCAGGTCTAAACCAGGTCTAAACCAGGACTAAACCAGGTCTAAACCAGGACTAAACGCGTTATAAAGACTTGCACTTGGCATCTGTACTAAAATAGCAACTAATTTAGGGCGAAAAACGGGAATAAACCAAGATAAAACCAGAATTAAACATGGACTTAACTCAGAACTAAACCAGGAAGAACAGGGATGAGAGTCAAATGAGGACAAACGTAAAGATATTAGCTTTTAAAAATATCTATATGTAGGATGTTTTTTTTTCCTGTTGAATGAACCTGATGAAGCAGGGTTTGAATTATTAAAAGTATCTCAATTTACTGAGCAGATCTTTTCCAGATGAGGCACTGTGTAACTAAAATTGTGCATTTTTAAACGACAATGCGACCCTCCCATTTCCCAGCTCTACCCTTTATACACAATACAGTATGTGCACTTATAATGAACTATTTATAAGACATTTAAGGTATAAAGGTGTTTTATTGTTAGGCTTTGTGAGCACAGGGTCTGTTGCAGATTTATTTTTTATTGAAATATCTGAAAATGTAACATCTGTGTCTCATGAAACTAATGTATCACAATCAGACCTGGTTTTGATTTCTGCCTTATTTAAACCCATTAAAGATTATTGTACAGCAGCTAAACATGTCCTGAGCTGGTTCTTGGGGATCGTCCTCTGTAAAAGTCTGAAGGTCCCAGGCTCAGTCCTTGTCGTTTGTCTCTGGTGTGTTTCTCGTTTCTCAGGTGAATGAAAGTCAGTGGCGTCAGTTTTACAGAAACTACTCGAGGCCTCCGTCTGCGAACAAACAGAAGAGGTCAGGGGTGAGTCCAGTGTCTGTGTATTATTATTATTTACATTAAATGTTTATATTTTTGTATTTATGGGAAATGTCTTTGGGGCATAACATTAGATTATAGTGGCCCATTATAGTTATATATATTGAAGGTTTTGTCAGCAGCAGGCGCTCTACTGGTTTAAAAACGGCACTGCAGTCTAAATCAAAACAATGGTCTGTGGGTTGTCGGTCTTTCTTTTGTGATTGGACGATTGGCGATGGAGTTTTGGAACAAAAAATGTAAATGTAAACAACTTGGCCATTATGTAAAATATATTTTTATTGTGAATAACTCAGCTGTACCATTGGTATCAGTAAAACTAATATTTGATTTAAATCATATCTGGGGACACATGTTTTCATTTTTATGAAGTATTTAAAAATACACAACTCATAGCACCTTTAATATTATTATTTTATGTTTTATTTTGTCTTGTGTGTCCTCTTTCCAAAGCCGGTGACGTGGAAGTCTCTCGCCATCACCTGTGCCATAGGGGGCGCTCTCCTCGGAGGAATGAAGTACTTCAAAAAGGAAAAAGAACAAAGTGAGTAAACTTCTGTTTATTTTTATTTATTTATTTTTTTAAATACAAGGCTCTGGACTCAAAATTTACTCAGGTCTAAACCAGGTCTAAACCAGGTCTAAACCAGGTCTAAACCAGGTCTAAACCAGGTCTAAACCAGGTCTAAACCAGGACTTAACCAGGACTTAACCAGGACTTAACCAGGACTTAACCAGGACTTAACCAGGACTTAACCAGGACTAAACCAGGACTAAACCAGGACTAAAGGAGGGGGCTGTTCCACTCAGAAAAGCGAGGCTTATGGTCTGACTGAGAGTTACTGTAAACACAGAAGTTGAGGCTTAAGCCGTTCCTCCGAGACCGCTCTGAGCTCACACAGGGAGCTGCCTTCAGTCAGACCGAGACAACTGATCTGACTGAGCTGATATTTATGCCTCGTCTTTATCAGAGGTATCAAGTAACTGATAAATGATAAATGATGTAGCCTACATCATAGATGATGTAGCTAAATATGTATTTTCTGAAGTAAAGTCCACAAATCTGATCAAATGTTAAAAGGGAAGTTGTAAAATAAGTGATTTTCAGCTTAATTTGGCTTTAAAGTGTATGAGTTTATAAAGTGTTCAGGCTACTCCAGACCTTAACCTGCTCTGGAGCAGGCTCAGACCTTAAACCTGCTCTGGAGCAGGCTCAGACCTTAAACCTGCTCTGGAGCAGGCTCAGACCTTAAACCTGCTCTGGACCAGGCTCGGACCTTAAACCTGCTCTGGACCAGGCTCGGACCTTAAACCTGCTCTGGACCAGGCTCGGACCTTAAACCTGCTCTGGACCAGGCTCGGACCTTAAACCTGCTCTGGACCAGGCTCGGACCTCAAACCTGCTCTGGACCAGGCTCGGACCTCAAACCTGCTCTGGACCAGGCTCGGACCTTAAACCTGCTCTGGAGCAGGCTCGGACCTTAAACCTGCTCTGGAGCAGGCTCGGACCTTAAACCTGCTCTGGAGCAGGCTCAGACCTTAAACCTGCTCTGGAGCAGGCTCAGACCTTAAACCTGCTCTGGAGCAGGCTCAGACCTTAAACCTGCTCTGGAGCAGGCTCAGACCTTAAACCTGCTCTGGAGCAGGCTCAGACCTTAAACCTGCTCTGGAGCAGGCTCAGACCTTAAACCTGCTCTGGAGCAGGCTCAGACCTTAAACCTGCTCTGGAGCAGGCTCAGACCTTAAACCTGCTCTGGAGCAGGCTCAGACCTTAAACCTGCTCTGGAGCAGGCTCAGACCTTAAACCTGCTCTGGACCAGGCTCAGACCTTAAACCTGCTCTGGACCAGGCTCAGACCTTAAACCTGCTCTGGAGCAGGCTCAGCTGCAGCATCAGTTCCCACAGAGACTGAGCGAGTCTCAGGATGAGCCTGGTTTATGGAACAGAAATGACAACAAAATAAACCAGACTTATCCAAATAAGCCTAGCTTATGGAGTTAGCTAGTTTTGTGGAACAGCCCCTGGTAGTTTCCAATATCATAATAACAACACATTAGTGATATATTGCGCCCCCTGGTGGTCAGTGTGTGTTTGTGTAATTCTGCTGACTGTGTGCAGTGATTGAGAGGGAGAGGAACAGGTCTGTGGGACGTCCCGCTCTGGGAGGACCCTTCTCTCTGATCGACCACAACAACAGACCGTCCAAGAGCGAGGACTTCCTGGGCCAGTGGGTCCTGATCTACTTCGGCTTCACCCACTGCCCCGACATCTGCCCCGACGAGCTGGAGAAGATGGTCGAGGTGGTGGAGGAGATCGGTGAGAGCGCCACACGACGCTTTTGGGGGCGGCAGTAGCTCAGTCGGTAGAGACGCTTGCCCACTAACCTGAAGGTTGGCGGTTCGATCCCAGCTACTGTCAGAATGGCATACTGTCTGTCATTCTGACCCGGGGCAGCTCACCACCATGAATGAATAATGCATATGGCCACTTTGAGTGTCCAAAAAAAGCGCTGCACAAGGCAAATGCATTATTATTATGATGATTAGAGACACACAAAGTAGAAACACGCACATCCTCGAGCCTTCGTCCCAAGGCAGGATTTGGTTTCCTGCAGTGTCCCTGCTCCAGTTATAGCAGGAGTTTTAAACTGCTGTAAACCCAGACTCTTACTGGGGCGTAGTTATTTGTATTTCTCTTCATAATTGGAGTGGAGCACCTGGATAATGTGATTCATTTTGGGACTACTGCTGCAGATGTACACTGTACTCTGATTAAACTGGAGAGGCATTCACCAGCACTCAGTACTAAACAGGCTGAACAACATTAGCCCTGTCTTTAGAGAGCATTTTTAGACCAACAAAGAGTAGGGATGGGTGCAAAACCCGGTATTACAACGGCACTGGTGCTAAGTCAGGACTTCAGCCCTAATGTTACTGAGTAGTCTCGGTAAATGCCATGTGGGCAAAAATACATGAAGAATATATTTTTGCTCCTCTCATAAAAAGACGACTGTGGCTCCCTCAGCCGCTGGTGTTTGATGTTTCTGTGTGAGTGGAGCAGAGTACAGCCACACACAGAGAGAGACGCAACTTTCTTTGTGTGTGCCGTGTCCAAGAGTAGCAACTTCTTCGTTATCGAACAACACCAGAGGTCGGTTTTATAAGGTTATGTTAGCAGCTCACAGGTGGAATAACCAAAGAACTGTGCAGACCCTGAATCAGCTGTGACCACTCGCAGGTGAGCTGTGTCTGTTCAAATCAAATCAGTCTACTGCTTTTTAATATTTCTAGTCATTTCGTCTTTATATTTAGATCTAAAATTAATACTTTCAAACATAAAGAAGGCAATTTTTCAATGAAAAATGTCCAAATGTTTCAAAATGATAACCCGTATCGATAAGAGTAGTAATGTCTTTAAAACTGTGAAATACCTAAAAGCACCATCCACAGTCCGGGCCTCTGTGAGGCTTAGTGCGACTGAGAGCCTGGTCCCAGTAAACGTAGGGTTAGTAATAACACAGACATTCCAGTCTGTTCATGTCTGTTATGCAAACCATCGTCTGACCAGACAAAGGTCGGTTATTTATTAAAGCATCTATGACGTCTTAAGGTCTCACTGTTCCCAGAGCCAACTGTTACATCTGTGTTTGGGTTTCAACAGCTTTTTTCTTTTAAAATAAAGTACAAAATACACAGCTGGTCATAGGTTGTGTAGAGTCTGTCCCTGTCCCTCAGCTTCACAACACACAGAGAATCCACTCTGTCCCCTTTCCCCAGACACGAGTGATGGGCAGTGGCTTGTATTATTATTATTATTATTATTATTATTATTATTATTATTATTAATATTATTATTATTGGTACATCACTGCTTTGGTGAATAACACATTATTTCAGGTTTAGTCACTTATTTCTGCTTTTAACAAATGTAAAATAAACATGTTTCTGTTGTGTTTTAGACGGAATCCGGTCTCTGCCAAATCTCACTCCAATCCTCATCACCATCGACCCAGAGAGGGACACTCCTGAGGCCATGGCTGCTTACGTCAAAGGTACGGGCTCTGAACTGCAGTAAAACCATCGTCCTCATCCCAGGAACTATGGGCCTTAGGCGGGGTACACCAGTTAGGCATAGGGCTGCCACTTCAAATACGTGTTCACACTGAAGTGAGTGGCGTGTCCCAGTTCTCTTCAGCGTTTGGATTCACACTTCACTGTGCACTTCCAGTCTGGTTCAATGTGGACTGTGCTGAAGTACATTACCCACAGTTAAGGTGGCGCCGAACAATCGGCCGATCATGGCTAAAGATGGAGTGATTGGTGATCGGCAAAATGGGCCGATCGAATTACAACAAACACGCGAGGCTCTCACATTTCCTGTCCTGTAACTGCGGTTTGATTAAACAGCAGTAGTGTTATTCTAGCAGTGTTTTTAAGTTAAGCCCTGGTTATAACTAATACAAACCTGCCCTGGAGCACACGGGACACAACAGAAGCACAGCAGTGAGTTTATTTGCAAACGCCAACGCAAATAGAGCTAACCTGCTAACATTTATGTTAAAAGCATTAAGAAAGTTCAGAGTCTGCCTGTGTCTTGTTACGCGGAGAAAACTGTGTTTTGTGGCTTAAACCTCACCAAACAGCTGCTAATGGAAAGAGAAAGTAAAAAGGCAGCCCATGTGTCCCCCGTGTGTCTGAGAGGAGCACCTTTCATCGTTGTCTTCTCTGCTCTCTTTGCACGTTTTCTTCGTTCAGACGTTGTCAGACCTGGCAGCAGGAGCTGTCTGCTCTTTAGTCCTCTGTGTTTGACCCTGGTTTGGCTGCGCGTTACGCAGACGCAGACGCTGCACTGCGGACTCACACTAAAGGCACCAATTAAGAAGAACAGCTCATTTTTACATCAGAGGAGCATTCAAACAAAGCCACACAGACACTGGGCACACATTAAAGGCCGATAATGCAACAAAAGCTCTTCTAAAACAAAAATAAGTAGAATTTTGTTGTACTTTTACATTTACAAAGGCTACAGTATTCTTCTAGTGGAAATAATAATAGCCTGCATACATTACATTACTACATTGAAGATCATGTGATCGGTATCGGCCATGATCGGTATCGGCCGATCACAGCAAAGGCTGATCGATGATCGGCCTCAAAAATCCTGATCACACCCTTACCCACAATGCTTTTCAGTGTGATGTTTTCAAACGACGCTGCTTTTGTTTCTGAGTGACTTAGCAGTGAGCACTGTCAGAAATGAAAAGTAACGCATTAACAGCTACACAGATGGAAATTGTTCAGGTCCCAGCTCTGTGAAAACGTTACATCTGATCTTTCTGTGGGGAAATGATCCTCTCATCAGCTGTTGTTAACTTTCAGATGAACACCCTGCTAAAAAACAGCAATGTTTACGCTGCTAGATGTTTTTACCTTGTGACTTTTATAAGGCGAGTGTCCATGAAGTCCGGTTCCAGTTCTCCTTTAACCACTTTGGACTCTTGTTCACTCACACACTTCAACAGTGAGTGTATAGTGCGGGTATTGGGACAGGGCCTAACGCTGTAACAGTGATCCAGCCTCGCCGCTTTAATTTTGTGTCTTACTTTGAGTCCCGTTTGTGAGACATGAAGACAGCAGCGTATGAGAGGCTTCAAAACTACTGTCGCTGTCTACGGTTCTTATTCCTCAGAAAGGTGACGACCAGTGACATTATTACGAGGGCAGAATATGGTATTTTATGACTTTTTACTGTGAGAAGACCAGCTGCTCGTAGTCGTGCGTGAGCAGGTTTAAGTCCTCAACTCCAACACTGTCCAGTATTTAGTTTGTGTTTTACAGAGATCCCAGATGATGCCAACTGGTTCCCTGCTGTAGGTAAAAGGCAGTACACTCCCAGTCTGGGGGAGCAGACGGGAGCAATATCTTAGTGTCCTGTTTGCTAATGTGTCCGCACTTTTAGAAACACTAACATCTTCTCAAACCCCACAGTAACCTCAGTAACCACAGTAAGTTTTTGTGCCTGTTAGGGGTGTAACAATACGTTTTTGCAACAATACAATATGTATCGATTAGAAGTGTTTCGATACGATTCAAGAACGATATTGGCTAATTTGGAACGATACGATTCGATACAATTCAACACCTTTGTGTCGATAATCGATACAGCAACTTTTTACGAAAAATCATAAAAGTTTTCTCTCAAATGTAGCACCGCGGCCAGGGTTGATTATGTCCAGCAGACAGAGAGTGAAGAAAAGTTGAATATAACATTTTATTTAATTAAAAACACAAAATATATCTCCAAAAAGCCATATCTGGTTTTATTTTAACATACAAATTTCTAATTTCAATATTTCCGATATTATCAATCGATACTTCATGTGTTTTAATATTCACTGACTTCCCCAGCCATATTGTAGCAGTTTGGGCTCTTACTCTGCAGTTCATAGGAAACATCTAAAATCTCTTTATCTCAGCTTGAAAAGCTCAAAACTGCAATAAAAAATATTTTGCTAATTTCTCAGGAACAGAACCTCATGGAACAAAAATTTAAAAAGCATTTTGTTGTTCTTCCCAAGCTTTACTCGCACAGCAAGTTTGATTGAGATTGCCTCATTGGTTTTCTCAAAAAACTCATCTTTAACTGTTCTTACTGTCCAATTCTAACACATTTGTTATATTACTAGGTATTACTAGGACAAATGGCTATATAAGAAAATCTGCCCTGCATATCAAGTCCCCCAAAAATCTGCAGTGTTTATCAACCATCAAACCCATAACCTCTACTGTGTATTTGTATTTACAGAGTTCTCTCCGAAGCTGCTGGGTCTGACCGGGTCTGTGTCTCAGATCGAGCAAGTCTCCCGCTCCTACAGAGTCTACTACAGCCAGGGCCCCAAGGACGAGGACAACGACTACATCGTGAGTGCCTGAGTTTGACAGAAACACGGCCAGTTGCGTGACAGCGTCTCTAAACGTTCCTCTGGCTCTGCTCCCTCAGGTGGACCACACCATCATCATGTACCTGGTGGGACCCGACGGAGAGTTCCTCGAATATTACGGACAGAACAAGAAGAGCGCAGAGATCAGCAGCTCCATCGCCTCGCACATGAGGAAGTACAAGAACAAACAGTGACACCTGCTGGACACATGAGGAAGTACAAGAACAAACAGTGACACCTGCTGGACACTGCAACAGACTTTCTATTCCGTTTCTGTGTCTTACATTGGAAAACTTTATTTATGTTGGGCATTGCCGTCATGGGGATACAAATATCAGATTAAACCAGGGCCCCGTGCTGTGAGGTGGGACTGAAGGGTTAGCGAGGCAGCTTTTTTTAGAGTCACAAATCTGTCGAAGTAAATCTCTGTAGAAACTTGCACTGATCGCCTTAACAGCTCCGGGGCAGGAGAGGATCCAGATGAAGATAGAAATACAGCTGATAATAATCTGGAGCCGCAAAAAAACAAATCGCTTCTTCCTTGACCTGTTACTGACCTTTCCTGAAAATATAAATGACATATACACTATATTTGAGTGAGCTATAAGTATTAGCTCACCTGCCTTTACACACACATGAACTTAAGTGACATCCCATAATAATCCATAGGGTTTAATATGACGTGGGCCCAGCCGTTGCATCGTCAGACACTGATGTTGGACGAAGGCCTGGCCTGCAGTCTTTGCTCTAATTCATCCCAAAGGAGTTCTGTCAGGTTGAGGTCAGGTTCTTCCTCACCAAACTCACTCATCCAGGTTTTTATGGACCGTGCTTTGTTGGAACAGGAAGTGGCCGCCCCCAAACTGTTCCACAAAGCTGGGAGCATGGAATGGTCCAAAATCTCTTGGTGCTGAAGCATTCAGAGTTCCTTTCACTGGAACTAAGCTCCTGAAAACAACCCCACACCATAATCCACATTCACTTATCTGGGTGGGTGAGTGAATACTTTTGTGTATATTAGGGGTGTGACAAGATCCTGTGATTTTGCAAGATGAAAATGTCACAAGATTCTGGTGAAGGTAAAAAATGAGTCCTGTGACGGCAGGATCAGGTTGTGTTTGTGCTTCTTCCAGGAGAGACGCTGTCAGTGCAGTTTGTGGCTAAACATTTGGCAGTAAATATGTTCTACAGAAGTAAACACCATTCATTACAAGTTCATTTTAAAAATGCACCTAAATAGTTTTGATTTTATGATTTTCGGATGAATACATTTTTCATTTGAGGAAAATACATATTAATAGTCTAAAAATCTCATCTCTTTCTCGTTTACCCAAACTCGTGTCTCATGGGATTTGTCTTGTCACAGCCCTAACATGTATGCAGTTTAATAAATAACATCTGCCCACATCCTCTGACTCAGACTGACGTCAGAGACGCGTCCGGGACAGGTTCAGGTGTCATTCAGAGTCCTGTTTTCTCTTTAGTTCCACTGCACTGTAAATAACTCACTGCGTCTGCTCATTTTAATCCAAATGATCGTAATCACAACAACAGCACTTCTTAATGAGACAAAAACATGTAAATACATGTAAAATGTTTTGTAGTTAAAGGTTTACAGGCTTTATCTGTAAATGAAGTTAAATTATTGTTTTCTACTCTGCCTCAGCTGCTGATGTGTGGATATAAAATTAAAAAATATAAATTTTAATGTTTCTGTCGTCCTTCGCTTCTAGTAAATGGTTCTCAATGAAATAGTTTGAATTTTATACACATTTTCAATAATAACTGATCTTAATATTTCATTTTATTTATAATCAAATCTAAACCCTCAAGTACACTTCACAAAAATAAAAACAAATGCAATACAAACGATAACAGACCTGAGCTAAGGAGGGTTGGGTTATGGATGGCCTTGAATTATGAGAATCACCAACAGTAATTTAGATGAATTTGAGATTTCTTTGTAGTACTGTATTTTCTGGACTATAAGTCTCACTTTTTTCCATCGTCTGGCTCGGGGTGCGACGTATACTCAGGTGTGACTTATATATTAAAATATTTCAGGTGTTGGTTAGAGGGCGCTCTAGGCTTGTGTACCAGCATCTGCTGCACCTGTACCACTGACAATTTAAAATGTAAACATTACCACTAACAACTTAGGCTATAAAGACAACTGAGAAAGAGCGGAATAATTGGAAATGGAACTGATGCTGAGTCTGACGACAGCCACGCAGAGGAGGAAGCGGCGCTTCGTCTACCTCCGGAGTTGGCGGAGTTGTTCAGAAGCGACACCGAGGATGAAGAATTTAAAGGATTTAGCGATTAGGAGTGAGATGGTGAGTTTGGTGAACTTGTTATATTATGTTCTTTATGCTATAGTTATGTGAATAACTGTTAATATATTACGTTAACATACGAGACACCTATTCAGTTCGTTGTTTATGCTTCATGTAGCTGAATAACCATCAATGTGTTACGTTAGCATAGCGCACACCTATTCAGCTGTTGTTCTCTATTCTATTATTACTATAACTTGCCTTTCAACATGAAATGTCTGTTCTTGGTGTCAGATTTTGTAAAATAAATTTCCCCCAAAAAATGTGACTTATATATGTTTTTTTCTTCTTCATTATGCATTTTCTGGCCACTTATACTCCGGAGCGACTTATAGTCCGGAAAATACAGTAATAAAAATTCACGAGTTTTAATGTGAGCTCTTTTTTAGATTTGACATTGCACAGGAAAAATTAAAAAAACACTGCTTTGAGAATAATGACAATATTTAATTTTTTGTGTCTGTTTTTAATTACAAAGTTGAGATGCTTTTACATACACTGGCATAAAAATGGTTGAAATTCTGAAAATAAAATATTTGGTATTTATGATCAGGGCACAAGTTGATTAAAAGATTTATAAAAGAAAAAAAGTAGAAGAAATATGAATGTGTACAGTTTTGTCTCTGTACAGCTGCAGCATAACTTTAAATTTGTGGTATAAGGGTTAAGTTTTGAGTTGGACGTAGTTTAGAAGACTTTGAAGCTACATCAGAAAAGTTCTTCCCCCTCACGTTTAAAGACATTATAATGATGAGAATAAAGAACGGTCTTGACCTGCAGAAGCCTCAGCTCAGTGATGTTTGATGGCCTCTGTGCTGCTGCTGCCTTCTTTAAAACCCACCAAAAACACTTTCTATGAGATTTAAACCTGCGATATTAAACCTAGTTCTCCCATATCTCGTGCGTCTAAAGCCCTCGAGCGTGCGGACAGTGACAGACTCGACTGAGGAGACTCTTCCTCTGAGCTGATGGATGCTTTCCACAGAAACAGCTTCCTTTGTCCGAGGCTGCAGTGATGTTCATAAGAAGCTTGTTGCTGATTGAGAGCTGCTCTGATGCCTTCAGACAGGCGACAAACACAGATTAATGAGAGCCTTAATTCACCGCCGGACACTAATGACGTCCTGTAATTTCACTTCTGACACTTTTTATTAATGTTTAACGTGAAATGGAGCAGGGTTAAAAGAGGAGCATTACAATGACTTTGTTCCTGCGGGGCATTATAAAGCATTAAAAGTTCTGATTTTGCGAAAATTAAGGCCTTAAATAGCATTAAAAAGCATTTAATTTGATTCCAACAGGCATTAAAAAATTAAAACAGTTTTAAAGTAAATCTCTAATATTATTAGTTTTATTTGTAAATTTAAATCTGTAGCCCATTTATAAATAAGAGTTTAGCATTTTCATAGCCTACACCAGTGTGATAGATGAAGGAACGCTGTTGCTTCCAGTTGGAAATTACCCAAACAACAGATGTTTGACCTTCAACATTTCTTGTGCTTTATGAACTTTATTCTACAGCACTTGACATTTTGACAATTTGAGCTGCCACTTATTTATGTTTGCGGCATTAAAAATGTTAAAAATGGCCTTAAAGGGACAGTGGTATATGGATACAGAGGAGGGACAGAGGTGAGTCAAAAGTGCTAACATAGCATGCAATAGTAAATTATTGTTGTATGGTTGTTTAAATGTGTTGTATACGTTCTTGTATTGGCACATGTTCATATTTTTTCTATGGTGCTAATGAGGTTCAGAGCGCTGTAGAATATTGCGATGTAAATGTTAAGTGCACGTTATTAGCACTTTGCTAGGATTTTGTCAGAAATTGGTAGAACCAAGAGGTAACATGTATTTCTAATGCACTTTATAATATTATATAGAATGTGTAATGATTGTCCACTGTATAAACTTGAACTGGTATTACTGAATTACTTAGCCTTAGCCTTAAACTCTTTTCCTCTTCCATACAAAGAAGTTAGTCTGGTATCCCTTTGGTAATATTTTGTTTCTGAGGCAGAACAATGACAGACGGAGTAACTAATCAGAGAAACAAATCAGATAAGCAGTGCAGCGCTAACCAAAACAAACATGGATTCTAGCTGTTTTTTCCCCCAAAACACCAGAATACACTGTATTATGAGCCTCTGACCTTATGTCTGAAAGGGGACAACAGCAGAAGCCAGTTGTACAAAGAGTTGCGGAGAAAGTTGTGTTTTTTTCAATGTGGTCGTTAAGTTTGATGTCAAATGAACGTTTCTTTTGTTAAAATGGCAACAAGACAAAAAAAACAAATCCCACAGAGGACTGGACAATGACACGGACTTCAGCAGAACCAACAGGTGATGAAGGAAAGACCTTTCAGCTCAGGGAAGTTATTAAATTAGCTCAGTAGCTAGTGCTACCTTGGTTAGCTCTTCCACTTTCATAACATGCGCTGCAGATAAACGACTGTGATAGGCCAGAGACAAATTGAACTGTAGAAACACTTCGCTCCGGGTGGGAACCAGACTGTTCTGCTTGCGAAAAGCAAGTAGGGAATGACTGAATATGTGAACTATATTGTTGTGCAACATAAGAATACTGTATTTGTAAATTTAATGTTGAACCCTCGAGAACAGTACTTTTAAGTTATAGTCTTCATAGTTACTGTGTTTTAAGCTAATTTATTCTGGCCTTATCATAGGTCAATTTTTTTTTTTAGATGCATTTTTTGAACTGCAGTGGTGCAGAGAAGAAAGGATCAACTCTGGATGGCAAGCCCCAGCCCAAGGAATCCAACACACAGGTAGACAGTGACCCAACTCACAAACACACACCAAACGAACATTGAACAGACATTGAAAAGGACTTAAAGAACTTTAAACAGACTGGATGTTTTTATTTTATTTTCACACAAACGCACAATTTTGTTTATTGTAAATGAAACACTTGAATCCACTCTTAACACATACTGCATCCTGTGTGTGTGCCTCCTCTGTTGTTACTCACCTCTTGGCTCCTGCAAATCCTGAACTTTCTGATCTGGCTCAGCATCCCTTATGTCCTGGTGTCCAAGGTAAAGGTCATAACCACAACTTCATAAAGGGTAGAAGGGGTGGGTAAAGACTTACAAACACTCATAGAACCAGAGTTACATCCAGTTACTAATGTTTCTTTGTCATATGGCTGGGTGTTGAGAACAAGAGAGATGGCATCAAGGCTTTTGTTTACCTCAGGAGCGCTAACCCTTACCCTGGCTACAGAGAGGTAACCAATAGCAAAGGCTGAGTAAAGGGCTAAGGCAAAGGCTGAGGCATGTATGACATAGAACAAAAAAAATAAAGAAATGTCTAAAGATTTACTACAAGACACTTTTCAGCCACTTTCATTGACGGAGAGACCAGACACTTAGTCACAAGGATCTTGGTATTGGAGGTCCTGGCCAGGGCAAGGACAGGTCAAACTGGTTCTCTCCGGTGTAGCAGTGACCCTGACGACCGTGGAGGTGGATGATGTGACCGAGGACTGTCACATTGTTCACTGTAAAAGAATAAACAGAGGGGGACCAAGCATCGAGCCCTGGGGGATGCCGCGAGTGACAGGTACGGTGTGGGATGTGCAGTTGTTTGTTATGGAAATTTAGTAGGAGCCGATGTTGGGCAGGAGGAGACGAGAGGAGAGACCACTGAAGTGTGAGGTGCTGTGTTTTTGATCTGGAAAGTTGTGAGTGAATGAAAAAGCAGGTTAAGTAGAAGAGTGAGAGTGAGAGAGAGAGGCGTTAACCTCTAACCATAAACAGCTAAAAACTGAGAACAGCGGAAGTACTCTTAGACTCAGACCAGACCTAGTACTGATCCAGACCTCATCCTGTTCCAGACCTAGTACTGATCCAGACCTCATCCTGTTCCAGACCTAGTACTGATCTAGACCTCGTCCCGATCCAGACCTGGACATGGCCCACAGAGTGCTGGCGGTGGTTCTATCCCTCTGCAGTTTCGGTAAGGACTAATTCACTTCACTTTGTTTATGCCCTTGTCTCCTCTGGCTGTTTGTGAGCTAATTCTGAGAGAATGAGACCGGTGTAAAAGTCAGAGTCTGGGTTAAACTGGTTTCTACACGAGGACTCTGTCAGTGAGTAAGAAATTATTGATCAGAACGGGTCTTAGACTGATTTATTTGTACTGACAGAGTGAGTTTGTTCGTCAGAAAGCAGTGGGCAGTGAAGTGGTTGGATAGAAGAGTTTTAAAGTTAATTAAACTGTGTTCTGTTTCTCGCTGTGCTTGAATCACCAAAAGTAAAATTTGCTCAAAATAACCTGTTTTTAGTCAGTCCACGTTGGTGAAGCTGCTGCTGCTGCTGCTGCTGGGACTTCCTGTGACTCACCAGGATGTTCAGATGGTGATAGATTTAGAAGTGGGTGCAGCCAACAAAACTGATGCAGACAGACATCCTTTAGGTTCAGAGTTTAATATTTATGTATTTCATATTATTTTGAGAGAAACAAAAAGCAATCAATCAGCTTTTATTTATATAACACTTAACAACAACAACAACCAGAGTTGACCAAAGTGCTTTACAATGTTAAAAACAGTAAATAATCCCAAAATACAATACAGGAGCAGTCAAAAAGACATGATAAATACAGAAAGTGTCACAATACTACATGTCAAAGACTTGTCTGTAAAAGTAGGCTAGGTCTTAAAGAGCAACTCAACCCTAAACCACATTTTTTTAGCTGGTCAGCAGTACAAAAGGCTTTAATGGTACATCTCACTGTTTAAAGTTTATCTTTTGTGGTGAAAACCATTGCCCTCCTAGGGTCAAATGGTGCAACCTCTGCTCAATAGTTCCAGATAGACAAGTGTGTCCGTCTGCTCTTCTCTTCTCTCTTCTCTCTCTCTCCTCACCCAAATCCAAATGAAAATTACATCACGTGACCACGTGTACTGTGTCTTGTTATGTTATATTACTGTTGTGTTCTGTATGTATGCTTTGCAAACTGTATTTAACTTTCTGGAGAGCGTGTGGCGGCGCTCGTAAAAGTAGCTGCGGCTGGAGGCTTGCTCCAAATTCTTGCAATTTCCCCACTGTGGGACTAATAAAGATATTCTTATTCTTATTCTTATTATTCTTAGTATTTGACCTCGTTACCTCACCTGTGTGACCTCACCTGTGTGACCTCACCTGTGTGAGGTAGAGGACAGGTGTGATGTGGTTATATTTGCGACTGTTGGTCAGGAGGCGGGCAGCAGCATTTTGCACAAGTTGTAAATGGTGCAGAGAGGCCTGATTAACTCCAACATACAGGGCGTTACAAAAAACTAAATGGGCTCAGAAACGGCTTGACTTTGCATCAAAGGCAAAGCTGACGAAAGCAAACTCTGACGACGGAATCAATTTGCTTATCTAGTTTCAGCTTACGATCCAATCTCACCCCCACATTTTTAAATAACATGGTTAATATCGTGGACCAGGAGCTGGGTGATTTGGAGACAGAGAAAGTTCTGTGGATGGACTCAACTGCGTCCGGAGAGTTTGGAACGAGGAGCAGATAGATTTGTATATCAACTGCGTACAGATGAAAAGAGACTTTATGGTTTGAAATAATTATAGTGATATAGTGAGTAGATGACAGGACCAGGGGCAACTGAAGTGTTTCAAAAGTGTGGGGATGAGGTTTGTCCAGGGCGGGAAAGGGGGATTCTTAACTCAACATAAATTAATGCACAAAGTTAAACTGAAATATTCACTTAATTTTCTATTTACTCATATAAGCATAACACCATAATACAGACATTTTCCAAATTTGCGCTATGCACATTCCTAATAAAAACTGTAAGATTCATTTATGCTGCTCACTCAGATTGTTATAGTTTACAGTTTTTTTTTTATTAACACAGCCCTGATTCTGACGTTGAACTACATTTTCAGAAATATTAAAGAAGTTATTTTTAAACTGAATATCAGCTTAAGACTCTTAATAGTTTTATGTTATATGTTTTATGTGCAGTATGAAAGTATGTAGGTTATAAATAGCTTATATTTTGTCACCCTAGTGGCAAGCTAAAGTATGTACCCCCTTAGCATTTTTCCTTTATTGTTGCCTTACAACCTGGAATTTAAATGGATCATTGATAATTTTATATCAGTCACTTTACATCACATGATAACAACTATGAAAATGCAAAAAAAAAAAAAAAAAAAAGTATTACAAATTAGAAATATGACAGAAAAACAGAAAACTTGAGTGTACAGAAGTATGTACTCCCTCAGGTTAGTCCTTTGTAGAACCTCCTTCTGAAGGACTTTCAGCTCCAACTTTTCTAGGATAAGTGTTTATGAGCTTGGTTCATAAAATCTCTGGGATTTGTGCTCATTCTTCTTCTAAAAACAGCTCCAGCTCCTTCAGGTTGGATGCATTGCACAGTTTGAGTCGTTTTCTTCAAACATTGTCCTGTGTTTAGCTCCATCCTTCATTCCTTCAGTTCTGAGCAGGTTCAGTCGCGACCAATGACAAATATCCCCGCAGCAGGACACTACCATCACCAGGCTTCACTTTAGAGGCCACAGTCAGGGGCCACAGTCAGGGGCCAGGTTTGTGTTATCTTCTGTCCCCTCCAGCCCAGCTCTGTGGAGAGTATGGTTCAGAGTGGTCCTGGGACAGATACAACAGTCTCTGCTGTGGAGCTCTGCAGATCTTTCAGGGTCACCTTTGGTCTTATTGTTGCCTCTCTGATGAATGCACTCCTTGCCCGTGTGTGTGTGTTACTGAAGGCCTCGATGTGCAGTAACTCCGTTTGTGTAATATAATTTCATAACATGAGTGGTGGAGCTTCTAATTGTTTCACCTTCTGTTTAAAGTTTTTCTTTGTTAAGTGGTTTGGTGGTAAGTTGGTTTGGAGCATTAGTTCTTGAATTGAAAGTTTAAATACAGTATAGTTTGATGAGTTTGTTGAGATTAAAATGTTTTCTAAAATACAGTAGGCTACATGTGGTAACAGTAAAATAAAAACACAATTTAGAAAATTATTAAAATCAAATGAAGGACTACAGACTGAGCAGGACAAAAGTAATTCAAAAGTAATGAAAAGTGTTACACTGCCTCAGTCACAGAGCAAGCAACAGAGGCATAGTGCGTATTATTACAATATTCACAATATTTTTGTCTAAATGCTATTTTACTTTAAAGACTTTTTTTCTCCTTTATTTTATTGCATTATTATTACCATGTCCATTTATGGTTCAGTAAGGGTCCAACAAAGAAATGTGCCCAGGGGCTCCTGAGCTGTTATCCTGGCACGGGGAGGTGGTCTGAAAGTGTCTGAAGTGTGTATTTCTGAGATGGATAATGGAAGGCTGTAACAGGGCTCTGTTTTAGGCTAATACCTGGTCTATACCACCACAGATCACTGTTATTATAATAAAATTATTATTTTTAATTATAAATAGTAATAATTCAAAGAATTTTGAATAGTATATAGTCAACAATCTGATTGGAATTTAAATATGTTGTCCAGTCTGATAATATTGTAAAACATGTGTTTTTCAGTGTATAAGCGTGCTCATGCCTGGGATAATGAATGTGTGTGTTTCTGTGTTTGTCTTGTGTGCAGGGATCCTGGCTCCAGAATCCAGCTCAGGTAAACACACACTGTCCGCTGGCCTGTTCTCGGTTTAAGTTAAAAACATGAATTTTCCATAATAAGCCCACATTCTGCTAAAAAAGCATGTGTGGATTTTTAACCTGTAAATTTGTCAAAATGGAGCTTTAATTTACTCTAAACCACCCCACCATCAGTGCTGTTGGTTTTCAGCCGCACTCATTTACTGAATGTTTCTCCTTTAAATTCTGTCACTCCTGTCCTGTTTTTAAGAATTTAAAAGCAGACCACTCTCATTTGTGCAGAGCCTTATGACCTCAGGTTGGTGGGAGGAGCCAGCCGCTGTGAGGGAGAACTGCAGGTGCAACAAACAACTCCAAACTGGACAGGAGTGTATCCATCTCTCTGTAATCTGTGGTTTGGAAACAGAGTGTGTGCAGCACTCGAGTGTGGATCTGCTGTTTCTGTGGCAGAGAAGAAAGGTCCTAAAAGACAAATGCGATGGATCAGAGATCACTGTGAAGAAACTTCACTGAACAACTGTTTCTACACAGAAACCATTTCAACTAAATCCAGTGTGGAGCTGCAGTGTTCAGGTAAGAGCTGTCATACTCTGTCCCTATTGGCTGCAGAGCTGTGATGTTACAGACCTGAGGGTGGTCCATAAGAAGGTTAGGGTTAGATTCCCGGGTGGGGCCTGTGTGGAGTTTGCATGTTATGCCTGTGTCTGAGTCTCCTCCAGTGTCCTGCCATCAACTTAAACATGCACAGTAGGCCAATCCTCCAGACAGGTCCTCCTTCCCGGACGCTGCTCAGCGGTGGCCACTGCTCCTGACAAACTGCTGCAGCACCAATGAAGGATCGATCAAATGCAAGGACAATAAACTCAACCTTAAGTCTTATTCCTGTTCATGTGTCCTGTCTCCACAGACTCTGTGAGGCTCATCCGTGGGCCCAGCCTGTGCTCAGGATCACTGGAGCTCCGCTGGGACCAGTCCTGGACCCCGGTCTGTGAAGGGGACTTTGACCTGCAGGATGCAGAGGTGGTCTGCAGGGAGCTGGGCTGTGGCGCTCCTTCTCTCCTCCAGGGGGTGCTCTATGGAAAGGAGCAGGCTCTAGGACAGACGTTCCAGTGCGAGGGCCATGAGTCTGCTCTGATGGACTGTCCCAGGACCAGCTCAGGGAACACCTGCTCATCTGGAACATCTGTGGCTCTCACCTGCTCAGGTAAAAAGAGGCGGGGCTTTCCCACCTCTGTCTTCTTCCTCCAATCACTTCTTCTGTCTGTGTTCAGAGCCGGTCAGGTTGGTGGGAGGAGCCAGTCGCTGTGCTGGGACTGTGGAGCTGAGACTCAGAGGAGAGTGGAGGAGAGTGTCCTACGTTGCCCTCCCAACAGACTGGGACCTGAAGGCTAAAGCTGTTTTGTGTCAAAATCTGGACTGTGGTTCTGCAATTTCTGGAAAAATAAGACAGGATTTTCCAGAGAAACCTGTGTGGGTGGTCTTTCCTGACTGTGTGAAGAAAATGTCTGTTCTGAGAGAGTGTGTGAACAGTGTCGACACAAGTTCCACATTTGGCATTGAACTGGTGTGTTCAGGTGAGAGCTATTTATTTATTTTAATAAATATAAATATTTAAATCTCTGTATCTTCAGAATATTTCAGGTACACTATGGGCTTATCTGGAATTAAGGGGCTGCTTTAAGTGGATAGTTGATCCACTCACTCACTCTGTTGATTCCTTTAAAAAGCAGCTGAAAACACTTTTATTTAGACAAACTTTTAGTTGACAGGGTTTTATCTTTTACTGTTGTGTTTTTAATATTGTTTATATTTGTAGTTTTAAATGTTTTTGTCTTTTTCACATTGCTGCATGTCCCAAGTGCAACAGATCAGTTTGTTCCAGAGGTGAAAAAACGATCTTTGACAAAAACGAAACCTTTTTTGAACAGAAATGGTGGTTTGTGATTTAACCTTCCATCTGTTTACAACAGTCTCTTAAACCCAGACCCAACAGTGTTACTCAGGCCATTAACATCAGAAGGAGCAGTCTATGCTAAAGGTCCTCAGGAGGATTAACGACTGTCCCACCCACTCCTGCAGAGGACACATGTCGGAGGACACGTGAAACCCCGCCTTCTCCAGGAAGTGCCCCTGT
This sequence comes from Bostrychus sinensis, assembly GCA_020698575.1. Taxonomy (NCBI): domain Eukaryota; kingdom Metazoa; phylum Chordata; class Actinopteri; order Gobiiformes; family Eleotridae; genus Bostrychus; species Bostrychus sinensis. The sequence continues at coordinate 1,835,052 of CM036253.1, forward strand.
GTGTTTCTAAAGCCCATACACCGTCACTGGACTCGTTCTGATCATTTCAGCCTTAAACCATCTTCACTATGAAGCACTCAGCTCATTTATCTATCTGCTAGCCTCATGTTGCTAACAGCGATGCTAATTAGCCCTTTTATGCTCTGTCCAGTCCCCAGTGTTGCCAGCAGGGGGCGACAGACACCTAATACAAGCGTTCTCTGTAAAGTCACAGTAACAGCTCCCCAACAGAAGAGGTTTTCCACAGATACATTATTTTAATATAAAACAAGAAATACTAATGTAGAGGAGTCAACACTGTTTCAAAAAAACTGAGAAAAACAGAATATGGGACCTTTAAAAACAAGGGAGATGTGCAGAGTTGTGGAAACACAGAGAGATAAAGCTAATGAGATATACAATAAAGTTATAGAAGCTAAGCTAAAGGCAGAAGTGAGCAAGTGAGCCCCTTCTTGTTTGCTGTGGAGCTGGACAGGCTGACAGATAAAGGTAGGCAGGAATCTCCATCGACTATGATGTCTGCAGATGAAAGTGTGATCTGTTGACACTGTGTTGGAGGAAGAGGGTTTGGAGTCTCATTCTGAAGCAGTCACCTTCCTGATTCATGTCACTGGCCTTTGTGTAAAGTTTATTTTCAGAATAAAACGCTGTGTCCTGTCTCCACAGACTCTGTGAGGCTCATCCGTGGGCCCAGCCTGTGCTCAGGATCACTGGAGCTCCGCTGGGACCAGTCCTGGACCCCGGTCTGTGAAGGGGACTTTGACCTGCAGGATGCAGAGGTGGTCTGCAGGGAGCTGGGCTGTGGGGATCCTTCTCTCCTCCAGGGGGCGCTCTATGGAAAGGAGCAGGCTCTAGGACAGACGTTCCAGTGCGAGGGCCATGAGTCTGCTCTGATGGACTGTCCCAGGACCAGCTCAGGGAACACCTGCTCATCTGGAACATCTGTGGCTCTCACCTGCTCAGGTAAAAAGAGGCGGGGCTTTCCCACCTCTGTCTTCTTCCTCCAATCACTTCTTCTGTCTGTGTTCAGAGCCGGTCAGGTTGGTGGGAGGAGCCAGTCGCTGTGCTGGGACTATGGAGCTGAGACTCAGAGGAGAGTGGAGGAGAGTGTCCTACGTTGCCCTCCCAACAGACTGGGACCTGAAGGTTAAAACTGTTTTGTGTCAAAACCTGGACTGTGGTTCTGCAATTTCTGGAAAAATAAGACAGGATTTTCCAGAGAAACCTGTGTGGATGGTCTTTCCTTCCTGTGTGAAGAAAACATCTGTTCTGAGAGAGTGTGTGAACAGTGTCGACAGAAGTTCCACATTTGGCCTTGAACTGGTGTGTTCAGGTGAGAGCTATTTATTTATTTTAATAAATATAAATATTTAAATCTCTGTATCTTCAGAATATTTCAGGTACACTATGGGCTTATCTGGAATTAAGGGTAGTTTTAAGTGTATACTTGATCCACTCATGTCCCAAGTGCAACAGTTCAGTTTATTCCAGAGGTGAAAAAACAATCTTTGTCAAAAAAGAAACCTTTTTTGAACAGAAATGGTGGTTTGTGATTTAACCTTCCATCTGTTTACAACAGTCTCTTAAACCCAGACCCAACAGTGTTACTCAGGCCATTAACATCAGAAGGAGCAGTCTATGCTAAAAGTCCTCAGGGGGATTAACGACTGTCCCACCCACTCCTGCAGAGGACACATGTCGGAGGACACGTGAAACCCTGCCTTCTCCAGGAAGTGCTCCTGCACGTTTCTAAAGCCCATACACCGTCACTGGACTCGTTCTGATCATTTCAGCCTTAAACCATCGTCACTATGAATCAGTCAGCTCATTTATCTATCTGCTAGCCTCATGTTTCTAATAGCCTTGCTAAATAGCCATTTTATCCTCTGTCTCTTGTTCGTAACAAACACCATGTTCGAGCACAAGGGTGTCCATCAGTGCACGTGGCACCAGGACACCCTAGGCCGGAGATCGATGATTGACTTTGTAGTCATTTCATCTGACCTTTGGCCGTGTGTCTTGGACACTCGGGTGAAGAGAGGGGCAGAGCTGTCAACTGATCACCACATGGTGGTGAGTTGGATCCAGTGGCGGAGGACGAGGCTGGACAGACTCCCAGCCGTATTGTGAGCATCTGTTGGGAACGTCTGGCTGAGCCTCCTGTCAGAGGGGTCTTCAACTGCCACCTCTGGGAGAGCTTCAACCAGATCCTGAGGGAGGTTGGGGACACTGCATCTGAGTGGACCATGTTCTCCGCCTCTATTATCGACGTGGCTTTCTGGAGCTTTGGCAGTAAGGTCTCTGGTGCCTGTCGTAGTGACAACCCCAGAACCCGGTGGTGGACACCGGAAGTAAGGGATGCTGTCAGGCTCAAAAAGGAGTCCTATCGAGCCTGGTTGGCTTGTGGGACTCCTGAGGCAGCCGACGGGTAGTGGCAGGCCAAGCATGCTGCGGCCCGGGTGGTTTTGGATGCAAAAACCTGGGTCTGCCAGGAGTTTGGGGAGGCCATGGAGGAGGACTATTGGTCAGCCTAAAAGATGTTCTGGCAAATCGTCTGTTGCCTGAGGAGGGAGAAGCAGTGCTTGGGGACTCAGAGGTGGACTCATCTATCACCCGGGCTGAAGTTACTCAGGTGGTCAAAAAGCTCCTTGGTGGCAGGGCACTGGGGGTGGATGAAATCTGCCCTGAGTACCTCAGGTCTCTGGATGTCATGGGGCTCTTTTGGTTGACACGTCCCTGCAGCATTGTGTGGCTGTCTAGGACGGTACCTCTGGACTGGCAGACTGGGGTGGTGGTTACTCTTTTTAAGAAGGGGGACTGGAGGGTGTCTTCCAACTACAGGGGGATCACAATTCTTAGCCTCCTTGGGAAAGTCTGTTCTAGGGTCTGGAGAGGAGAATTCTGCCTGATAGTCGAACCTCAGGTTCAGGAGGAACAATGGGTTTCTGTCCCGGTTGTGGAAGAGTGGACCAGCTCTACACCCTCCATAGGGTGGTTTAGGGTTCATGGGTGTTTGCCCAACCAATCCACATGTGTTTTGTGGATTTGGAGGAGTTTGATCTTGTACCTCATATCTCCTGTGGGCAGTGCTCTGGGAGTATGGGGTCCGAGCCCTTCTGCTAAGGGCTGTCCGGTCTCTGTACAACCCGAGCAGGAGCTTGGTTCGCTTTGCTGGCAGTAAGTCGGACCTGATGCATGTTGGACTCTGGGAGGGCTGCCCTTTGTCACCGGTTCTGTTCATTGTCTTTATGTACATAATTTCTAGGCACAGCCAGGGGCCAAAGGGAGTCCGGTTTGGGGACCACAGGATTTCATCTCTGCTTTTTGCAGCTGATGTTGTCCTGTTGACCTTCAGGGTGCACTGAGGCAGTTTGCAGCCAAGTGTGAAGTGGCTGGGACAAGAATCAGTACCTCCAAGTTCAAGGTCATGGTTCTCGACTGGAAAAAAGGATGGGGCCCTCTCCAGGTTGACGAGAGCTCCTGCCTTAAGTGGAGGAGTTTAAGGATCTTGGGGTCTTGTTGATGAGTGAGGGAAGGATGGAGCTGAGATTGACAGACGGATCAGTGCAGTGTCTGCAGTAATGCAGTCGTTGTATCGGTCTGCTTTGGTGAAGAAGGAGCTGAGCCGAAAGGCAAAGCTCTCTATTTACACTCGGTCTATGTTCCTACTCTCACCTCTGGTCATGAGCTTTGGGATATGACCGAAAAGAAGAGATCTCAGATACAAGCGGCCGAAGTGAGTTTTCCTCCGCAGGGTGGCTGGGCACTCCCTTAGAGATAGGATAAGGAGCTCAGTTACCCAGGTGGAGCTCAGAGTAGAGCTGCTGCTCCTTCACATCGAGAGGAGCCAGTTGAGGTGGCTTGGGCATCTGTTTCAGAGCCTCCTTGTACCTCCCCAGGGTGGTGTCAAGGAGGCTCTGTTCCAGGCCCCGGGGAAGACCCAGGACACACTGGAGGGACTGTGTCTCTCGGCTGGCCTGGGAACTCCTTGGGGTTTCTCTGGGGAACTTGGAGGAAGTGTCCGGGGAGAGGAAAGTCTCGGCGTTGCTGCTTAGACTGCTGCCGCTGTGACCTCGCCCCGGATTAGTGGAAGATGGATAGATGAGACCTTTAAAAACAAAGGAGATGTGCAGAGTTGTGGAAACACAGAGGGATAAAGCTGTTAAGACAAACAATGAAGTTACAGAAACTAAGCTAAGTGAGCTCCTTCTTGTTTGTTGTGATGGACAGACTCACAGACAGGAATCTCCATGGACTATGATGTTTGCATGAAAGTGTAATCTGATGACATTGTGGTGGAGTCAGAAGGTGACCTTCTTGATTCATGTCACTGGCCTTTGTGTAAAGTTTATTTTCAGAATAAAACGCTGTGTCCTGTCTCCACAGACTCTGTGAGGCTCATCCGTGGGCCCAGCCTGTGCTCAGGATCACTGGAGCTCCGCTGGGACCAGTCCTGGACCCCGGTCTGTGAAGGGGACTTTGATCTGCAGGATGCAGAGGTGGTCTGCAGGGAGCTGGGCTGTGGCGCTCCTTCTCTCCTCCAGGGGGCGCTCTATAGAGAGGAGCTGGCTCTAGGACAGACGTTCCAGTGCGAGGGCCATGAGTCTGCTCTGATGGACTGTCCCAGGACCAGCTCAGGGAACACCTGCTCATCTGGAACATCTGTGAACCTCACCTGCTCAGGTAAAAAGAGGCGGGGCTTTCCCACCTCTGTCTTCTTCCTCCAATCACTTCTTCTGTCTGTGTTCAGAGCCGGTCAGGTTGGTGGGAGGAGCCAGTCGCTGTGCTGGGACTGTGGAGCTGAGACTCAGAGGAGAGTGGAGGAGAGTGTTTGATTTCATTAGGTGGGATCTGGAGGCTACAGCTGGTGTGTGTCGAGACCTGAACTGTGGTTCAGCTGTTTCTGTGGAGATAAAACATGATCTTCCACAGAGACCTGTGTGGAGGGTCAAAGTTGACTGTGTGAAGACAAAGTCTGCCCTGAGAGACTGTGCTTGGCCCGAAGACATCAATCGCACATCTGGCCTTGAAGTGGTGTGTTCAGGTAAGAGTTGAAAATGTTTACATTTAAATCACATCTGTGTCATCAAATGCTAGAAAAGTGGGCAGAGACAAAGGGAAGGAAGGGGGAGGAGCTGGCAGGTGGCGAAGGCGTGGCAACTGGGTACACAACTACTTCACAGTACAAGTGTCACGCTTGATTTAGCCAAACTGCTGCCACTTCTATATGAAGCTATTACAGAGTAAAAATTACTCCTTCTTCTGTGGGTTTTAGTGTTTTTAGCATCTGCAGAGTCTACATAGTCAGTGTCTTAGCTGCTCTGGAGCTAGCAGCAGCATCAGGAAAGAGTGCAGCGCTTTGAGGACGCTATTTCTGATCATTCTATTTTAAATAAAAAAAAACACAAACCAATAAAATTAATTTGATTTAGCCATGCAAGCAAGTTCAAATAGAAAATTTGTTATTCTCAAATACTCTTAATGAAATGACAGAGTTGCTCTGAATGCAGCCATGCTACCCTGAATGTGACCTGACCGCCAAGTCGGCATTATGAACAAACTGCCCCTGGTAGCATCTCAGAGAAGAAAACACCTCCTTGACTGTTTTCAGAAGTTTGTGTTCTCTTGAGATTAAGTCTTTAGTCTTTTTCTAATCTATCTAATCTAATCTTTAGTTTTTAAACATGAGGCCAATACGCAACACACAGTCTGTCAAATGTTGTTGTAGTCAAATGGGTGGAGGTCTGAGTGTCACAGAGTACCTCCAATCCTCTGAGGAGAACCCAATATTTACATCACACAAGATCAAATATGCCCCTCCTTGAACCACCACATCCTGGTGGAGGGGTCTGAGTGCTTGAATGATCCTCGGAGCTATGTTGTCGGGGGCTTAATGCCCTTGGTAGGGTCTCCCATGGCAAACAGGTCCTAGGCGATGAGCCAGACAAAGGCGCAGAAGCCCCTATGATGAGAAGAAAAACAAGATCTGTTACGTCACCTGGATTGGTGTCACAGGGGCCTCACCCTTGATCCAAGCCTGAGGTCGGGGCAGTAGGGCACAGGTAACAGGCGAGTGCTTGGTGGCCCGATCTTCTCCAATGGGAGTGGAATTGCCTTCCGGTAGGCCCACCACCCACAGAAAAGATCATAAGAGGCCGGTGCTGTGTGACCTGGGTGGCAGTCGAAGACAGAGCCTTGATTGTCCAATCGACGGGCACAGAATCTAGGCACATGTGGTGGAGTGGTGGCGGGGGTGGGGTGAGCTTGTGTGTGAGATTGAGCATTGCTGGCTAGATATAGTCGGGCTCACCACCGCACACAGCCTCGGCTCTGAAACCCAACTCCTCAAGAGGGGTTGGACTCTTTACCACTTTGGAGTTGTACATTACCCAAGCCAAAGTCACTAAGGTCAAAAAGCTCCTTGGTGGCAAGGCACTGGGAGTGGATGAGATCCACCCTGAAAACCTCAAATCTCTGGATTTTGTGGGGCTGTCTTGGTTGACCTGTCTCTGCAGCATCGTGTGGCAGTTGGAGACAGTGCCTCTGGACTGGCAGACCCGGAGTCCCTCTTCTCAGGAAGGGGGACAGGAGGGTGTCCTTCGACTACAGGGGATCACACTCCTCAGCCTCCCTGGGAAAGTCTATTCCAGGGTACTGGAGAGGAGAATTCGGCCGATAGTCGAACCTTGAATTCAAGAGGAACAATGCGGTTTTTGTCCTGGTCATGGAACATGATGGATGGAAGATGAAAATAGAAGAGACAATAAAAAAATCTATTACACCTGTTACTTTTAATTTTCTGTCTATACTTTGGTGACCTGAGGTTGTTTGGGTTTTCTTTAGAAATAACTTTGATGTCTCACACTGCACAGATCTGCTGACTCAGCCAACCATCTCCCTGTCTGTGACTGATGACGGGGTCTCCGAGGCCCAGCCGCAGGGGCTCCGGGTGCTGCCGGGCTCAGACTTCAGTGTCAGGTGCTCTGTTGAACCACAGTACCCAGGAGGCTCCTTCCAGCTCATCTCTCCCACTGTGGACCCGGCTCAGAACCGCACCCTGACGGCCGTCAATCACTCCGCCCACTTCCTGTTCTCTGACGCCGGCCCCGCCCATGCAGGAGACTACACCTGTGTTTACCACCTTCATGTTTTCTCCCATAACTTCTCCTCACAGAGCCACACCCTCTACCTGAGTGTTGGCGGTAACTACAGGACGAACTGTTTCAAGAATAATCTGTTAAGAATTATTCAGTCACTTTTCTGTAACAATAATAATAATAATGTAATTCTGTCCTCTTTCAGACAAACACAGTTATCTTCTGCTGCTGCTGATCCCTGTTGGTCTCGTCCTGGTCCTGGCACTGTTCTTCCTGATCCTCTGCAGAAAGAGGAACTTCTGTAACGGTGAGTTTAGCCTGACAGAACTGTGAGTTTGAAGATGGTGCTGAGGTCATGGAGGCAGCAGTCATGGCCAGACTGAGCCACAGTGACTCTACTGCTCCCTCTCGTGGTAGAACTAGAGGTTGCACTCTGCCAGGTGCTCACAGGCCCATTCTTACAGATCCTTAAATATGAACCAGAAAACATTTGCACGTGGAACCTTTTTTTTCTCAGCCAACACTGTGCTTAAACATGTCTTAAAGGTAATGAGTTAAAGCTGCACTACCAGATTTTGTGACTGTAAAACTGATGTATCTAATCAAAAGTTTGAATGATACACTCCCCTTTCCTAATTCGTCTCCTTGGCGCCGCTCTGTCCCAGTCTCACACAAACCTGGAAGTCTGTCCACAGCAGAAGCTATCACAATAACACAGCACAGATCTGGAGTTTGCTTTTAATTCTTTAAAATAAAAAATAAAAATACAGTGAATAAGCTATGAATTTTGAAATAAAACAACAGCTCCTTCACATTATTCCTGATAGATTCTAGTTGTGGATAGATAAAGGATGTATCGACCAATCAGAGCGCTCCTGTCCTATGAAAGCGTGTGATTGGTTAAACTGTTCCTTCCCTCGCTCTAAAACAAAAACCTTTATAACACAGCCCACAGGTGAGCTCAGAGTCTCATTTTTTCTCAGATGACTTCTGTTCTGCTGCACTAATAACTAAATCATTATCTTTGCCAAAATACAAGGAAAAGGAAATCAGGTAGTGCAGCTTTAATATGAGCCTCTGGATTTAATGAAGTCTGTGTGTTTTACAGAACAAAGGACCACTGGAGATTTAAGAAGAACCTACTCAGAGGTAACTCTGTCTGCTTTTGTATCTACGCAGAATAAAAAGCAGTCATATGTCAAAATAAATGACTGTAAATCTGGGGCTGTGACGAGACTGGGTTTATGAGAACGAGATGTGATTTTTGAACACTACTTTTAATTATTAATTAAAAAGATTAAATAAATGAATGATTTTTTTTCAACTGAAAATCATAAAAAAGCAATACTTGAACACTTGAATTTTAAAAATATTTTTGTAATGAATAGTATTTTCTTCTTTTATTTAACTTTATTTAACTTACAGAACTTACAGACACAAACTGAACTGAACCGTATTCTCCCTGTAAAACGTGCACACTCAGAGATCTCAGGATCTTGTCACAGTCCTATTTAAATTCCTTCCATGGACCACACAGTTGCACTGAGAGGAGTTTTGGAGTTTGGAGAAGCTGTTACCTTGCAGAGCAGCTGGCTTGTTGTAAAATTTGTGAATTTGTGAAAACTTGCTGATTTGTTTGTGGGCCAGTGCTGTGGCAGTATTAGTGGGCGGGTTTTAGGTTCACCGTCAGCACTTTTAGCCATACTTGTTATCAACATAGCAGCACAGGGAAACATAACATCTGCTGCTGTAGATTTACAAAAGCAGCAGAAATCCTCTAACAACGTCTGTAATATGTTGTTTTATTGTTGTAGCAGTTTGTTGTTGGCGCTTCATCCACTCAGCTCCAAGTATTCCACTGAGAGTCCCTCCCCTCCACAAATGCTTTCTACAGGAGTGTTTCCAGATTGAGATAAGTCTGAGGACGAGACTAACTTTTTTGTAAAGAATAGGAAAATAGTTTGTCTGGCTGCCCAGGATAGCTTTTGCCAGGTCAAAGCTGAAGTGAGTTATTCTAAAAGAGTGTTTTCACTGGACACATGAAGGCCGGGACACACCGGGGGGCGATCATCGGCCGCTGGGCTGATGGTTTGACGCGGTCAGCGACGTGAGTCTGTTTGGTGAGTTCCGCACCATCGGACGTAGTGGGACACAGTTGGACATAGTTCTGGCCGATGGAACATGTCAAATCTGTGTCAGACCGTCTCTGATTGGCTGTGTCCCGTTCACAATTTGTCAAACAGCTCAAGTTTAACATCAAAATATAAGGAACTTTCTGTTCTACAACTACTTCATTATGTTTCCACATCTGTGGCGCTAATGTTAGCAGTTAGCTTAGCTTAGCTTTAGCCTCGTGCAGATAAAAATATAATCCTCCTCTGAGGCAAACAGCTGCAATAATCCAGTCTCTTTTATTCATTACTGTGATCAGAGTTTAATCTAGTGTCTATAATTATTATTGATAAATACTTGAATTAAACACAGAGTTTTATTTACTAGAGTTTAAATAACCGCAGAGTTTAGTGACTAGCGCCGCCTGCTGTTGTAAATAGTTATTACGTTTTGCACATGCGCACTGCTCGGTCGTGGGTCTGAGTCGCTCCGGTGTCTGCAGCGACTTTCAGCGGCGACAGAGGAGACAGCGCCCTCTGCTGACAGCGCTCGGCGTTGGGTTGGTGTGTCCCAGGCTTTAGACACGGAACACAAGGTCATTGCTCCCGTCTGCTCCTCCAAACTGGGAGTGACCTGCTGCAGAGAGTCCTCTTCCATCCCCCTCCTCAGAGACAGTAAGCTCTGGACGGAGAGTTTAAGCCTGAGTGTGGCCTCTGTTTCAGATGGAGACGTACGAAAACGTGGGGCCGCACTGTGAGCCTGAAGACTTCCTTTACCAGAGCCTCTGTCCCGACACGAGGGAGCCCGACCCCGTCTACGGTGACCTGGGTCCACCGCCTCAGGACTCTGAATAACAGCTCCCCCTGGTGGCCGAAGTGATTCTGTACTGGAAATCACCGCATGGATCAGGAACACTCCCATTAGTCTCTGAACTTTCTGAAATGGTCCTTTTATTCTCAGGCTAAATCAACAAAAGATAGTAGTTTAGGATTAGGTAGAGCTAGAAACATAAATGAAATCTGGGATTTTTATTATAAATCTGTGTGATTTTCAATACGTCATATCTGGAAAGTTCATAAAATCGAGTAAATTACAGACATCGTTTATTTCGTGCGACTAAAAACACACGAATGACAGAGGTCCAGGGGTAAATGCTTATCCCGTGCGAATAGGGCTTTTGTGTTGGTAAAAGAAAGATGGATTGGAGAACACGCTTCTATTAAAATCCTTCATAATAAAGTTTTCTGTGGCGTTTCCAGAATCGCCCTCAGAACATGATGCTGTTGTTAGATTAAACCTTGGGAAAGTCGCAGCCTGAGATCGAGAGTTTTTGTGTGTGAGCAGTTTCCCTCTGCACTGGCACACGCCTGACTCCACACTTTCAGAGCGAGTCGTAGAGTTGTAAACCTCTCCGTTCTGCTCGGCCCGGGACGGTCCCGCCGCATCCACGCGGCGCTCCTGTTTCTGCTGCGACGTTTCCTCGCGCTGCTCTGTGTAATTGGTTTTAGCTCGGCAGCTGCAGAGAGGAGCCGCTTTTAGCCTCTCCTCGCCTCTCGAGCTAAAAATAAGCCTCACTTTGTTAACAGCAGTCCATGAAGAATAATTAGACCTGAATCTGTTCGTTTTATAAAGAGTGCAGGTCTGATCCTGATGAGCTCGTCCTCTGGAGCCTGGGAGCAGTTTAACTTCATACAGCAATTGAGCACAACATTACGACCACCCGCCTTATCTATATCCTCATTCTGACTCCTTTCTAACAGATCCAGCAACAAATGTACACATATACCCACTGTCCCTCCTCTGTACCATCACTGTCCCTCCTCTGTACCCATCACTGTCCCTCCTCTGTACCCATCACTGTCCCTCCTCTGTACCATCACTGTCCCTCCTCTGTACCCGCCACTGTCCCTCCTCTGTACCCTCACTGTCCCTCCTTGTACCATCACTGTCCCTCCTCTGTACCATCACTGTCCCTCCTCTGTACCCATCACTGTTCCTCCTCTGTACCTCACTGTCCCTCCTCTGTACCATCACTGTCCCTCCTCTGTACCCTCACTGTCCCTCCTCTGTACCATCACTGTTCCTCCTCTGTACCATCACTGTCCCTCCTCTGTACCCTCACTGTCCCTCCTCTGTACCATCACTGTCCCTCCTCTGTACCCATCACTGTCCCTCCTCTGTACCATCACTGTCCCTCCTCTGTACCATCACTGTCCCTCCTCTGCGTCAGGGCTATAGGAGACAGCTCTAACAGGATCAGCCTCATTAATCTTATTTTTCTCAGGTTCACACTGAAGCTAACGCTCCTCCTGACAGCGCACGGTAACAACTGTACACTGCAGAGCAGTGGTTCTCAGCCTGCGGTATGGGCCCCGCTGAGGGTACGCGGGCTTGTTCTGGTGGTACTCAGCAGTCCTCTGCAGTCCAAGCCCAGGTTTAGATTATTTTGGAGACAATTTTAATTCTGTTTTAGCCCCGCCTTATAGACGAGGATTACATTTGAAGAGCTTTGCCCTGGTTTAGACCTGATGTAGTCCTGGCTTAGTCCTCGTGTAGTCCTGGCTTAGTCCTCGTGTAGTCCTGGCTTAATCCTCGTGTAGTCCTGGCTTAGTCCTCGTGTAGTCCTGGCTTAGTCCTCGTGTAGTCCTGGCTTAGTCCTCGTGTAGTCCTGGCTTAATCCTCGTGTAGTCCTGGCTTAGTCCTCGTGTAGTCCTGGCTTAGTCCTCGTGTAGTCCTGGCTTAGTCCTCGTGTAGTCCTGGCTTAGTCCTCGTGTAGTCCTGGCTTAAACCTGGTTTCATCCTAGTTTAGCTCTGGCTTAGTTCCCCTTTAAACCTGGCTTGGACCTGGTTAAGTCCTTGTTTAATCAAGGTCTAGTCCAGGTTAAGTCCTGGTTTAGACCCTGTTTTTGTCCTTTTCTTAGCCATGTTTTTAGTTCTTGGTTCTTGTAAAGCCAAATATTTTCTGAGGTGGCACTGGTTAATGTTAATAACCAGTAAATTGATTAATTACTAAACATTATTCAATTTTAATAAACACCAGTTATAAACATTGTTATTACTGTTTAATGCTTGAGTAATAAGTTTCTGTAAATGAATGCAAATATATAATAGATTCATTATCTGTTAACTGTTAATTAATTACATGTTTATTAATGCTTTATTACTGCTTAATAAATAGTGGTGCGTTATTCTAAAGTTTTGCCTGATCGTTCCTTTACTGATATTTGTCTTATATAGATTTCCACATTTGGCAGCTAATTTCACGCTTCATATTTACTTTGGTTTCATGTTTGGATTATACTTTACCTCAGTTATGAAATATGTTTTCTCTAATAATAAGATGTGTTTAACATGATGTGCTGTCACTTTGTCTTCTCAAAAACATCATTAAAAACTTGAATTATAAAAAAAAAAGGGTAACATTTTAGTTTAGGGTCCATGTATTAACCATTAAGTGCTAATTAGTTGGTGGTTAATTAGCTCTTAAGTTGTAATTATAGAGCACCTATAAATCCTTTATTCTGTGTGACCATACAGTTGAAAGAAAAAGCATGTGAACGTTTGGATTTAATAACTGTTGACCTCCTTTGGCAGCAATAACCACAGCCAAACGTTCTCTGTAGTAAAGATCAGAGCTGCACAGCGCTCAGGAGGAATTTTGGACCATTCCTCTTTACAAAACTGTTTAAGTTCAGCAATATTCTTGGGATATCTTGTGTGAATCTCTCTTCTTAGGTCATGCCACAGGATCTGAGTCGGGCTGAGGTCAGGACTCTGGGCCACTCCAGAGGCGGAGTTTCTTCTGTTGAAGCCGTTCTGTTGTTGATTTGCTTCTGTGTTTTGGGTCAGTGTCCTGTTGCCCATCCTCTGCTGAGCTTCAGTTGGTGGACACATGGGCTTAGGTTTTCCTGCAAAATGTTTGGATAAACTTGGGATTTCATTTTGCTGTTGATGATAGCAAGTTGTCCAGGCCCTGAGGCAGCAGAGCAGCCCCAAACCCTGATGCCCCTCCACCAGACGTCACAGCAGGGATGAGGTTTCGATGTTGGTGCTGTGCCTTTTTTCCTCCACACATAGCGTTGTGTGTTCTTTCCAAACAACTCAGCTTTGGTTTCATTTGTCCACAGAATATTTTGCCAGTAGTGCTGTGGAACATCCAGGAGCTCCTTTGCAAACTTCAGACGTACAGCAATGGTGCAGTGACATGTTCAATAAAAAACATTAAAACATATAATTTTTGGTGCAGCATTAGTTTATTTATTGAATTTGTTAATTTACTTTATTAATGTATTTATTGTACTTTTTAAATTTTATCTGGCTGCTAGGGATTTTTTGTAAATCGGCTAAAAATCGATGCATAAGAGAGAAAATTTGAATCGGTGTGGAAAAAAATTAGCGCGATGGCCCTTTAAAACAGCGTACAGGCCACCAGAGTTTAGTGGTGCGTAATCTGGCAGGCATTTTTGGAGCTAAACATCCTTACCTGGACTTAAGAGAAACATGAATTCATATAAAGTTTTAGTTTACAGGACTCATTAGATTAGGTGATAAGACAACACAACAGCTTCATTCCTCAGAGCGGCTCAGAAGTGAGTTCATCAGGACTCTGGGGGCGCTAGAGCTGCTGTCCTGTAACCTGAAGGTTGTTGGTTTGAATCCCTGATCTCCCCGTCCACAACCACACTCACTTCATTCATGTTTACTCTCAGCTCTGTGTGTGTGTGTGTGTGTGTGTGTGTGTGTGTGTGTGTGTGTGTGTGTGAGTGTGTGTGTGTGTGTGTGTGTGTGTGTGTGTGTGTGTGTGTGTGTGTGTGTGTGTGTGTGTGTGTGTGAGTGTGTGTTCCCTGTTGGGACCTGGCTCTGAGTGTGGAGCAGACGGCTCTCACTCAGTAAATCTGCTGCGGTACTGGGTTTTATTCCATCCTCCATGGTTTGTTCCCAGTTTAGACCTGGTTTAGTCCTGGTTTAAACTTGGTTTACTCCTGGTTTATTCCTGTTTTAGACATGGTTTGTTCGTGGTTTAGTCCTGGTTTAGACCTGGTTTAGTCCTGGTTTAGTCCTGGTTTAGACCTGGTTTAGTCCTGGTTTAGTCCTGGTTTAGACCTGGTTTAGTCCTGGTTTAGACCTGGTTTAGACCTGGTTTAGTACTGGTTTAGACCTGGTTTAGACCTGGTTTAGTCCTGATTCAGTCCTGGTTTAGACCTGCTTTAGTCCTGGTTTAGTCCTGGTTTAGACTTGGTTTAGGCCTGGTTTAGACCTGGTTTAGTCCTGGTTTAGTCCTGGTTTAGTCCTGGTTTAGACCTAGTTTAGTCCTGGTTTAGTCCTGGTTTAGACCTAGTTTAGTCCTGGTTTAGTCCTGGTTTAGACCTGGTTTAGTCCTGGATTAGTCCTGGTTTAGACCTGGTTTAGACCTGGTTTAGTCCTGGTTTAATCCTGGTTTAGACCTGGTTTAGTCCTGGTTTAGTCCTGGTTTAGACCTGGTTTAGTCCTGGTTTAGTCCTGGTTTAGACCTGGTTTAGTCCTGGTTTAGTCCTGGTTTAGACCTGGTTTAGTCCTGGTTTAGACCTGGTTTAGACCTGGTTTAGTCCTGGTTTAGTCCTGGTTTAGACCTGGTTTAGTCCTGGTTTAGACCTGGTTTAGACCTGGTTTAGTACTGGTGTAGACCTGGTTTAGACCTGGTTTAGTCCTGATTCAGTCCTGGTTTAGACCTGCTTTAGTCCTGGTTTAGTCCTGGTTTAGACTTGGTTTAGGCCTGGTTTAGACCTGGTTTAGTCCTGGTTTAGTCCTGGTTTAGACCTAGTTTAGTCCTGGTTTAGTCCTGGTTTAGACCTGGTTTAGTCCTGGTTTAGTCCTGGTTTAGACCTGGTTTAGACCTGGTTTAGTCCTGGTTTAGTCCTGGTTTAGACCTGGTTTAGTCCTGGTTTAGACCTGGTTTAGACCTGGTTTAGTCCTGGTTTAGTCCTGGTTTAGACCTGGTTTAGTCCTGGTTTAGTCCTGGTTTAGTCCTGGTTTAGTCCTGGTTTAGTCCTGGTTTAGACCTGGTTTAGACCTGGTTTAGTACTGGTTTAGACCTGGTTTAGACCTGGTTTAGTCCTGATTCAGTCCTGGTTTAGACCTGCTTTAGTCCTGGTTTAGTCCTGGTTTAGACTTGGTTTAGGCCTGGTTTAGACCTGGTTTAGTCCTGGTTTAGTCCTGGTTTAGTCCTGGTTTAGACCTAGTTTAGTCCTGGTTTAGTCCTGGTTTAGACCTGGTTTAGACCTGGTTTAGTCCTGGTTTAGTCCTGGTTTAGACCTGGTTTAGACCTGGTTTAGTCCTGGTTTATTCCTGGTTTAGTCCTGTTTTAGTCCTGGTTTAGTCCTGGCTTAGACCTGGTTTAGACCTGGTTTAGTCCTGGTTTATTTCTGGTTTAGTCCTGGTTTAGACCTGGTTTAGACCTGGTTTGTTCCTGGTTTAGTCCTGGTTTAGACCTGGTTTAGTCCTGGTTTAGTCCTGGATTAGTCCTGGTTTAGACCTGGTTTAGTCCTGGTTTAGACCTGGTTTAGTCCTGGTTTAGACCTGGTTTAGACCTGGTTTAGACCTGGTTTAGTCCTGGATTAGTCCTGGTTTAGACCTGATTTAGACCTGGTTTAGTCCTGGTTTAGTCCTGGTTTAGACCTGGTTTAGTCCTGGTTTAGTCCTGGTTTAGACCTGGTTTAGTCCTGGTTTAGACCTGGTTTAGATTTGGTTTAGTACTGGTTTAGACCTGGTTTAGACCTGGCTTAGTCCTGATTCAGTCCTGGTTTAGACCTGCTTTAGTCCTGGTTTAGTCCTGGTTTAGACTTGGTTTAGGCCTGGTTTAGACCTGGTTTAGTCCTGGTTTAGTCCTGGTTTAGTCCTGGTTTAGACCTAGTTTAGTCCTGGTTTAGTCCTGGTTTAGACCTGGTTTAGACCTGGTTTAGTCCTGGTTTAGTCCTGGTTTAGACCTGGTTTAGACCTGGTTTAGTCCTGGTTTAGTCCTGGTTTAGACCTGGTTTAATCCTGGTTTAGACCTGGTTTAGACCTGGTTTAGTCCTGGTTTAGTCCTGGTTTAGACCTGGTTTAGTCCTGGTTTATTCCTGGTTTAGTCCTGGTTTAGTCCTGGTTTAGTCCTGGCTTAGACCTGGTTTAGACCTGGTTTAGTCCTGGTTTATTTCTGGTTTAGTCCTGGTTTAGACCTGGTTTAGACCTGGTTTAGACCTGGTTTAGACCTGGTTTAGCCCTGGTGTGGTTGACCCAGTTTCTCTCAGGGTTATCTCAGAACTCGTCTCAGCGGCGTCTGCTCTCACCGCGTCTCAGATCTGAACAGATGTCCCTGCCGCGCCGTGGACGGAGTCAGAGAGAGACACTCTGGACACTGAGTCACGTCCTCGCGCCCCGGGACAGACTCACGTGGCCCGGCTCCACCGATCAGCTCATGAATATTCATAAGGCGAGCTGACAGCGGCCTGCAGCACTCACCCAAATACTGCAGGGTCCCACCGAGCTGCAAGCGGCGGAATTAAAGCTTTGAGAAGAAGAAAAGGTTTCACTTAGCACCTGACAGCTGAGGTTTGGTGATGGTGAAGGTTTGGTGCTGGTGCAGGTTTGGTGCTGGTGCAGGTTTGGTGCTGGTGGAGGTTTGGTGGTGGTGAAGGTTTGGTGCTGGTGAAGGTTTGGTGCTGGTGGAGGTTTGGTGCTGGTGAACATTTGGTGCTGGTGAAGGTTTGGTGCTGGTGGAGGTTTGGTGCTGGTGAAGGTTTGGTGCTGGTGAACATTTGGTGCTGGTGAAGGTTTGGTGCTGGTGAACATTTGGTGCTGGTGAAGGTTTGATGCTGGTGAACATTTGGTGCTGGTGGAGGTTTGGTGGTGGTGAAGGTTTGGTGCTGGTGAAGGTTTGGTGCTGGTGGAGGTTTGGTGCTGGTGAAGGTTTGGTGCTGGTGAACATTTGGTGCTGGTGAAGGTTTGGTGCTGGTGAACATTTGGTGCTGGTGAAGGTTTGGTGCTGGTGAACATTTGGTGCTGGTGAAGGTTTGGTG
Organism: Bostrychus sinensis; assembly: GCA_020698575.1. Taxonomy (NCBI): domain Eukaryota; kingdom Metazoa; phylum Chordata; class Actinopteri; order Gobiiformes; family Eleotridae; genus Bostrychus; species Bostrychus sinensis. The sequence continues at coordinate 1,852,294 of CM036253.1, forward strand.
CTAGTGAACATTTGGTGCTGGTGAACATTTGGTGCTGGTGAAGGTTTGGTGCTGGTGGAGGTTTGGTGCTGGTGAAGGTTTGGTGGTGGTGGAGGTTTGGTGGTGGTGAAGGTTTGGTGGTGGTGGAGGTTTGGTGGTGGTGGAGGTTTGGTGGTGGTGGAGGTTTGGTGGTGGTGAAGGTTTGGTGGTGGTGAAGGTTTGGTGGTGGTGAAGGTTTGGTGCTGGTGAAGGTTTGGTGCTGTTGGAGGTTTGGTGCTGGTGAAGGTTTGGTGCTGGTGAAGGTTTGGTGCTGGTGGAGGTTTGGTGCTGGTGAAGGTTTGGTGCTGGTGGAGGTTTGTTGGTGGTGAGGGTTTGGTGCTGGTGGAGATTTGGTGGTGGTGAAGGTTTGGTGCGGGTGAAGGTTTGGTGCTGTTGGAGGTTTGGTGATGGTGAAGGTTTGGTGCTGGTGAAGGTTTGGTGCTGTTGGAGGTTTGGTGCTGGTGAAGGTTTGGTGCTGGTGAAGGTTTGGTGCTGGTGGAGGTTTGGTGCTGGTGAAGGTTTGGTGCTGGTGAAGGTTTGGTGCTGGTGAAGGTTTGGTGCTGTTGGAGGTTTGGTGCTGGTGAAGGTTTGGTGCTGGTGAAGGTTTGGTGCTGGTGGAGGTTTGGTGCTGGTGAAGGTTTGGTGCTGGTGGAGGTTTGGTGGTGGTGGAGGTTTGGTGCTGGTGAAGGTTTGGTGCTGTTGGAGGTTTGGTGCGGGTGAAGGTTTGGTGGTGGTGAAGGTTTGGTGCTGGTGAAGGTTTGGTGTGGGTGAAGGTTTGGTGCTGGTGAAGGTTTGGTGGTGGTGGAGGTTTGGTGGTGGTGGAGGTTTGGTGCTGGTGAAGGTTTGGTGCTGGTGGAGGTTTGGTGCTGGTGAAGGTTTGGTGCTGTTGGAGGTTGCCCTGTTTAGTGAGAGGTCGGTTGTGAATGCACATTGCAATATATTTCTGCTATTTATTTAGATTATAATTTTTTTTTAGTTTTGAGGTCATTGTTGCTGTTGTTTTTATTTTTTAATAATAAATAAAGCTCTGCCTTTTGTTAGGAGTTTGTGTATTTAAATAAAAATAAAAAAGTCAATATCTGACCTTTTTTAAAGCTTAGTTATAGTTGTGTTTATGAGTTGTAGGGCGGTTCTGTAAGCAAGTTACTTCACTGAGTAGTTTCAAAGCATCAGAATCCATATACAGTGAGGAAAATAAGTATTTGAACACCCTGCTATTTTGCAAGTTCTCCCACTTAGAAATCATGGAGGGGTCTGAAATTTTCATCATAGGTGCATGTCCACTGTGAGAGACATAATCTAAAAAACAAATCCTGAAATCACAATGTATGGTTTTTTAAACAATTTATTTGTGTGATACAGCTGCAAATAAGTATTTGAACACCTGAGAAAATCAATGTTAATATTTGGTACAGTAGCCTTTGTTTGCAATTACAGAGGTCAAACGTTTCCTGTAGTTTTTCACCAGGTTTGCACACACTGCAGGAGGGATTTTGGCCCACTCCTCCACACAGATCTTCTCTAGATCAGTCAGGTTTCTGGGCTGTCGCTGAGAAACACGGAGCTTGAGCTCCCTCCAAAGATTTTTATTGGGTTTAGGTCTGGAGACTGGCTAGGCCACTCCAGAACCTTGATATGCTTCTTACAGAGCCACTCCTTGGTTATCTTGGCTGTGTGCTTCGGGTCATTGTCATGTTGGAAGACCCAGCCACGACCCATCTTCAGTGCTCTAACTGAGGGAAGGAGGTTGTTCCCCAAAATCTCGCAATACATGGCCCTGGTTATCCTCTCCTTAATACAGTGCAGTCGCCCTGTCCCCTGTGCAGAAAAACACCCCCAAAGCATGAGGCTACCACCCCCATGCGTCACAGTAGGGATGGTGTTCTTGGGATGGTACTCATCATTCTTCTTCCTCCAAACACGGTGAGTGGAATTAAGACCAAAAAGTTCTATTTTGGCCTCATCTGACCACATGACTTTCTCCCATGACTCCTCTGGATCATCCAAATGGTCATTGGCAAACTTAAGCCGGGCCTTGACATGTGCTGGTTTAAGCAGGGGAACCTTCCGTGCCATGCATGATTTGAAACCATGACGTCTTAGTGTATTACCAACTGTAACCTTGGAAACGGTGGTCCCAGCTATTTTCAGGTCATTGACCAGCTCCTCCTGTGTAGTTCTGGGCTGATTCCTCACCTTTCTTAGGATCACTGAGACCCCACGAGGTGAGATCTTGCATGGAGCCCCAGTCCGAGGGAGATTGACAGTCATGTTTAGCTTCTTCCATTTTCTAATAATTGATCCAACAGTGGAGTTTTTTCACCAAGCTGCTTGGCAATTGCCCCGTAGCCCTTTCCAGCCTTGTGGAGGTCTACAATTTTGTCTCTGGTGTCTTTGGACAGCTCTTTGGTCTTGGCCATGTTAGTAGTTGGAGTCTTACTGATTGTATGGCGTGGACAGGTGTCTTTATGCAGCTAACGACCTCAAATAGGTGCTTCTAATTTAGGATAAGAAGTGGAGTGGAGGTGGACTTTTTAAAGGCGAACTAACAGGTCTTTGAAGGTCAGAATTCTAGCTGATAGACAGGTGTTCAAATACTTATTTGCAGCTGTATCATACAAATAAACTGTTAAAAAATCATACATTGTGATTTCTGGATTTTTTTTTTTTAGATTATGTCTCTCACAGTGGACATGCACCTATGATGAAAATTTCAGACCCCTCCATGATTTCTAAGTGGGAGAACTTAGCAGGGTGTTCAAATACTTATTTTCCTCACTGTATTTGAGTCCTGGTTTAGACCTGGTTTAGTCCTGGTTTAGTCCTAATTTGTTCCTGGTTTAGCCCTGGTTTAGTCCTGGTTTAGTCCTAATTTGTTCCTGGTTTAGCCCTGGTTTAGTCCTGGTTTAGTCCTGGTTTAGTCCTGGTTTAGACCTGGTTTAGTCCTGGTTTAGCCCTGGTTTAGACCTGGTTTAGTCCTGGTTTAGCCCTGGTTTAGACCTGGTTTAGTCCTGGTTTAGACCTGGTTTAATCCTGGTTTAGACCTGGTTTAGTCCTGGTTTAGTCCTGGTTTAGACCTGGTTTAGTCCTGGTTTAGCCCTGGTTTAGACCTGGTTTAGTCCTGGTTTAGACCTGGTTTAGTCCTGGTTTAGTCCTGGTTTAGTCCTGGTTTAGACCTGGTTTAGTCCTGGTTTAGTCCTGGTTTAGTCCTGGTTTAGACCTGGTTTAGTCCTGGTTTAGCCCTGGTTTAGACCTGGTTTAGTCCTGGTTTAGTCCTGGTTTAGTCCTGGTTTAGACCTGGTTTAGCCCTGGTTTAGACCTGGTTTAGCCCTGGTTTAGACCTGGTTTAGTGCTGGTTTAGCCCTGGTTTAGACCTGGTTTAGTCCTGGTTTAGCCCTGGTTTAGACCTGGTTTAGTCCTGGTTTAGCCCTGGTTTAGTCCTGGTTTAGTCCTGGTTTAGTCCTAGTTTAGACCTGGTTTAGCCCTGGTTTAGACCTGGTTTAGTCCTGGTTTAGACCTGGTTTAGACCTGGTTTAGTCCTAATTTGTTCGTGGTTTAGCCCTGGTTTAGACCTGGTTTAGACCTGGTTTAGTCCTGGTTTAGCCCTGGTTTAGACCTGGTTTAGCCCTGGTTTAGCCCTGGTTTAGTCCTGGTTTATTTGAGTTATTTATGAGTACACAATGTAACTCATTTGTCAAAACTGTGCTAAATTTGGCTGAAGTATAAAAGGTAAAGGTGGTAAAATGAAGAGCCGGTTCTTTTGGCTGAGCTGAGCAGAATGATCCGGCTCAGTGACATGAGCCTAAATTCCCATCACTGTAGCGCTGTCCCACACTGCTCCTGAGTCTGCCCCGGGACCACGCTCACTGTGGAGGAGCTAAAAAGCCCCTCGCCCTCGATGCTCCATCAGTTTGGGATGGGCCTTAACGAGGCAGACCCTTCACCTGAACACAAACTGAGCGGAGGTGCGTAGTTTGCGGGAGCAGGACGTCTGTTCCATCACTTCACCTGGAGGCTGCGTTATCAAAGTTTAGTTCAAATCCATGAAACCAGACCTGGCCCAGTCTCGGGGGTGAGTGGGATCTGAACCTGAATCAGCTTCTAACCCTGTATCTTTCCCATTACATCGCTGTGTGAGACGGGAAATTAAACCTATCCTCAGGAGCTGTAGTTTGTTCAAATCTGCCTCGTCTGGGTTTGAGTTCACGTGTGTTTGGTTGGAGATGCTCTGCTGATTCCACTCCGCCGCATGTGGGCAGAACGAGAAACTCTGTGCTGTTCGCTGAGGCCTTCAGCAGAGTCGGTTTTAAAATACATTTAAAGATAACATCCCACACTACCTGCTCTCTGTCCCCTCATTTGATTTGATCTGCCCTCTGCAGTATTCGCCTGTTACTGTTATCTGTGCCTGCACTATTGCACCACTGGGAGTTTGCACCATTTAATGCACTTTGTACATCATTGCTATGCAGAGTAAGATGCTCTAACGACATTTCTTTGTTATTAACTATGGCAATGACAATAAAGTATTGAATTGAATTGAATTGAATTGAATGGTTGATTGTGCAGGTTTTTGAAGGCTCAAAAAGTACACAACAGATGTTTGATGTTTGATTCATGATTTTTCAAGCCGTACTCTCGTGTTTGGTGATCTAATGCAAGTCTAGAGATGTTTTTTTTTTCTGAATTTGATGTTTAATTGAATCGTGGAGCGTATAAGGAGAACAGCACAGTAAGTGGTGGAAGTAAAAAGTCAGCCGAGTAAAAGCAACACAGAGGGAAAGTACAGACACCAACAACTGTACTCAAGAGCACTGTGTTACTTTAAAGTTACTCAAGTAGAAGTTAAAAGTAATTTGTGATAAAACTACTTATTCAAATTTACTTGTCATTTTTTTCCCCATTCTTTCTTTCAGACATTTTATTTAGTTTTCATTTTCATTTACTTGTATTCTTATGTGATCATTGCAGTGTAAATTCAGTGAACCATACATTGGATCGATAATGTACATGTAACAAAAACAAATTTAAATAAAACAATAAATAAGAAACATATATCTCCCGCCTCCCACTCACCGCCCAAAACACAAAACTCTCCAGGACTTCAGTTTGTACAGGTTAGCTCATAAAAAAGTAAATTTCAAGTAAAACACAAGTAAATTTTTATTGCCACACAAAACATTCTTCATAAAACCTCTCTCTGCTTCCCAGTGTGCAGAGACTCACACACTGCTACAGGTTTTACACCAGATGCCCTTCTTGACCCAGCCCTCTCCATTTATCCAGGCTTGGGACTAGCCTAAAGCGTACACGGCTTGTGACCCCCGGGCATCTGGACTAAAATCTCATTCAGCCTCGATGACAGATCAGTTTCGGCTCCGTGTTGGTCTGTGTCCAGCCTGCTCCTGTGGCTCTGAACCAGGGCCAGCGCCAGACCTGAGCCAGATCACATGACCCGCCCGGTCACATGATCGACCTACCCCCGGAGCGGGACGGAGCGACAGAGGGTGTGAGGACGATGGACCGACATATGGACCTGAGAAAACTGCAGCAAACCTGAAAATCTGCGGCTCCGAGAGAGACGACTGCACTGGGACTGAACTGGGACTGAACTGAGACTGAACTGGGACTACACTGGGACTACACTGGGACTGCACTGGGACTGCACTGAGACTGAACTGGGACTACACTGGGACTACACTGGGACTGCACTGGGACTACACTGGGACTACACTGGGACTGCACTGGGACTACACTGGGACTGCACTGGGACTGCACTGGGACTACACTGGGACTGAACTGGGACTGCACTGGGACTGCACTGGGACTGCACTGGGACTACACTGGGACTGAACTGGGACTGCACTGGGACTGAACTGGGACTGCACTGGGACTACACTGGGACTGCACTGGGACTACACTGGGACTGCACTGGGACTGCACTGGGACTACACTGGGACTGCACTGGGACTGCACTGGGACTGCACTGGGACTGAACTGGGACTGCACTGGGACTGAACTGGGACTGCACTGGGACTACACTGGGACTGCACTGGGACTACACTGGGACTGCACTGGGACTGCACTGGGACTACACTGGGACTGCACTGGGACTGCACTGGGACTGCACTGGGACTGAACTGGGACTGCACTGGGACTACACTGGGACTGCACTGGGACTACACTGGGACTGCACTGGGACTGCACTGGGACTGCACTGGGACTACACTGGGACTACACTGGGACTGCACTGGGACTACACTGGGACTACACTGGGACTACACTGGGACTGCACTGGGACTGAACTGGGACTACACTGGGACTGCACTGGGACTGCACTGGGACTGCACTGGGACTACACTGGGACTACACTGGGACTGCACTGGGACTGCACTGGGACTGCACTGGGACTGAACTGGGACTGCACTGGGACTGAACTGGGACTGCACTGGGACTACACTGGGACTGGGACTGCACTGGGACTACACTGGGACTGAACTGGGACTGAACTGGGACTGCACTGGGACTGCACTGGGACTGAACTGGGACTGCACTGGGACTGCACTGGGACTGAACTGGGACTACACTGGGACTACACTGGGACTACACTGGGACTACACTGGGACTGAACTGGGACTGAACTGGGACTACACTGGGACTACACTGGGACTGAACTGGGACTACACTGGGACTACACTGGGACTGAACTGGGAGTACACTGGGACTGCACTGGGACTACACTGGGACTGCACTGGGACTGCACTGGGACTACACTGGGACTACACTGGGACTACACTGGGACTGCACTGGGACCACAGCAGGGCCACAGGGGTCCCAACACCGCCATGTTCCCTTCTGCTAAGGTGAGTCTTTGTTATTATAATAAATAAACATATTTGTGTTGTTATTGACGTGAGTTAGATGTCTCAGGATTTTGTGCCAAATTGTTTTTTTGTTTTTTTTTTAATAAATAAAAGTAGGACAGGGGGCGCTGTTGTAACCTGACTCTCCAGATGGTCTGTTACACATGTGGAGCGCTGCACCAAAAAGAATTTTTTCCAATCAGAAAACACTGAGAAAGCAACAACACAACAACAACACAAACAACAACAACAACACCACAAACAACAACACAAACAACAACAACAACACTGATGAAGCAGCGCTGAGGCAGCACTGAGAGCAGCGATTGTCTCTCAGTTTGTTCTCAGTGAAGCGTCACAGAGTGGAGCTGCAAACAACAACAACAACAACAACAACAACAAAACATGGAGATGGCACTTTCTTTTTCACTTTCATAGGCTCAGAGGTCAGTTTGAGTTAACTTTCCTCCTCGCTCTCCTCTCTCCTCTCTGCTGTTCCTCCCCTTCTCGCTGCTGTTCCTCCCCTCCTCTCTGCTGTTCCTCACCTCCTCTCTGCTGTTCCTCCTCTCCTCTCTGCTGTTCCTCCCCTTCTCGCTGCTGTTCCTCCCCTCCTCTCTGCTGTTCCTCCTCTCCTCTCCTCTCTGCTGTTCCTCCTCTCCCCTCCTCTCTGCTGTTCCTCCTCTCCTCTCTGCTGTTCCTCCTCTCCTCTCCTCTCTGCTGTTCCTCCTCTCCTCTCTGCTGTTCCTCCTCTCCTCTCTGCTGTTCCTCCCCTCCTCGCTGCTGTTCCTCCTCTCCTCTCTGCTGTTCCTCCCCTCCTCTCTGCTGTTCCTCCTCTCCTCTCTGCTGTTCCTCCTCTCCTCTCCTCTCTGCTGTTCCTCCTCTCCCCTCCTCTCTGCTGTTCCTCCTCTCCTCTCTGCTGTTCCTCCTCTCCTCTCTGCTGTTCCTCCCCTCCTCGCTGCTGTTCCTCCTCTCCTCTCTGCTGTTCCTCCCCTCCTCTCTGCTGTTCCTCCTCTCCTCTCTGCTGTTCCTCCTCTCCTCTCCTCTCTGCTGTTCCTCCTCTCCCCTCCTCTCTGCTGTTCCTCCTCTCCTCTCCTCTCTGCTGTTCCTCCTCTCCTCTCTGCTGTTCCTCCTCTCCTCTCTGCTGTTCCTCCCCTCCTCGCTGCTGTTCCTCCTCTCCTCTCTGCTGTTCCTCCCCTCCTCTCTGCTGTTCCTCCTCTCCTCTCCTCTCTGCTGTTCCTCCTCTCCCCTCCTCTCTGCTGTTCCTCCTCTCCTCTCTGCTGTTCCTCCTCTCCTCTCCTCCCTGCTGTTCCTCCTCTCCTCTCTGCTGTTCCTCTTCTCCTCTCCTCTCTGCTGTTCCTCCTCTCCTCTCTGCTGTTCCTCCTCTCCCCTCTGCTGTTCCTCCTCTCCTCTCTGCTGTTCCTCCTCTCCTCTCTGCTGTTCCTCCTCTCCTCCCTGCTGTTCCTCCTCTCCTCTCTGCTGTTCCTCCTCTCCTCTCTGCTGTTCCTCCTCTCACCTCCTCCCTGCTGTTCCTCCTCTCTGCTGTTCCTCCTCTCACCTCCTCCCTGCTGTTCCTCCTCTCACCTCCTCTCTGCTGTTCCTCCTCTCCTCTCTGCTGTTCCTCCTCTCCTCTCTGCTGTTCTTCCTCTCCTCTCTGCTGTTCCTCCTCTCCTCCCTGCTGTTCCTCCTCTCCTCTCTGCTGTTCCTCCTCTCCTCTCTGCTGTTCCTCATCTCACCTCCTCCCTGCTGTTCCTCCTCTCTGCTGTTTCTCCTCTCCTCTCTGCTGTTCCTCCTCTCACCTCCTCTCTGCTGTTTCTCCTCTCCTCTCTGCTGTTCCTCCTCTCCTCTCCTCCCTGCTGTTCCTCCTCTCCTCTCTGCTGTTCCTCCTCTCCTCTCCTCTCTGCTGTTCCTCCTCTCCTCTCTGCTGTTCCTCCTCTCCTCTCTGCTGTTCTTCCTCTCCTCTCTGCTGTTCCTCCTCTCCTCCCTGCTGTTCCTCCTCTCCTCTCTGCTGTTCCTCCTCTCCTCTCTGCTGTTCCTCCTCTCACCTCCTCCCTGCTGTTCCTCCTCTCTGCTGTTTCTCCTCTCCTCTCTGCTGTTCCTCCTCTCCTCTCTGCTGTTCCTCATCTCACCTCCTCCCTGCTGTTCCTCCTCTCTGCTGTTTCTCCTCTCCTCTCTGCTGTTCCTCCTCTCACCTCCTCTCTGCTGTTTCTCCTCTCCTCTCTGCTGTTCCTCCTCTCCTCTCCTCCCTGCTGTTCCTCCTCTCCTCTCCTCTCTGCTGTTCCTCCTCTCCTCTCCTCTCTGCTGTTCCTCCTCTCCTCTCCTCCCTGCTGTTCCTCCTCTCACTTCCTCTCTGCTGTTCCTCACCTCCTCTCTGCTGTTCCTCCTCTCACCTCCTCTCTGCTGTTCCTCACCTCCTCTCTGCTGTTCCTCCTCTCACCTCCTCTCTGCTGTTCCTCACCTCCTCTCTGCTGTTCCTCCTCTCCTCTCTGCTGTTCCTCCTCTCCCCTCCTCTCAGCTTGAGACCATTTTCTGTCTTAGCAAAAACTGCATTTTTTACACTGCCCCCAAAACATCTATTTGTCCTGCACCCATCAGGCAGAACATTACGACCACTGACAGGAGAACAACACTGTCTCCGTCATGGCTCCTGTTGTGTGTGGGACATCTCAGGCAGCACGAGAACATTTTGTTCCTCATTAGAAGCAGGAAAAATGGCCACAAATTTGCGCGGACTGTGTCAGAGCAGAAGTGTGGGGTGTTCCTGATCTGCAGAGGTCAGCGTCTGTCAGAACTGCAGTATGTGGTAAACATCATTTTCCTTAAACAATAACAACAATGGCACACAGCTTATACCGCTCAGAGCTTATTGTTCTGTTCTGGGATCAGTTCCCAGCCCTCATGATCCCTCCTACAGCCGTAAGAAATGTTTTGTTGTTTTGTTTGTTTTGTTGTTTTGTTTTTGTTTTTTGTGGATAACTTTTGCTGTGTTGATGGCATAGATTTTGCCTCAGGTGTGTATTTTTGGATGAATTTTCAGATTTCAGGATTTTTTTATTTCTTTTTTTGAAAAATCCTCTTAAAAATGTGTCTAAAACAATAGTCCCACATTTACCCCTAAGACATTTTTTGTGCCATTGACTCCCATTAAAACAACATTTTTATTATACACTGTCACTGCAATAAAATTTCACATTTTTATCAAGTATTTCATGGATTCATGACAGTGAGGGATTGGAATTTTAGTTTTTATTGTTTTTTGCTAGGTGGCGCCATTTCCCCATATATGGCAGACAGAGGTATAAATGTGGAGATGGCCACATTAGTGTTTGTATAAATGATCAAGCCTACAAGGCAAATAAAAAACATTTTTTGAACTAAAATGATTTGGGTGTGTTTTAGGGTTGTCATAAATTGGTGTGAAAGTGTTTGTTGAGAAATGAGTTTGTTTGTGTTTGCGTGAGCACAAATCCAAAATGTAGTTCTTACAGAGATGTGCACATCAGGGCAAAGTAGAAAAAGGTCCCAGACTGAGCAGAGGCAGAGGTTTGTGCTGGATGTGTCTGCACCACACAAACTGGAATTTAAGGGGTTAAAGGAACAGGCCACAGTTTTTCCAGACTAAACTATGTTCTTCCCAGCAACAGAACCAGTCTCTGTGCTGACAAACACAGCAGTATTGGCTCTGCGCAAACTGAGCAACTCTGTGCAAACTGAGCGGCTCTGCAGGAGAGTGTGACGCTGACAACACGATCGATGATGCAGAAGGATTTAAGGAAAAGAGTGATTTTAATCTGAGGACTTCTGCTGTTCAGTTTCCTCTATGAATGGGTCAAGAATCCCTTTCCTTAACATCCATTTCACTCTGTAGAACTCCTCTCTGACCAATCACAAGTGTTTATCTGAAAAGAGGGCGGGCTTTATGCTCCGCTCTGTCTCTCTGCTGTTCCTCCCCTCCTCTCTGCTGTTCCTCCCCTCTTCTCTACTGTTCCTCCTCTCCTCTCCTCTCTGCTGTTCCTCCCCTCTTCTCTACTGTTCCTCCCCTCCTCTCTGCTGTTCCTCCCCTCCTCTCTGCTGTTCCTCTCCTCTTCTCTACTGTTCCTCCCCTCCTCTCTGCTGTTCCTCCTCTCCTCTCTGCTGTTCCTCCTCTCCTCTCTGCTGTTCCTCCTCTCCTCTCTGCTGTTCCTCCCCTCCTCTCTGCTGTTCCTCCCCTCTTCTCTGCTGTTCCTCCCCTCCTCTCTGCTGTTCCTCCTCTCCTCTCTGCTGTTCCTCCCCTCCTCTCTGCTGTTCCTCCTCTCTGCTGTTCCTCCTCTCCTCTCCTCTCTGCTGTTCCTCCTCTCCTCTCTGCTGTTCCTCCTCTCCTCTCTGCTGTTCCTCACCTCCTCTCTGCTGTTCCTCCCCTCCTCTCTGCTGTTTCTCCTCTCCTCTCTGCTGTTCCTCCTCTCACCTCCTCTCTGCTGTTCCTCCCCTCCTCTCTGCTGTTCCTCCTCTCCTCTCTGCTGTTCCTCACCTCCTCTCTGCTGTTCCTCCTCTCCTCTCTGCTGTTCCTCCTCTCCTCTCTGCTGTTCCTCACCTCCTCTCTGCTGTTCCTCCCCTCCTCTCTGCTGTTTCTCCTCTCCTCTCTGCTGTTCCTCCTCTCACCTCCTCTCTGCTGTTCCTCCCCTCCTCTCTGCTGTTCCTCCCCTCCTCTCTGCTGTTCCTCCTCTCCTCTCTGCTGTTCCTCACCTCCTCTCTGCTGTTCCTCCTCTCCTCTCTGCTGTTCCTCACCTCCTCTCTGCTGTTCCTCCTCTCCCCTCCTCTCAGCTTGAGACCATTTTCTGTCTCAGCAAAAACCGCTCTGTCTCTCTGATTGGTTTTATGTTTCTCTGAAGCAGTTCTGTGTTAGCGCTGTCCTGAATTCTGATTGGCTGTGAGTCTGACCAGTCACACTCAGAGGTAGTTTAATCTGTGTCCATTTGTTCCATAAAAATATTAGAAATTAAAGAAAGGATTTTCCCATAGACCACAGTCTGTCCATGCGAAGCAGAAATAATCCTGGAAGACAAACAAAAGAGTCACTCCCACACAGAACAGGGCATGTTTTCAGTGTTTTCACTCAGAAACAGAAAAGAGGAGACAGAAGGAGATCACAGAGGAATCACAAACCAGTTCACTCTCACTGTGCCAGTCCCAAGCCTGGGTAAATGAAGAGGGGCTGAGGGGTGTGTCTCCTCAAGTCTCCCCGTGGTCGGCACAAAAAGTGTCTACAATCAAATCCACTCCAAGCAGAGCGTTAGTTCTGTGATGTAATAACTCTTCACACCAGCAGGAGGCGCTGGTCACTAAACTCTGTGGATAATGGGCTTCTGTAAATAAACCTGGGCCAATGTGGGTTATGACAGGGCTTAATTTGTAAATCAAACGATGTCGGAACAAAAATTGCGCTTTGACACCGGAGTCCACACTGTTCCTGGGACGTCCACACAACACAACGCTCAGGCGCAGACACACGGCAACAAACCAAGCAACTGCTCATTTAGACTCAGTTTTTAATTATATTTTAACATATTTGTTAACATTATTATACATTACAGCGTTTCACTTCAGTGTAATGTGTCAGTGTAGTTTGTTTGATTGCTCGGCTGATCGAGAAATCAGCTGCTACACATAATTACTGCGCTTTTGTAGATTCACTCTGTCATAGAGCTACCACCAGTCTGAAGCAAGCACTTTCAGCAGAGATGTGATATAAAGCACACACATTTATTTACGTGATATACAATCACACACAACACACTCTGTCCATTTTAATTAAGCTGTTAAAATCTCTTTAAAAGGAGCTATTAAACACGGGGCTAGGGCGCATGCTACAGTTTTAACCCCCACACCGCTTAAATAAACCAAAATAAGAAATGGCAAGTGTGAACTCAGAATGTACGTGCATCTGGGTGATGGCTTTAGTTAAATTACACAACAATATCCCGCCTCCGGGCTCAGTGATTAGTTAAAGTTACACTGTGTAAGATTCCCGGTCTTGCGCCTCTAGAGGCCACAGGTGCCACTGCACCGTCGCAAAACGTAAACACTAAGGGCCCCTCCTCCTTCTGAAACTGTGCGAGCGTGCGTCTATTTCCATCATTGTTTCAACTTTAGTTGACCTGCTGCTACCTTTGGAAGTTTGGACTGGATCTTCTATAGAGTTAGCGCTAGCGTTAGCTTATCAACAAATATCACGCAATGGTCGCAGTAAAAACAACTAATAACTGTATGAAAAAGCACATTCTAAAGAAAAAATAAAGAGGCTAATTTACCTGCCCAACAATAAAGAAGCAAAAACGTGATCTGATTTGCAGCCTTCTCTGTCTCTCATCTGACGCCAGCGAGCAAAAGTCTGTCCGATGTTGACTCTTGTCTGCGATCTGGTGCGGTCCCTTTCACGTTTTCTTTTTCTTGCCTCGTCCGACATTGTCTTCATCTTCTTGTGTCCTTCGGCCCTGACGAACTGGCGAAAATAACAACGCTAAAAGTAGCTTCCTGGTTATACTGCGCCTCAAGTCGTTCCCTGTCACGTGACTCTTCCTGAACAGCGGAGCGCTCCCGGCCAAGTTGCGAGGGCGGTTTCTCAGAACAGAAGCCCCGCTCGGAGCAACAGCGCCTCAGGCCTTATAATCGCTCAAAAAATCACAAAAACAAGTCAGTATGCCCCACATATTTAGGAGAAAATGTTAAATATTTAACACACAAATGCTAAAACTCTTGTTTGAAGATAAAACTGCGTTAGTCCATAGCAGCGTTAGTTTGGTGATTTTATTTTGCGATGTGTACGATATAAATATGTTTCTTGAAGCTGCCCTTGTCCAGCTGCTCGCTTACAAACTGTGACCAGAAGTGGATCGTTCGTAACGTCTGCTGCTCTACGTTTACAAAAACAGCAAAAATCTTCTAACAACGTCTTTATTGTGTTGTTTTACTGTCGTTACTGAGGGACAATAAAATAATAAAATTTCAGTGCATAATAAAAACCTCACAGAACAGTTTTTACTCAAACACTGATCATCAGAGGTAGAAAAGCAGCTCCCACTCTGTCAAACTGTCCCACTGTCAAACTGTCCCACTCTGTCAAACTGTCCCACTGTCAAACTGTCCCTCTGTGTCAAACTGTCCCACTCTGTCAAACTGTCCCACTCTGTCAAACTGTCTCACTGTGTCAAACTGTCTCACTGTGTCAAACTGTCCCACTGTCAAACTGTCCCTCTGTGTCAAACTGTCCCACTGTGTCAAACTGTCCCACTGTCAAACTGTCCCTCTGTGTCAAACTGTCTCACTCTGTCAAACTGTCCCACTGTCAAACTGTCCCTCTGTGTCAAACTGTCTCACTCTGTCAAACTGTCCCACTGTGTCAAACTGTCCCACTGTGTCAAACTGTCCCACTCTGTCAAACTGTCTCACTGTGTCAAACTGTCTCACTGTGTCAAACTGTCCCACTCTGTCAAACTGTCTCACTGTGTCAAACTGTCTCACTGTGTCAAACTGTCCCACTCTGTCAAACTGTCTCACTGTGTCAAACTGTCCCACTGTGTCAAACTGTCCCACTGTGTCAAACTGTCCCACTCTGTCAAACTGTCCCACTCTGTCAAACTGTCTCACTGTGTCAAACTGTCCCACTGTGTCAAACTGTCTCACTGTGTCAAACTGTCCCACTCTGTCAAACTGTCCCACTGTGTCAAACTGTCCCACTCTGTCAAACTGTCCCACTGTGTCAAACTGTCCCACTGTGTCAAACTGTCTCACTGTGTCAAACTGTCTCACTGTGTCAAACTGTCTCACTCTGTCAAACTGTCTCACTGTGTCAAACTGTCCCACTCTGTCAAACTGTCTCACTGTGTCAAACTGTCCCACTCTGTCAAACTGTCCCACTGTGTCAAACTGTCCCACTGTGTCAAACTGTCTCACTGTGTCAAACTGTCTCACTGTGTCAAACTGTCTCACTGTGTCAAACTGTCTCACTGTGTCAAACTGTCCCACTGTGTCAAACTGTCCCACTCTGTCAAACTGTCTCACTGTGTCAAACTGTCCCACTCTGTCAAACTGTCTCACTGTGTCAAACTGTCCCACTGTGTCAAACTGTCCCACTGTGTCAAACTGTCTCACTGTGTCAAACTGTCCCACTCTGTCAAACTGTCCCACTGCGTCAAACTGTGTCACTGTGTCAAACTGTCTCACTGTGTCAAACTGTCTCACTGTGTCAAACTGTCTCACTGTGTCAAACTGTCCCACTCTGTCAAACTGTCCCACTGCGTCAAACTGTGTCACTGTGTCAAACTGTCCCACTGTGTCAAACTGTCCCACTGTGTCAAACTGTCCCACTGTGTCAAACTGTCTCACTGTGTCAAACTGTCCCACTGTGTCAAACTGTCTCACTGTGTCAAACTGTCCCACTGTGTCAAACTGTCCCACTGTGTCAAACTGTCCCACTCTGTCAAACTGTCTCACTGTGTCAAACTGTCTCACTGTGTCAAACTGTCCCACTCTGTCAAACTGTCTCACTGTGTCAAACTGTCTCACTGTGTCAAACTGTCTCACTGTGTCAAACTGTCCCACTCTGTCAAACTGTCTCACTGTGTCAAACTGTCCCACTCTGTCAAACTGTCTCACTCTGTCAAACTGTCTCACTGTGTCAAACTGTCCCACTCTGTCAAACTGTCTCACTGTGTCAAACTGTCCCACTGTGTCAAACTGTCTCACTGTGTCAAACTGTCCCACTCTGTCAAACTGTCTCACTGTGTCAAACTGTCTCACTGTGTCAAACTGTCTCACTGTGTCAAACTGTCCCACTCTGTCAAACTGTCTCACTGTGTCAAACTGTCCCACTCTGTCAAACTGTCCCACTGCGTCAAACTGTGTCACTGTGTCAAACTGTCCCACTGTGTCAAACTGTCCCACTGTGTCAAACTGTCCCACTGTGTCAAACTGTCTCACTGTGTCAAACTGTCCCACTGTGTCAAACTGTCTCACTGTGTCAAACTGTCCCACTCTGTCAAACTGTCCCACTGTGTCAAACTGTCCCACTCTGTCAAACTGTCCCACTGTGTCAAACTGTCCCACTGTGTCAAACTGTCCCACTGTGTCAAACTGTCTCACTGTGTCAAACTGTCCCACTCTGTCAAACTGTCTCACTGTGTCAAACTGTCCCACTGTGTCAAACTGTCTCACTGTGTCAAACTGTCCCACTCTGTCAAACTGTCTCACTGTGTCAAACTGTCTCACTCTGTCAAACTGTCCCACTCTGTCAAACTGTCCCACTCTGTCAAACTGTCTCACTGTGTCAAACTGTCCCACTGTGTCAAACTGTCCCACTGTGTCAAACTGTCTCACTGTGTCAAACTGTCCCACTCTGTCAAACTGTCCCACTCTGTCAAACTGTCTCACTCTGTCAAACTGTCCCACTGTGTCAAACTGTCTCACTGTGTCAAACTGTCCCACTGTGTCAAACTGTGTCACTGTGTCAAACTGTCTCACTGTGTCAAACTGTCCCACTGTGTCAAACTGTCTCACTGTGTCAAACTGTCCCACTGCGTCAAACTGTGTCACTGTGTCAAACTGTCTCACTGTGTCAAACTGTCCCACTGTGTCAAACTGTCTCACTGTGTCAAACTGTCTCACTGTGTCAAACTGTCCCACTCTGTCAAACTGTCCCACTGCGTCAAACTGTCTCACTGTGTCAAACTGTCCCACTCTGTCAAACTGTCCCACTCTGTCAAACTGTCCCACTCTGTCAAACTGTCCCACTGTGTCAAACTGTCCCACTGTGTCAAACTGTCTCACTGTGTCAAACTGTCCCACTCTGTCAAACTGTCTCACTGTGTCAAACTGTCCCACTGTGTCAAACTGTCTCACTGTGTCAAACTGTCCCACTCTGTCAAACTGTCTCACTGTGTCAAACTGTCTCACTGTGTCAAACTGTCCCACTCTGTCAAACTGTCCCACTCTGTCAAACTGTCTCACTGTGTCAAACTGTCCCACTGTGTCAAACTGTCCCACTGTGTCAAACTGTCTCACTGTGTCAAACTGTCCCACTCTGTCAAACTGTCCCACTCTGTCAAACTGTCCCACTCTGTCAAACTGTCTCACTGTGTCAAACTGTCCCACTGTGTCAAACTGTCTCACTGTGTCAAACTGTCCCACTGTGTCAAACTGTCTCACTGTGTCAAACTGTCTCACTGTGTCAAACTGTCCCACTCTGTCAAACTGTCTCACTGTGTCAAACTGTCCCACTGTGTCAAACTGTCTCACTGTGTCAAACTGTCTCACTGTGTCAAACTGTCCCACTCTGTCAAACTGTCTCACTGTGTCAAACTGTCTCACTGTGTCAAACTGTCCCACTGTCAAACTGTCCCACTCTGTCAAACTGTCTCACTGTGTCAAACTGTCCCACTGTGTCAAACTGTCTCACTGTGTCAAACTGTCCCACTCTGTCAAACTGTCTCACTGTGTCAAACTGTCCCACTCTGTCAAACTGTCCCACTGTGTCAAACTGTCCCACTGTGTCAAACTGTCTCACTGTGTCAAACTGTCCCACTCTGTCAAACTGTCTCACTGTGTCAAACTGTCCCACTGTGTCAAACTGTCTCACTGTGTCAAACTGTCCCACTGTGTCAAACTGTCTCACTGTGTCAAACTGTCCCACTCTGTCAAACTGTCTCACTGTGTCAAACTGTCCCACTGTGTCAAACTGTCTCACTGTGTCAAACTGTCTCACTGTGTCAAACTGTCCCACTCTGTCAAACTGTCTCACTGTGTCAAACTGTCCCACTCTGTCAAACTGTCTCACTGTGTCAAACTGTCCCACTCTGTCAAACTGTCCCACTCTGTCAAACTGTCTCACTGTGTCAAACTGTCTCACTGTGTCAAACTGTCCCACTCTGTCAAACTGTCTCACTGTGTCAAACTGTCCCACTGTGTCAAACTGTCCCACTCTGTCAAACTGTCCCACTGTGTCAAACTGTCTCACTGTGTCAAACTGTCTCACTGTGTCAAACTGTCCCACTCTGTCAAACTGTCTCACTGTGTCAAACTGTCCCACTCTGTCAAACTGTCTCACTGTGTCAAACTGTCTCACTGTGTCAAACTGTCCCACTCTGTCAAACTGTCTCACTGTGTCAAACTGTCTCACTGTGTCAAACTGTCCCACTGTGTCAAACTGTCTCACTGTGTCAAACTGTCCCACTCTGTCAAACTGTCTCACTGTGTCAAACTGTCTCACTGTGTCAAACTGTCCCACTGTGTCAAACTGTCCCACTCTGTCAAACTGTCTCACTGTGTCAAACTGTCTCACTGTGTCAAACTGTCCCACTCTGTCAAACTGTCTCACTGTGTCAAACTGTCCCACTCTGTCAAACTGTCCTACTCTGTCAAACTGTCTCACTGTGTCAAACTGTCCCACTGTCAAACTGTCTCACTGTGTCAAACTGTCCCACTGTGTCAAACTGTCCCACTCTGTCAAACTGTCCCACTGTGTCAAACTGTCCCACTTTGTCAAACTGTCCCACTGTGTCAAACTGTCTCACTCTGTCAAACTGTCCCACTCTGTCAAACTGTCCCACTGTCAAACTGTCCCACTGTGTCAAACTGTCCCACTCTGTCAAACTGTCCCACTGTGTCAAACTGTCCCACTCTGTCAAACTGTCCCACTGTGTCAAACTGTCCCACTTTGTCAAACTGTCCCACTCTGTCAAACTGTCTTAACAATAGTAAGACTTTAGCCGTTTGTATCTCAGTGATGCCTGGATGAAACAAACAAAACAAAAAAGCTAAAAGTCTTCTCTGTCAGGACGTCTCTACTCTTCCTCCGTCCACAATAATAATCTGCCAATGTCCCCAGCCTTTAGACATTCATCCACAATATATTTATGTTCTTATTAGGGCTGGGGACATTAGCAGATTATTATCGTGGACGGAGGAAGAGTAGAGACGTCCTGACAGAGAAGACTTTTTGTTAATGATGTTAAATATGCGTGCGCATAATTAACGCAATGATTTTCAGATTGTATCAATGATGTTTTACTTGAAAATACTAATAACATTTTTTATTATTATGTTACCGTTCTTCCTCCCTCCGTGATTCTAAATTACCCCGAGTGAATGAATGTGGGAGTGAATGGTTGTCTGTCTGTGTTTCTGTCCAGGGCGTACCCCGCCTCAGGCCCATAGTTACTGGGATAGGTTCACCCAAGAGCAGGAATAAGCAGAAAGAGATCAATGAATAAATGAATGAATGATTATTTTGTTGGAAATGGTGCTGCATACACAAATCATAGCTAAGTCAAGCCATCATTGATTGGCTGAATTCTAAAAAATTCTATAAATGGTTAAATTAAGAGTCGTTTAGGAGCCAAAGAGCGTTATTGATTGACTTCTATAGCAAGGCTGCAATTAATCGCAATTAAAATTTGCAATAGTTGTCATCTGCTGTGAAGGTTTCTGCACAGCTGCAGCAGTAAAGCTCTACATCGATTCCTCCTGACAGACGAGCTTCACCCAGAGGCAGCTCACACCTCCACACCTCATTACCCCCTCCCCCGACACACACCTCCTCTTCCTCCTCCCTCCCTCCTCTCCTCTCTCGCAGCAGTACGCTCACAGCCCACAGACGCTTCAGTCGCAGCACCATCAGCAGCAGCAGCAGCAGCAGCAGCAGCAGTAGTAGTAGTAGTAGTAGTAGTAGTAGTAGTCGTAGCAGCGGCGGTGGTGGTAGCAGTGGCAGCAGGAGTAGTCACGATGATGGAGGCCAGTTTTGACACAGAGGAGAGCTTTGACGACCCGTCTTGTCTCGCCCCGCAGCCGCCCGGCTCCGTGTCGCCCGCCAAACGCCAGACGGTGAAGGAGGTGAAGGAGACCAAGACCACGGTGAGAACACACACACACACACACCTGTGCCATCCTCCGTCTGCGCTCCTCCTCCTCCTCCTCCTCCTCCTCTGTGTGTGTGCCGTCTGTGTGTGAGCCTGGCTTGGACTGAAAATGGTAAAGTCTTGCTCCTTTGTTGTGCTGAAGTGGAACATGAGAGCGTCTCGAGCTTCACCGTCTGCAAAAGCCTCGCTCTGACAGATTTAACTACGGAGCTGTCGTTCCAGACGCGGAATCAGGCTCGGTTTCTGTCTTGGAAGTGGAGCTGTGTATGTTTTCTCCACCACAGTGAGACGTGAGACGGTCGTGAGCCTCAGCGTCAGCTCTGTGTTCAGGTGGAACTAGGGCTGGACTAAAAAAATATATAGAATATCTGTGGTGGCAGCCTGTACGTCTGTATGCACACATAAGCAAAACCACTGCACAGTATTAACTACAGTACTGCTATTATAAAGGTAATTTAACCATTGAGATTAAAAACCTCTAAAAAGTGCATGAGAATATGTGGACTTCCTCACATTTACACAGCATTTACAGCTCTGTGCCGTAAAATCTGATACTGAGAAGGCAGAATCTGGTTTGGACGAACAAACGCAGGTCTTGTATTTTGAGATTTTCTTACCTGATGAGAATATTTCTGTTGGCACTGCTCCTACGTTAGGCTGTAGTGGAATTTGAGACTTATAGCCTTTACAGCGCTGTGTGATCTGATATTGAGAAAGTAGAATCTGGTTTGGACTAACAAACGTGTGTCTTGTAAGTCGATGTATTTATATATTTTTGCACACAGATAAGATGGAATATGAGGTCGTGAGCCTCAAAAACATCATTCTGTCAGCATTAACAGCTCTGATACTGAGGAGGGGGAAATCAGCTCGGACGAACAAACGCATGTCTTGTAAAGCTGGGGACACACTACACACTTTTTTTGCCTGATTTTATAACGATTCACAGTTGCAGGGAATCGTAATCAGCAGTCGGCCCTGAAATCCATTAATGTGTGATGTTCAAAGACTCGAGTCGGCCAAAAACCCGGCCTGACGTCAGTCGCAAGCAATCAAACACCGACTCTGGACCACACTCCTGTAGTGTGGGCTGTTTACATCCAACTGGGAATTCATGGAGTCCAGCGGCCGATGAAGAACAGTTGATGGGACACAGGAAATAACATCAGAGAACGAAGACGAAGCAACAGGAAGCGGCAGGAAAATATAAGCGGAAATTTGAAGAAGAAGAAAACATAAACAACCATGGCAAACACCGAAGAAAGTTGAGCTCTACCCAAGTAAAACTGGATACATAGACGTTTTTTCTTTTTCCTTTTTCCCAAACAGATAGCTGCGCACACAACGGCAACATCGACCCAGGTAGCTCCATGTTTGTTTACCATTTAGTTCCCTGCCAGAGTTTGCTGCATTTGGTTGGCGTCAGGTGCGGCCTCAGCAGATCTTGTAGTGTGTGAGGCGCAGTCTTTCAGTCGTCAGAACTAAATCTGCTGAAACCAGTCGTTAGTGTGAGCTCCTGGTCTTTTCTGAATCTGTAACCACTGAGAAAATCCTGGAGTGTGTCCCCAGCTTAAGCTGAGATATATTTATCTTTGCACACAGAGAATCCATGGCGACGCTGCTGCTGCTACACAACACTGTAGTGGAATATGAGCCTCTAAAATCTTATCCTGACAGCATTAACATCTCTGTGTTGTACTGAGCTGATGTCTGGGTTGGACCAACAAACGCACGTCTTGTATTTCACAGTATACAGAGATGTTTTTTCATGTGATGAGAATATCTCTGGTGTCACTGCTCAACTTTGTGTAAGAGCGTTAGTCTGACAGCATTACCAGCTCTGTGTAGTACAGATCTGATACTGAGGAGGTGGGATTCAGCTCGGACTAACAAACGTGTCTTGTAAATCGAGATATTTGTATTTATTTTCCATCCAGATGATCTCTGGTTACTCATCTGCAGGCTGTTCCTGAGGAGAAGTGAAACATTTCTGGGCTGAATGGAATAATGACTAAACCAAAGCTGCAGACATATAGTCAAATGAAAGATACATTTAGGACAGAATTTTATGTCCGTGCAAATTTGACGAGGAATCAAAGGTCTTTGAGTGCTCCGCTGCGTTTCGGAATCCTTCCTCTGGATTAGAAACTGGGAATTTAACCAAACTTCAGAAGAAGACAGAAGAAGTAGAAAGTGAAACTCATTTTGTTTTGTATTGTCCTTTTTGTGATAAATTTAGAATCCCTTTGTTAAAAACCTGAGATGTTCTGGAGCTCTGATGATGAGAAGATTATTTAATTTGAATGTGTATAAATTGGGTACGTTTGTTTGTAAAGCCTGGAGAAAACAGCAGTCGTGTTTATTTAGATGAAACTGTATGGATCGTATATTTTTGTGTACATATATTGTGCCTACTGTGTGGCAACTAGTCTTTTGTTTAGCTGATGGTGTCTTATAAGCCCAAGTAAAGGGCTGGACATGTTAAAATGTAAGCCACAATAATAAATTCATTCATTCATTCATTTCCTTAATAACAGAGATATGCTGTTATATTCTTTATATACTTCAATATATTCAAAAGTATACGTCATGTTTTTATACATAGATTTCTATAAAAACAAACAAACTGTTGGCAAAAATTGCTAAATTAAATGATGTTTAAAAATAAATACTTAATTGTAATTCATTTTAAACTCAATTTATTTTTATGTACTTCATGCAAACAACCTTTGGTGCCCCCTGCAGTAACTTTGTGCCCCCCTGGGGGCACCAGACCCCACTTTGGGAACCACTGTTTTACACAAATTAAAAATGTCATTTATTCACCTGAAAATCATTAAATCAAATATATTTATGAGCATTTTCAGCTTTTTATGAATGTTTTTTACTTCTGTTATCATGAGATCTGGTCTCAGCCCTGGTTCGTGACATTAACTGTGTTTGACGGAAGACTTCAATCCATCCAAGACTCAGACACTCAACACCATTCAGTCAAATATTAGCAAGCTCCAGATGTTCTGATACGTTTTTGACTCAGGAATAATTATCTCATGTCTCATCAAATTCAGTGAACTGCAGCTGTGCTACAATCAGAAATGTTTTTTTTTTTTAATAAAATGAAAACTAAAAGACTTTCAGACCACATGAGCCACTATTTTATTCCCAATAGAACAAAGATAACATAACAAATGAGAAATGGGACACTTTACCCTCAGGTCTCAGTTGGGACAGGGGCAGGTTTACCTCAGGTCTCAGTTGGGACAGGGGCAGGTTTACCTCAGGTCTCAGTTGGGACAGGGGCAGGTTTACCCTCAGGTCTCAGTTGGGACAGGGGCAGGTTTACCTCAGGTCTCAGTTGGGACAGGGGCAGGTTTACCTCAGGTCTCAGTTGGGACAGGGGCAGGTTTACCCTCAGGTCTCAGTTGGGACAGGGGCAGGTTTACCTCAGGTCTCAGTTGGGACAGGGGCAGGTTTACCTCAGGTCTCAGTTGGGACAGGGGCAGGTTTACCCTCAGGTCTCAGTTGGGACAGGGGCAGGTTTACCTCAGGTCTCAGCTGGGACAGGGGCAGGTTTACCTCAGGTCTCAGTTGGGACAGGGGCAGGTTTACCTCAGGTCTCAGTTGGGACAGGGGGAGGTTTACCTCAGGTCTCAGTTGGGACAGGGGCAGGTTTACCTCAGGTCTCAGCTGGGACAGGGGCAGGTTTACCCTCAGGTCTCAGTTGGGACAGGGGCAGGTTTACCTCAGGTCTCAGTTGGGACAGGGGCAGGTTTACCTCAGGTCTCAGCTGGGACAGGGGCAGGTTTACCTCAGGTCAGATGTTTCTCTAAAACCTTTATAAACCTTTCAGCTTCATAGTTCCTTCCCAAACACACAGTGGCCTGTCCCGTCTGCACTTATGCCCCCGTCCCATCAGAGACGCTGCTTTTGAACTGAACGCTGAGAACTCGCTGGAAGGTCTCCTCCTCTTTAGCCCGGAGGACACGGCGTCCCTGATTTCCTAAAAGAATGTCAGATTTGGACAGGTCTGACCATAGGACACTGTCCCACTCTGAAACTGTCCATTTTAAATGAGCCTTGTCCCGGGACACGACAGCGCTTCTGGACCATGTTCACAGATGGCTTCCTTTTTGCAGGACAGAGCTTTAGTTGGCTCTGCAGATGGAGGATTGTGTTTACCCACAGTGGTTTCTGGAAGTGTTCCTGGGCCCATTTAGTAAAGTCATTGACACAATCATAAGACCACGGGCTCCAATAAAGGTCTGGGGCACATGAACATTGTTTTTAAAGTTTTCTACTTTAATCTTTTTCCTCTTCACTCGTTCACAGATTGGAGAGCCTCTGCCCATCTTTACTTCATCCTGTCACAGACCTCAGATCAGTTACCTTCATCCTGTCACAGACCTCAGATCAGTTACCTTCATTACCTGCCTGATGTTCTCCACCTGAATCTTTTTAACATTTCTTGCTTTTTCAGCCCTGTCCCAGCTGAGACCTGTAGGCAGTACATTTGAAATGAGCTCATTTTGTGATAAAATTGTCACATTTCTCAGAGGAAACGTGTTGTTATGTGATTTAAAAGTTTTATAGTTTTCATTTTATTCGCATTTTAAAAATGTCTCAATATTTCTGTAAAATCGTGTTGTGTCATCACGTTACTGTTAACGTTTGATGTTCACTTCCAGCTCAGAGCATTTCTTTTCTAAAGTCTGAACTGAAACCTAACCCTCTCTGTCCTGACGTGGACGAACAGAGGGACAGAGGGACAGACAGAGGGACAGACAGAGGGACAGAGGGCGAGACAGAGGGACAGACAGAGGGACAGAGGGAGAGACAGAGGGAGAGACAGAGGGACAGACAGAGGGGCAGAGGGCGAGACAGAGGGACAGACAGAGGGACAGAGAGCCAGACAAAGGGTCAGAGGGACAGACAGAGGGAGAGACAGAGGGAGAGACAGAGAGACAGACAGCGAGACACAGGGACAGAGGAGAGAGAGACGACTCTGATGCAGCAGCTCCAGTTTCCATGGAGACAGGAGTAATGGCCGCTGCTTTAGAAAAACACAAAGAACTCGGGGAAGACGCTCTCTGACAGAGCTGCAGGAGACAGAGCTGCAGGAGACAGAGCTGCAGAGGACAGAGCTGCAGGAGACAGAGCTGCAGGAGACAGAGCTGCAGAGGACAGAGCTGCAGGACACAGAGTCCTGGTCCTGAGCTTTAGGCAGAGACATGTTTAATGTGGCAGTGTCCAGTTTGTGTCCCTCAGATTCTGGAAGAAAAACTGTGAAAACTTATGAACACATGAGGAGCACAGACAGAGGCTCCTCCCACCCAAAAACATACAACAGGGCACGTCTCTGTCCCTCTGTCCTGTAACTGTCCTGGACACGTCTCTGTCCCTCTGTCCTGTGACTGTCCTGGACACGTCTCTGTCCCTCTGTCCTGTAACTGTCCTGGACACGTCTCTGTCCCTCTGTCCTGTGACTGTCCTGGACACGTCTCTGTCCCTCTGTCCTGTATGTGTAAGGACAGAGTTATGAAAACGGTTAGCCCTGTTGCCTCACAGCAGATGGTTGTGGGTTAGATTCCTGGGTTTTTCTGTATGGAGTCTGCAGTTCTCCCTGAGTTCGTAGGTTTTTTGTGGGTTCCTTCCTGGACTAAACTCTGAGCCAGCGTCAGACCGGACATTCGGGTTAGGGTAAGGCAGACTTTATTGTCCCTGTGGGGAAATCCGTTCT
This sequence comes from Bostrychus sinensis, assembly GCA_020698575.1. Lineage (NCBI taxonomy): Eukaryota > Metazoa > Chordata > Actinopteri > Gobiiformes > Eleotridae > Bostrychus > Bostrychus sinensis. Next base: position 1,877,796 of record CM036253.1, read on the forward strand.
TTACCTTTGACCCGTCCTTCAGTGTCTCTGGGGTTAAACCTGTCAGGAGCAGTGGCCCAGGTCTGAGCCAGGATCCTGGTCCTGGTCTCCATACTTTATTTTTTGAAACCAGGACAGTCTGGTTCCTCTCTCAGAGCCAAGTGTTTCTCTTAGGTCGGTTTATCTCTGGCGTTTAGGTCTTTCCTTTGTCACCTGTTGGTTCTGCTGAAGTCCTGTTTCCATTTTAACAACAGTAAAGTCCCTCTGACGTCCCACGTAACCACCGCATTCAAACAAACCCACTTTTTCTTTCACAAGTCTTTGTACAACTGGCTTCTGTTCACAAATAAGGACAGAGCTGCTCATGATACACATAGGATTCTGGAGTTTTATGGCAAAACCAGCAAGAATCAGCCATGTTTGTTTGGGTCAGACACTGCTTATGTCCCACCCCTCATTTCTCTGATTGGTTACTCCGCCTGTGATTGTTCCACCACAGCAACGAAGGGGGGCCAGACCCAGTTCTTTGTATTAAACAGGAAAAGAGTTAGCCCCATCTGCCTGGTCTGGGAATCGAACCCGGGACCTTCTTGCTGTGAACCTTTCTAAAATATGAATAATGAAGACAGCAACAAAACAACGATGGTGGAAGGACGAAGTCTGATGTCAAGGTCAAGGTCAAGGTCAAGTTTATTTGTACAGCACATTTACAACAACAGTCGCTGCCCAAAGTGCTTCAGATGCCAACAACGTGCAACACTTGAATAAATAATAAATAAAACAAGTAAAACAAGCACGTTAATACACTAAAAGCACACAATGATAAAATTAAATAAAACAATTAAATACATAATAATAGCAATCAAATGTCCAGCTCAGCTTGTGTTAAAAGCCAATGCAAACAAATGGGTTTTTAATAAAGATTTAAAAATATTTAAAGATTGGGCTGTTCTTATACACAGAGGCAGTTCCAGAGTCACGGAGCAGCTACAGCAAAGGCCCTGTCTCCTCTGGTTTTCATTCGTGTTCTCGGAATTTGTAAAATAAAGTGATTAGTTGACCTCATTGTTCTGGTTGGAACATGGACGGACAGTAACTCTGAGAGGTAGGAGGGGGCCAGCCCATTTAGACATTTAAAAACAATCAATAAAATCTTAAAATGAATCCTATAGCTGACAGGAAGCCAGTGCAAAGAAGCCAGAACGGGGGTTGTATGTTCATATTTCCTGGTGCCAGTCAGCAGACGAGCTGCAGCGTTTTGGACGAACTGCAACCGATGGAGGGAGGCCTGGTCCAATCTGCAACACAGAGAGTTGCAGTCGTCCAAGCGGGACGTAATGAAAGCATGAATAGCACACTCAAAGTCATTCAGTGGCAAGTATGACTTGACTTTACTCAGTAAACGCAGCTGAAAAAAGCTAGTTTTGACCACTGAGCTTATTTGCTGAGTAAATTTGAAAGAGCTGTCTAAAATCACTCCAAGGTTTCTGGCCGAAGGGTGGCAGGAGCCGGAGAAAGGGCCCAGGACATTGCTGACATCATTGTCAACAATTAATTAAATCACAGAACATTATTAATATTTCCTAATATTTCTGGTTTAGCCATGACTAGCCCTAGTTTTGTCCTAGTTAAGGCCTGGCTTATTCTTGACATAGACCTAGTTTAGTCCTGGTTAAGTCCTGCTTTAGTTCTAGTTTGGAACTGGTTTAATCCATGATTAAATCCTGGTTTAGACCTGGTTTAGCCATGACAAGCCCTGGTTTTGTCTTAATTAAGGCCTGGTTTATCAATAACTTAGACCTGATATAGTCCTGGTTTAGACCTGGTTTAGACCTAGTTTAGACCTGGTTTAGACCTGGTTTAGGCCCAGTATTTTCTGCTCTGGTTCTCGGTGTGATCCGTGTGAGGACCCAGCACTCAGACCTGAGTCCTGAGAGTCTCTGCTGTCGCTGACGTCAGCCCAGAGGTCTCTGTGTTGTTGTTTCTCTGCTCCTCACGTTACACCCTCCTCCTCCCTTTAGCCCCCTCCCCCATCCTGCCTGTTGTCATGGAAACGTATCTCCATCACCGACGGCAACCGGACTCCCCACATCAGCACCGCGCCTCACGACAGCTACAGCACCTACAGGATCTGTGCTGTTCATGAATCCATATTGCTTTTGTTTATTGACATATTTGTCTTTTAATGCTGTATTTTTTCATTCCTGGTGATTCTGGTTAGTACCACGCTGTCTCTGAGCGCAGTCTGCAGGTCCTCCTCGTGTCACTGTGGGTTCCAAAACCGTCCGAACAGCATGCACGGACAGGTGAACTGGAGAGTGTAAGGCTGTGTTCACACTGCAGACTCTCATCAGTCTGCTGCTGTGACCCAGCCACAAAAGAAGAAAACCTGAAGGAGCCCGGAGCAGCGCGATGCTGACCTGAGAGGCTTCACTGCACTAGAATCTGATCATAATCTGAACATGAGCACACTCTGAATTACACTGGTCTACAAATGTTTGGACTCGATCTGCTCCAGAGATAAAAGTGGCTAAATCTCATTTATTTTGATGAACTGAAAATCAATTGATAACTGGGCTGGTTAGCTATGTATTCAAGATATTTAATGATATTGTTTCACATCAAAATCACATCTGTTTATGCAATAGATTTAGGCATTTTTACTTAAAAATAATATTTATATTTTGAAAATATTTAATTTCTCTACATGCATGCATTTTGTCCACTTCCAAGAGAGAGATTTCTGCAAATAAAAACAAAACATTTTATGTCAAAACTCTATCCATATTAAAATGAATGTATTGAATGTGCAGACAGCTTTCAGATAGAACTGGTTGCTTGTAGACACTGTACCTTCTGATAAACTACCGTTTTTGCCTTATTTTGCATAAATTTCCTACTTTGACCCAATACTGTTTCTTGGAAACTTTCGCCAATCTGCACTTCTGACTTACTTTTTCTTTATTAGTGACCTAATCCAAGAAAGATTTCACTGCTTTTGTTCCGGAAGCATTTTGCTGTAGACCTGTGTAAGATACATTCAGGTAAACGCCTGTATTCAGAGTATTCAGAGTATTCAGAGTATTAAGTGCTTCATGATGTGCTTTGTAAACGCACTGACAGTTTTAGCGTGTCCAGCAGATATACAGTATTAATACATCTGTCTGTGCCACTGCTCACAATTTAATTTCTGAACATTTAATAACTAATTGAGTACAAACCCTGACTCCCCTGCTCAGCTCCACCTCTGCTGTCTGCTGCTTGTTTCTGTTTGATCCAGGGCCCGCCTCCTCCTCCTCCTCCTACTGTAGGCCCCAAACACACTGCGCTGCGTCGGGCGCTGCAGCGAGTGGACTGGCGTCACAGCTGCGTCGAGGTTGTACACTGGCTGCGTGAGCATTTCACTGCTGGCAGCTCCTTCTCTACAGAAAAACCATTCAGAAGTCAATATGAGAGCACAGCCACATATAACAGACCTATGGTGTTTGACTAAAGAGGCGTATGTTTACCGTCTCTGTAGGCTGGACATTCCAAACACAAGACTTTTTACAGTAAAAGTGAAAGTCCTAGTTCACGGCCCATCAGAGCCAGAAATCCCCCAAACATTCATGTAGTTGCCAAAATATAACAATATATGCTAATTTTGTAGCCAGACTCTAACATTAAATGTAGAGTCTGGGGACGGTCCATAGACAGAGCTCAAACCTGGGGTGGAATCAATGGATGTCATTCAAACTGCTCCCGTAACAGACCAGCGCTCCGACCAATCAGAGCAATGGACAAGGTGAGCTGGTATATTAGACTTTTGCCATAGCCGCTCGGCAAAACAGCAAATAACTTTTCCAAAACTGATGTCAAGGCCGATTCAAACGAGCGCTGTTCGTTAGCCACAGCCATCGTAGTTGTTCTGCTCTGCATCGTCGCCCAGCGCTGTCGTCATCGTGCTAAGCCCCGCCCACTCCACTCGCTACACACCCGCTGCACAGACAGAGCGCTGTGATTGGTCCGTGAAGCCCTGGGCGGAGCCAAGATTGGCCCCTATGGTGTGTAACTAGACCAACCGCTAGGCAAAATATATTTTCTGCCGCTAGGGGGCATCTAGATTTCTAGGCTACTAATTTTGTGTGTATTTTGGATGAAAAATGCGTCACAGCTCTGTTGCGTTTCCCGTGAGTCTGTCTCAGTGAGTGAATGAGAGGGTGAATGAATCTGTCTCAGTGAGTGAATGAGAGGGTGAATGAGTCTCAGTGAGTGAATGAGAGGGTGAATGAGTCTCAGTGAGTGAATGAGAGGGTGAATGAGTCTCAGTGAGTGAATGAGAGGGTGAATGAGTCTGTCTCAGTGAGTGAATGAGAGGGTGAATGAGTCTCAGTGAGTGAATGAGAGGGTGAATGAGTCTCAGTGAGTGAATGAGAGGGTGAATGAGTCTCAGTGAGTGAATGAGAGGGTGAATGAGTCTCAGTGAGTGAATGAGAGGGTGAATGAGTCTCAGTGAGTGAATGAGAGGGTGAATGAGTCTCAGTGAGTGAATGAGAGGGTGAATGAGTCTCAGTGAGTGAATGAGAGGGTGAATGAGTGAGTGTGTTTACATGAGTATCCTGGGTATCCTGTACACAAGACAAATGAGAGTATCCCAGATTTTTCGGGGAGTCCAGTGCGGTGTGGGACAGCAGATCATTGAAAACAATACGGTGAAGACTGGAGCGCAGTCCCACAGCGGCTGCAGGGCGGTGATGGTTTAGTCTGAGAGCAGCGGGACGTCCTGGATACTGGTTTCAGGAGACTGTGTTTACAGCACAAAGACAAAACTGGGACACTTAAAAACACCTGATCCTAACCGGGACACTTGCTCAGGGTGAGTCTGTGTCAGAGGGACAGAGTTTCTGGGATCAGCTCCAGTTCCCTGTGGGAGGAAAGTCCAGGCTGAAGGCAGAGGACCTGTGCTTCCTGGGTCCTGGACGGTGAGGACGTGGGTGTGTCTCCGTGTCTCCGTGTCCTGGACGGTGAGGACGTGGGTGTGTCTCCGTGTCCTGGACGGTGAGGACGTGGGTGTGTCTCCATGTCTCCGTGTCCTGGACGGTGAGGACGTGGGTGTGTCTCCGTGTCTCTGGGTCCTGGACGGTGAGGACGTGGGTGTGTCTCCATGTCTCCGTGTCCTGGACGGTGAGGACGTGGGTGTGTCTCCGTGTCCTGGACGGTGAGGACGTGGGTGTGTCTCCGTGTCCTGGACGGTGAGGACGTGGGTGTGTCTCCATGTCTCCGTGTCCTGGACGGTGAGGACGTGGGTGTGTCTCCGTGTCTCTGGGTCCTGGACGGTGAGGACGTGGGTGTGTCTCTGGGTCCTGGACGGTGAGGACGTGGGTGTGTCTCCGTGTCTCTGGGTCCTGGACGGTGAGGACGTGGGTGTGTCTCCGTGTCCTGGACGGTGAGGACGTGGGTGTGTCTCCATGTCCTGGACGGTGAGGACGTGGGTGTGTCTCCGTGTCCTGGACGGTGAGGACGTGGGTGTGTCTCCGTGTCCTGGACGGTGAGGACGTGGGTGTGTCTCCGTGTCTCCGTGTCCTGGACGGTGAGGACGTGGGTGTGTCTCCATGTCCTGGACGGTGAGGACGTGGGTGTGTCTCCGTGTCTCTGTGGGGACAGTGGACAGTTTAAACTGGGCTCTGTAGAGAAATACAGTGGGACGGTCCCAGAAAGACAACCTCCAGCTCACCTTCACGCTCCCACACAGGGAGGAAGTGGTTACCGTGGCGACATCGGCACGACCTGTTGCCGCGGCGACCTGTTGCCGCGGCGACCTGTTGCCACGGCGACGCTGCGTGCGGCGCAGTAGTAGTGGGTGGCTGTCAGCTGGTGTGAACGGAGCGAGCTGATTGGTCCTGATCAGAGCGAGGTCATGATCATCTGTGACCCACAGGAGAGTCCTGAGGCTCGGAGAAGCAGACAGGAGCACAGAGACCCAGCTGCAGGAGAACACGGGACGACCCCGGCCCAGAGCACCACCCAACATCAGCCCCAAAACCGAGATTAAACAGAAAAATACATCACAGAACCTGGGCAAAATAAGAACAAGACCGGGATTCAACAGGGCCTGGAGCAGGACTAAACCAGGACTAAACCAGGACCAAATACAGGACTTAACTGTGCCTAAACCAGGCCTTAACCAGGACTAAATCCAAGATTAATCCAGGACCAGACATTTACTGAACCCAGAATGAGCCAGCACCAAATCCAACCCAAATCCAAGACTAAACTGTACCTAAACCAGGCCTTAACCTGGACTAAACGCAGAATAAACCATGACTAAATCCCACGTACCCCCAGTGACACCCGTCCCACAGTTTGAGAACCCCTGTAAAGCTCATAGCCTCTCTACAGTGGACAGGAGATTCTCAGTCATCCTGGCCGTCACAGGCCAAACAGGGTTAAAAAGTCTCTCCTGGATTTGGTTTGAAAAGTCATAGATGAGCATTTACCCCTGAACTGGAGGGTCTCTGGCCTGAGTCCAGGTGTGGGCTCAGTCTCAGGAGCTGCCAGCTCCGTGGGGACATGAGCCGCAGCTGCACAGCGCTCTGCTGATTTATGACTCGCTGCGACCTCGTTCTGTTCATTTTCTGCCTCAGAGCTCTTGCTGATGCCTCAGGAACCGCTCCACATCCATCACCGCGGCCGCTTACGGCGTCTCGGGGCCAAACGGCAGAGAGGGGGGCCAAACGGCAGACAGGGGAGCCAAACGGCAGACAGGGGGTGCTCCTCAGTCACAGATTACTCAGCTTTATGGCACAGAGCGCGCCGTGTGGAGCCACAGAGGCTAAAATGTCACTAAATGCTCTCAAATCAACATAAACTAAAGCCCAAGGGTTAATATTCTGAGCTTGGACCTGCTTCAAGGCACTGTCCCTGTCTCGCAATCATAAAGATAGCGAGCCCAGACCTGGACTTAAACCAGGGATCTTCTAGTTCAGGGGTAAATGCTCTGTAAATAGAGTCACAGAGCCTTTAGTCACCGCTAAATGGACTCCATCTGAAGAGAAGTCAAACCATAAAACTGTAGCCAGATTAAAATATTATTTATCATCAAAACTGCACAAGAAAACAGGAAATGACATCTGGTTTGTTCAGAGCCTGTCTCCTGTCTCACAGCTGAAGATGAATGAATGATTAGAGCAGTGTGGCACATAAACAATGGACCTGAGTCAGTCCTAAAGGAAACCCTCGCGTCCCGCCTCGTTCCCTGCGACTCGCTCCAGAGGCGGAGGCTGCTGTTGCTTAGAAACTGCTGTCTCCTGCCGTACGTGATCCCTGTGTTCTCACAAAAAACATTCTCCGTCTACAGCAGAGAGAAACACGGCTGCATGTTCAGAGACAGAGGAGGCTGCAGTCTCTGGGAATCTAACCCGAGAACAGCGACCGGACCCATTCTTTTTATGTTTTATAGAAAAATAAAATAAAACGGCTGAAGAAGTTTGCATAAAGGATGAGGAGAAGGCACAGAGTGTAAAATTAAAACCAGGGGCGTAGCATCAGGACATGGGGCCCGTACTGCTGCTCTGGGGCCCGGGGGGTGGCGGGGGCCCTATAATCCTGTATATTAATAGGATTAGCAGGTTCCATGAAGGCTTTAAACCTTAATTTTTGCAACAAATATTTACTGCTCAAGTCAAAAACCAAATATAAACCTGAGTTACAACCGGTAATGTAATAAAGCCAATAATGTAAAAAGTTTTTGACTATGCAACATCAAACAGAGACACTGACAACACATTACAGTTACATTACATCTAAAACTCTAAAAAAAAAAAAAGAAAAAAAAGGTCCAGCTGATTTATTTTTAAACATTTTGTTGTGATGTAGACAGCTTGGACGAGTCTTCACAGAGAAACCTTAGCTCATTAATAATATTATAAATACAACATTTTGTACAAGAAAAATTACAATCATAATTAACTCTGCCATCCACTAAAACTCATCTCTGATGAGAAAACTGCACAAAACTACAAATAAATCAGCCTCTTATTTCCAAGAAATGCAGTGCTATTGTTGTATTATTTCATTACAGGCTGCAGAAATGATATTTTCAAAGGATTTTTTTTATGCTAGGTCACTACCATCATAAGTTATTACATTATTTATACCCCTGGCAAATTCTGACTTAAAGTTACTTTCATTCAATCAGCAAGTTGTTTTTTTTTACCGGAAATGACACAGGCTTCTCCTAAAACATAATAAGACGATGTACAAGAGGTATCATTGTGGAAAAAAAATATTTCTCAGCTTTTTTTTTTTTTACATTTGAACAAAAAGTGACATGTTGGTTGAATGAAAGTAACTTTAAATCAGAATTTGCCAGGGGGAAGAATAATTTTGTGCGTGTGTTGTAACATATTTTGTTTAAATTTAGTAATGAGTAACATGTCTGTGTCTCAGTCATCCAGGAGAAATTTGGTAAAAAAGGATAAAAAGAAGTTTTTAGAAGACGTTTCAGCCTCACTTCAGAAATGATTAAGTCCTCTGGATAACGGGTGAAACAAACCTTGTCCAGACAAACTTCTTCTTTAACCTTTTGTACATTTATTCAAGTAAGTTGAATAAATTGTACTTCTAAGAGTAGTTTTATCACAACATACTTCTACCTGAGTAATATTACTTTCAGTACAGTTGTTGACACCTGTTTATATCCAGGAGTGCTTTGTTTTGAGAGATCGTCCTGTCCTGCTTCGACTGAGAAACTGAGGCACATTTCTCAGGCCCAGGCCTGTTCTGCCGCGCACGAACAGCACGCTGCCGTGTTCATGTTCAGCCTGAATATGAAGTGGTTATGTAACGGACAGAAGAAGCATTAGTCACTGTTCAGATGGAGAGCAGCAGAGCCGGGTCAGGAGCTGCTCTCAGGGACGTGGTTCATACTGAGCACAATCCGTCCTTAAACAGAGGGGCGCTAATGCTAATGCTAATGCTAAAGGGAGCGTGCTGTGAGTTTTCTGCCTGAGTGGACACCGTCGTAAAAGCTCGCTGCAGCAGAATCCACAGAGCGTCAGCCGCTCAGAGCCCTGCCGCACACAGACGACTTATTATTGTGATTAAATATGGAATTACTTTCACCTTCACGGAGACAGAGATATTCTCCCTCGGCTCTGTGAGATGTGTTAGCGAGGCCTTTAGCCACAGCCACAGGGGAGGACGAGGCTGGTTTCAGTCTGAGTTCTGTTCTGACTGAGCCTTTTGTTGCTGAAACCACGTGAGAAATAAACAAACAAAATCTTGAAAAAGGAACAAACATTCCCATCTTGAAAACGGGCTGCATTAGTTTTATATGGAACTTTTCTGGACACTCAAAGTTGTTTTACAATTAAGGCTCATTTATTCTCCCTACGTAAAAAGAGCCAAGGGTTCTTGGTGTCACAGCGTTTATACTTCCAACTGTTTTCTATGTCAACGTGTTTTATGTTAAATAACCAGTAGGGGGTGATCAGCCACAGTCAAAGATTGATAGAAGATGGAAGAAAAAGTGCAGGAGTAACAACAAACATGGCGGCACTGTGAAGGGTTTTTACACCACATTTAATGAAAAATACACAAAAAATTAACACAAAAATAGCAGCGGTCTGTTCAGTCTTTGAATACACCGTGACTAACTTTCGCTGGTCACTTCTAAAAATGTAGCGCCCCCAAAGGTCAACACATGCACTGCTCCATTCGTCCACATCCGTGAGCTGTGGGGAAACAAACCAACGAACGACAGAAAGAATGCAGAAAACGGACAGAGCTCTGCATCTGAATGAGTATCTAACGTAGAGGATGTGCCTTTAGGTGCATTGTCCCTTCATGCTCAGCCACACTCGGAGGTGTTGTACTCCCTCTGTAGCCGTAGCTGCCCTGGGACAGACTGAAGGAGACGTGGCAGCCCTCACCCATGGCCTCTCCGACCACCACCAAACGCACAGTCACACGAAGGCCTCAAACTCACAAGAAACGTCACCTGAGCATGGCGTACGCGAAGGACTTTCAGTTTTAAAAAGGTTTGCGTTTGCCATGACCCGCCTTTAAACGCAGTGAACGCACCACTGTTCAGTCAACTACAGACCCCCAGGAGTCACGTATTTATAAAAGTTGTGCACACAGCTTGGAACCGAGATTAACATTTTATCCCATTCATTTCTACGAGGAAGCAAAATAATAATAATAATTTATACGTTTTTGAAGCCAGAACAAATTATTCTTGTTTATATATTTCTCAGTAATAGATCTGAGTCAGTACCAGCTGCTAAAGTGAACTTATAAAACTAAGATTTGTTGGTGTTTGATAAATTAAATCTGAGCAGTCTCAAACTCGTGTGGTATGACTTCTTGTCCTGATTAACATTGAAATTAAGAAATGTGAATTAAGTAGCATTTAGCTTATATGCTAATTATAGACGCTAACTGCTATGTTAAATAAAATGACTAAACGTTCACACTTTCTAATGTTCTCAAACCAGGCTCTGATATTACTCACATGTGGCAGAGTGGTTTTCAGTTCCCAAACCTGTCTTGATTTTTTATAATTTGCGATGTTTGGTGGCTAACGCTAATTCCTTCTTTAAAAATGTATTATTGTCTTTATAATTTCCAGTAGCAGTCTGTGGAACACACTGTTTACAAACGCTAAAGGGTTTACAGTCAGCGTAGGTTTACTCTCTGTGGCTGTACTCTCATACACACACCTGCACAACACACACTGGAGACAGGGCCCAAGGGCACGACGGCAGAATGAACTGGGGCTTTAACAAACAACCTCTGGTTAAAGAGTGCACGGTCTCCTCTGAGGAAAGTTCATGTTCAGATCCCTCACAGAGCTGAGCGTTCCTCTGATCTGACTCTGAACCTCTGCACACAGACCGCAGTTAAAGATGGCGGCTGGACAGATGCTGTGGTGTTTGTGTGTTTGTGTTTGTGTGTTTGTGTGTTTGTGTGTTTGTGTTTGTGTGTTTGTGTGTTTGTGTGTTTGTGTTTGTGTGTTTTTGTGTTTGTGTGTCTGTGTGTTTGTGTTTGTGTGTTTGTGTTTGTGTGTTTGTGTGTCTGTGTTCCTCTGACGTGTGTCCCGAGGCCTCCTCATGTTTATTCACACTCGACCTTTAGCTCTGAAAAACCACGACAGACTGAGAGAAACCGAGGGAAACGCACTAAAAGACTGTGTTTATCTGCTTTTGCCTCTGTAACTCTTTCACTCTGCCAAAACCAAATAAAAGCTTCCAGCTCAGAGCAGAGACGAGGAACGGTTTGGGGACAGAGGCTCGGAGGAACAGACAGGAGCAGAGCTGGAGGTGTCTCTGTTGTCTTTGTTCATGTCGAGGATGGACAGGATTAGATCAGGAGTCCATCAGAGGGACAGCTCCTGTCAGCTCTGGACACAAAGTGTCCACACTGAGACGGTTTGGACATAAACAGAGCAGGGACAGAGAATAAAGGACATGAAGTTAGTTTGTGACAGGAGAGGATGCAGAGGATCTGTTGTACCTGGGTCTGCTGTGTGTGCTGTGTGTGCTGTGTGTGCTGTGTGTGCTGTGTGTGCTGTGTGTGCTGTGTGTGTTGTGTGTGTGCTGTGTGTGTGTGTGTGTTGTGTGTGCCGTGTGTGCTGTGTGTGCTGTGTGTGTGCTGTGTGTGTGTGTGTGCTGTGTGTGTTGTGTGTTGTGTGTGTGCTGTGTGTGTGTTGTGTGTTATGTGTTGTGTGTGTTATGTGTTGTGTGTGCTGTGTGTGTGTGTGTGCTGTGTGTGTTGTGTGTTGTGTGTGTGCTGTGTGTGTGTTGTGTGTTATGTGTTGTGTGTGTTATGTGTTGTGTGTGTTGTGTGTTGTGTGTTATGTGTTGTGTGTGTTGTGTGTTGTGTGTTGTGTGTGTGCTGTGTGTGTGTTGTGTGTTATGTGTTATGTGTTGTGTGTGTTATGTGTTGTGTGTGTTGTGTGTTGTGTGTTATGTGTTGTGTGTGTTATGTGTTGTGTGTGTGCTGTGTGTGTGTTGTGTGTTATGTGTTATGTGTTGTGTGTGTTATGTGTTGTGTGTGTTGTGTGTTGTGTGTTATGTGTTGTGTGTGTTGTGTGTTATGTGTTGTGTGTGTTATGTGTTGTGTGTGTTGTGTGTTGTGTGTTATGTGTTGTGTGTGTTGTGTGTTGTGTGTTATGTGTTGTGTGTGTTGTGTGTTGTGTGTTGTGTGTTATGTGTTGTGTGTGTTGTGTTGATTGAGTGTTTGGTGCTGAAATACTCCAGATTGTATGGAAGCCCTGGAGGGACATTCTGTTGTGAGTAAACCCTGAGGAAACAGGTCATGAGTCCATTTATTTATTTATTCATTCTTTTATTTCTTCCTTCTTTCCTTCCTCCTCTTCCTTCCTTTCTTGGCATTTTATTTTAACATGATTTTATTTAAAATCAAATGGTGGAGTGAGTGCTTCTCCTCCAGCGGTGCTCAGTTTGTCCACACTGACCGATGTTGTTCTGTGTGTGTTTAAGCGGTGCTCAGTTTGTCCACACTGACCGATGTTCTTCTGTGTGAGTGCTTCTCCTCCAGCGGTGCTCAGTTTGTCCACACTGACTCATATTCTTCTTCTGTGTGAGTGCTTCTCCTCCAGCAGTGCTCAGTTTGTCCACACTGACTCATATTCTTCTTCTGTGTGAGTGCTTCTCCTCCAGCAGTGCTCAGTTTGTCCACACTGACTCATATTCTTCTTCTGTGTGAGTGCTTCTCCTCCTGCGGTGCTCAGTTTGTTCACACTGACTCATATTCTTCTTCTGTGTGAGTGCTTCCCCTCCAGCGGTGCTCAGTTTGTCCACACTGACCAATGTTCTTCTGTGTGAGTGCTTCTCCTCCAGCGGTGCTCAGTTTGTCCACACTGACCGATGTTCTTCTGTGTGAGTGCTTCTCCTCCAGCGGTGCTCAGTTTGTCCACACTGACTCATATTCTTCTTCTGTGTGTTTCAGATTAACTGCGTGACGTTCCCTCTTCCTGGTGAAGGACCGGAACAGCAGCTGCTCAAACCAAACGAGTGGAGCTACTGCGACTACTTCTGGGTCAGTCCTGTACTGTGTGTTTCCCAACTGGTGGGTGGGGGCCTAAGCGACGGTCACAGGGAGGTTCAGTAAAGTTTCAGTGTTCATCTGAAGATTAAATATAGTTTTAATGACATGAAATGGACTTGTGGCATAAAGGTGGAAGTAAAATTATTTAGAAAAAGAACTGTATCTGTAAAAAGTGGATGACAGTAAAATGAGCTGGATAAAACCCTCGAGGGCTGGGAACTTTAGTCATCTGATGATTTGATTTGATTTCGATTCAGAGGCCCCTGATTTGATTAAAAAAATGATGCTTCAATGCATCTAGGACTATTTTGGGTCATGTCAGCTTTAATTAAATGATGAATGACTGACATGAAACAGTAATTATGTAATTAATTAGGTAACTATGAATTATTTATGTAACATTTTATATTATGATTTTTTTTAAATTGTATGTTATATATTTGAAACATGAATTGAAATGGTCTTTTTCAACTAAGTTATGGTAGTGAGAGTAATTTATCAACAGCAGTGACACAGACTAAAAGTCTCTGTAAAGTCTTTCATTAGATTTCAACAACAACACATTTACAGCTGCTAAAAAAAATCATGTTCTTCCTCTTAAAGCCCTAAAAGTAACAGTAAGGTGCTGTTTTCAGTCAGTGATGGATGTTAGTGTTGTTAGTAACCAGGGGTGAAAGGAGATTTTTGCTTATGCCGGGACTTTTTAACAGCAGAAAAATGAGAATGAATCTTGACTATAAATGAATATAAATGAAAACTATAGACATGGCTTATACGGGGTTTGACAACAAATCAAACATACCCTATAAAGGCCAAGGCCCCAGACACAGCGGCTGTGGAACTGCAGCGTGGTGACAGCGTCAGGGGCCCGAGCTCAGCAGAGCTGCCACACTGCAGACGCGAGGCGGACGGCAAACAGAGCTGTTTCTCTTAGAAAATCTAACGTCTGTGTGTCCTGAGTCTTCTAACAGACGCTCGCAAAGACGTTAACTGGCTAACGGTAGATAAACAAAAACTCCACATATTGCTCTACCTCTGTGGTAATTTTTGTGTATTTATGCTAAGTGTTTATAAAATAATCATGATATGAAAATAATTTTGATCGGGAAATGCGCAGGGAACGCTCAGGTCACACTCGGGCGACGTTCTTTCAGTGATCTTAGTGTTTTTGATGCTAACTTTGTCCGTCTTATTATTTTCTGATTAACGTTAGCTTAGCCCACAATCTTATTTTGAAAGATGGAAACAAGGTACCGGGTGTGAAAATTTGTTAACGTAAATATCCCAGCCTTAAATTAGAGCCGAAAAAACCAACAAATAAGGCTGAAAAAGCCAGAAAGGTGACTGTGTCCGATATTGGAACTTCCGTGTGTCCGACTCAGGGCCATAGCACTGCTGAGCTTAAACCTCGGACAAAAGCGCGATTTCATACGGCCGCAATAAAATATTTGTAAAAGAAACTATCCAACCAATATATCGTTATAAACGTAAGAAAATGTACTTTTATTTTATACAATTTGCATTATTGAAGATAATAAATGAGCAACTTTATGACTTGTTGAAGATAAAAAAGTAATTTTAGGAATTTTAGCTGAAAGTGTCCGACTCAGGACACACATACTTTAACCCACGCTGAATTTTGACGCTGGCGGCTGGCGGTGGGTCATGTTTTTCATCCAAACTACACACAAAATTAGCATATATTGTTATATTTTGGCAACTGCAGTGAGCATTACCCATACCTGATGCATTTTTTGAATGTTTGGGGGATTTCTGGCTCTGATGGGCCGTGAACAAGAACTTTCACTTGTCCTGGTCAATTTAGAGCAAGTTAGACTGTAGTCCTAGTTTGGACCCGGTTTTGTCCTTATTTAGTTTTAGTTTAGTCCTGGTTTATTTGCTTCTGGTTTAATCCTGGATTAGTCCAGTTTGAGTCTTGGTTTAGTCCTTGGGTCCTCAAGATTTAGTCTGATTTTAGTAAAGATGGCCGTTGTGAAGCTGAATATAAATGTAATGCCGGTGGTGCTTCTGTTTAGACTGAGGCTGATCTGAAAGTTTCTGTGGCTCCAGTAAATCTAGGTTTCTCTTTAAATTAAATCAGTATCGAATGATCTGAACGCTGAGAATCTGAAACATGACTCTGATTAGGTTAGGAGCATTATCTCAGTTATAACCGTCTTCACAACAACGTTTACCGGCCTGAGAGAAAACTGCAGTAATTCTACAAAGGTTCATTTGGCCTTACACCAATGTTAATGAGGTACTCCCCGTTTTTTGAACTGTGTTTGAGGAAAACTAGGAGTCATCTCTGAGACTTTTTATTATAAAGTGTTTCTCACAGAGGGGGAACTATGGGACTGGGTTTTTGGACCAAGCAAAGGTGGCGGATCAGGACACTTTCAATGGTAGAGTCCGAGCTTAATAAGCTTAATAAATGAAAAAAAGATGAATGAATTATAAAAATTAGAATATGTAGTTTTTGGCTTTGTTTTATTTTAAAGGTCCCCTGTTCTGCTATATAAACGTTTCAGTTGCTGCAGTAGTATTACGTTTCATTCACGCCTGTCTGAGTAATCTCAGGCGCTGAGTTTCTGAGGCCTCAGAACACTCGGTTCCTCCCATGAAGCCCCGCCCACTTAGGAAGCACTGACCAATCATCAACAAGTCCTCTACATTCAGTCTGCTCTCATTCATTTATCCAAAAAACACAGACACTTTTACTTTGGGAGGAAAATGGATCAGACACAAAGTTTAAGGAAGTAAACTGCTTTTTTCCTCTGATTCTGTTCAAAGAGCAGCAGCTGTCCTCTGCTGCCCTCTGCTGGTCTACTCACCTGTTTCTTTATGGCTCCATTAGAGTACTTATTAAAAAAGTTCTCTTTCAGTCACATAATGTTTTTAAAACCTGCTGCTGTTCTAAAGGAGACCAAGGCTGGGTTAAAAATATGAATAAAAGCAGAATAAATCCATAAACGAACAGAAAGTTGTATGAAAACTGAGTTCACAGCATCACACTTCTGTGTTTCCAACAAGCTGCTTCTTCATTTACTGCTCAGTGTTCAGCAAATAAAACATTAGAGGTTTAACCAAATCAGCGCCCCCTGGTGGTAACGGGAGGCACTGAGGCGACGCCAATGAGACGTAAAAAGTCAATCTAGAGGTCCTTGCTCCCCAGGTTGGGAAACACTGGTATCAATTGGTAATGAAAGAAATACTGTAATGTGTTTGTGTTGTGTGTTTGTGTTGTGTCTGTGTTGTGTCTGTGTTGTGTCTGTGTTGTGTCTGTGTTGTGTTTGTGTTGTGTCTGTGTTATGTGTCTGTGTTGTGTCTGTGTTGTGTCTGTGTTGTGTCTGTGTTGTGTCTGTGTTATGTGTCTGTGTTGTGTCTGTGTTGTGTCTGTGTTGTGTCTGTGTTGTGTCTGTGTTGTGTTTGTGTTGTGTCTGTGTTGTGTTTGTGTTGTGTCTGTGTTGTGTTTGTGTTGTGTCTGTGTTGTGTCTGTGTTGTGTTTGTGTTGTGTCTGTGTTGTGTTTGTGTTGTGTCTGTGTTGTGTCTGTGTTGTGTTTGTGTTGTGTCTGTGTTGTGTCTGTGTTGTGTCTGTGTTGTGTTTGTGTTGTGTCTGTGTTATGTGTCTGTATTGTGTTTGTGTTGTGTCTGTGTTGTGTTTGTGTTGTGTCTGTGTTATGTGTCTGTGTTGTGTTTGTGTTGTGTTTGTGTTGTGTCTGTGTTATGTGTCTGTGTTGTGTTTGTGTTGTGTCTGTGTTGTGTTTGTGTTGTGTCTGTGTTGTGTTTGTGTTGTGTCTGTGTTGTGTCTGTGTTGTGTCTGTGTTGTGTTTGTGTTGTGTCTGTGTTGTGTCTGTGTTGTGTTTGTGTTGTGTCTATGTTGTGTCTGTGTTGTGTCTGTGTTGTGTTGTGTTTGTGTTGTGTTTGTGTTGTGTCTGTGTTGTGTTTGTGTTGTGTCTGTGTTATGTGTCTGTGTTGTGTTTGTGTTGTGTTTGTGTTGTGTCTGTGTTGTGTTTGTGTTGTGTCTGTGTTATGTGTCTGTGTTGTGTTTGTGTTGTGTTTGTGTTGTGTCTGTTATGTGTCTGTGTTGTGTTTGTGTTGTGTCTGTGTTGTGTCTGTGTTGTGTTTGTGTTGTGTCTGTGTTGTGTTTGTGTTGTGTCTGTGTTATGTGTCTGTGTTGTGTTTGTGTTGTGTCTGTGTTATGTGTCTGTGTTGTGTTTGTGTTGTGTCTGTGTTGTGTCTGTGTTGTGTTTGTGTTGTGTCTGTGTTGTGTCTGTGTTGTGTTTGTGTTGTGTCTGTGTTGTGTCTGTGTTGTGTTTGTGTTGAGTCTGTGTTGTGTTTGTGTTGCAGGCTGATAAAAAAGACCCCCAGGGCACCACCTCCATTCCCGGGGTCGAGGTCCTGCTCCAGAAACAGCTCAAAGGAAAACAGCTGCAGAAGGAGATGGCCGAGTTCTTCCACGAGAGGTCAGACTTTACTCTGTACCAGGGTTAGACCTCTGACTTCTGACCCCTGACCCCTGATCCCTGACCTCTGACCCCTGACCTCTGATCCCTGACCTCTGACCCCTGACCTCTGATTTCTGGCAACAAAGCACCACAGAACTGCCGCTCACTGGATATTTTCTCTTTTTGGAATCAATCTCTGTAAAAAAACCAGCAATGGTTCTGGGTGAAAATCTCAGTAACAGTACAGTTTCTGAAATACTCAGACCAGTCCAGGACTAAACCAGGACTAAACCAGGACTAAACCAGGACTAAACCAGGATTAAACCGGGACAAAACCAGGACTAAACCAGGACTAAACCAGGATTAAACCAGGCCTAAACCAGGACTAAACCAAGACTAATCCAAGACTAAACCAGGTGTAAACCAGGCCTAAACCAGGATTAAACCAAGACTAAACCAGGACTAAACCAGGTGTAAACCGGGACAAAACCAGGACTAAACCAGGACTAAACCAGGCCTAAACCAGGACTAAACCAAGACTAAACCAGGACTAAACCAAGACTAAACCAAGACTAAACCAGCACTAAACCAGGATTAAACCAGGCCTAAACCAGGACTAAACCAAGACTAATCCAAGACTAAACCAGGTGTAAACCAGGCCTAAACCAGGATTAAACCAAGACTAAACCAGGACTAAACCAGATGTAAACCGGGACAAAACCAGGACTAAACCAGGACTAAACCAGGCCTAAACCAGGACTAAACCAAGACTAAACCAGGACTAAACCAAGACTAATCCAAGACTAAACCAGGTGTAAACCGGGACAAAACCAGGACTAAACCAGGACTAAACCAGGCCTAAACCAGGCCTAAACCAGGACTAAACCAGGACAAAACCAGGACTAAACCAGGACTAAACCAGGACTAAACCAAGACTAAACCAGGACTAAACCAGGTGTAAACCGGGACAAAACCAGGACTAAACCAGGACTAAACCAGGCCTAAACCAGGACTAAACCAGGCCTAAACCAGGACTAAACCAAGACTAATCCAAGACTAAACCAGGTGTAAACCGGGACAAAACCAGGACTAAACCAGGACTAAACCAGGACTAAACCAGAACTAAACCAGGACTAAACCAGGACTAAACCAGGCCTAAACCAGGACTAAACCAGGCCTAAACCAGGCCTAAACCAGGCCTAAACCAGGACTAAACCAGGCCTAAACCAGGACTAAACCAAGACTAAACCAGGACTAAACCAGGTGTAAACCGGGACAAAACCAGGACTAAACCAGGACTAAACCAGGACTAAACAAGAACTAAACAAGGACTAAACAAGAACTAAACCAGGACTAAACAAGAACTAAACAAGGACTAAACTAGGACTAAACCAGGACTAAACCAGGACTAAAAGCACTGAGCTGCTGTGCTGTGATTGGCTGACATATTTGTACAGCTGATGAAAATGTGAAACCAGTTTAAAACGTTTACATCAGGTCTGTTTTTAACGACGTGTCTTCTGTCTCTGGTGTGGCAGGATAAAGATCGAAGAGGAGTACGCCAAGAACCTGTCCAAGCTGTCCCTGAGTCCTCTGGCAGCGCAGGAGGAAGGGTGAGAGGACACTTTCACCACGGGACGGTCTAGACCTGGTTTAGACCTGGTTTAGACCTGGTTTAGACCTGGTTTAGACCTGGTTTATGTGTTTGCAGGACTCTGGGAGAGGCCTGGACGCAGCTGAAGAAAAGTCTCCACGATGAGGCCGAGGTCCATCTGAAGTTCTCCAACAAGGTACCAGCAACAGTAGTAGTAGTAAACGTGTGTGTACTTGTACTCCAGCTCCACAGTGAGGCAGTAGTAGTAGTAAACGTGTGTGTACTTGTACTCCAGCTCCACAGTGAGGCAGTAGTAGTAGTAAACGTGTGTGTACTTGTACTCCAGCTCCACAGTGAGGCAGTAGTAGTAGTAAACGTGTGTGTACTTGTACTTCAGCTCCACAGTGAGGCAGTAGTAGTAGTAAACGTGTGTGTACTTGTACTTCAGCTCCACAGTGAGGCAGTAGTAGTAGTAAACGTGTGTGTACTTGTACTTCAGCTCCACAGTGAGGCAGTAGTAGTAGTAAACGTGTGTGTACTTGTACTTCAGCTCCACAGTGAGGCAGTAGTAGTAGTAGTAAAGTGTGTGTACTTGCACTTCAGCTCCACAGTGAGGCAGTAGTAGTAGTAAACGTGTGTGTACTTGTACTCCAGCTCCACAGTGAGGTAGTAGTAGTAGTAAAGTGTGTGTACTTGTACTCCAGCTCCACAGTGAGGCAGTAGTAGTAGTAAAGTGTGTGTACTTGTACTCCAGCTCCACAGTGAGGCAGTAGTAGTAGTAAACGTGTGTGTACTTGTACTCCAGCTCCACAGTGAGGCAGTAGTAGTAGTAAAGTGTGTGTACTTGTACTTCAGCTCCACAGTGAGGCAGTAGTAGTAAAGTGTGTGTACTTGTACTTCAGCTCCACAGTGAGGCAGTAGTAGTAGTAAACGTGTGTGTACTTGTACTCCAGCTCCACAGTGAGGCAGTAGTAGTAGTAAACGTGTGTGTACTTGTACTCCAGCTCCACAGTGAGGCAGTAGTAGTAGTAAACGTGTGTGTACTTGTACTCCAGCTCCACAGTGAGGCAGTAGTAGTAGTAAACGTGTGTGTACTTGTACTTCAGCTCCAAAGTGAGGCAGTAGTAGTAGTAAAGTGTGTGTACTTGTACTCCAGCTCCACAGTGAGGCAGTAGTAGTAGTAAACGTGTGTGTACTTGTACTCCAGCTCCACAGTGAGGCAGTAGTAGTAGTAAACGTGTGTGTACTTGTACTCCAGCTCCACAGTGAGGCAGTAGTAGTAGTAAACGTGTGTGTACTTGTACTCCAGCTCCACAGTGAGGCAGTAGTAGTAGTAAAGTGTGTGTACTTGTACTCCAGCTCCACAGTGAGGCAGTAGTAGTAGTAAAGTGTGTGTACTTGTACTCCAGCTCCACAGTGAGGCAGTAGTAGTAGTAAACGTGTGTGTACTTGTACTCCAGCTCCACAGTGAGGTGGAGAAACCCTTGCTGGCCTTCAGAGGAGAACATTTTAAGAAGGACCTGAAGAAGTACGACCACCACATCGCAGACCTGAGGAAGCAGCTGGCCTCGCGCTACGGAGGAGTCGAGAAGGTTCCTCCTGCAGCAGAACTTTATCCATCCTAAAGCCTCGACGACGTGTTAAGGTTTGTTTTATTTGTTTTTTTTTTTAGGCGCGGAAAGCTCTGGCCGACCGTCAGAAGGACCTGGAGGTGAAGACGCAGCAGCTCGAGGTCAAACTCAGCAACAAAACAGAAGAAGACATCAAGAAGGCCCGGAGGAAATCCACCCAGGCAGGTCAGAGCCAGGAAAGGTCACCATTTAACCCTTGGTACAACACAGGAACGGTGTGATTTCGGCCCTGTCCCAGTACTCGCACTTGCACACTTGTGTCCTTCAAATCACGCTGAGGGGCGCAGTTCTCTTCAACGTTTGGAACCACACTTCATCACACACTTCACTGCGCACTTCCAGTCAGTGCGGCTCACAGCAGAGTGTTTTACCCATAATGCATTTCATTGTGATGTTTTGGAACGACGCTGCGTTTGTTTCTTAGCAGCTTAGCAGTGAGCGCTAACGGGCACAAATGAAAAGCAATGCTCCGCTGATGGAAATGTTAGACACCGCTGATGTTTCTGTGACAAAATGATCCACTTTTCATCTGTTGTTAACTTTCAGATGAATCCAGCAGCAGTTTAGCAAACACACCGCTAAAAGACAGCACTGTTTGTTCTATGAGATGTTTTTTACCTGGAGACTTTCACAGCACGAGTTGTGGCCTGGGACAGGGCCGTCCTGTGTTATCCTTCCTTTTATAAAGTTGTAGCTGTAGAGTAGGATCATGGGTAGCCGAGTAGAAACTTTAGAAATCCATCTTCTTCCGCTTTATCCGGGGCCGGGTCGCGGGGGCAGCAGTCTAAGCAGAGACACCCAGACATCCCCCTCCCCGGACACTTCCTCCAGCTCCTCTGGAGGAACCCCAAGGCATTCCCAGGCTGAGAGACATAGTCCCTCCAGAGTGTCCTAGGTCTTCCCCGGGGCCTCTTCCCGGTGGGACATGAACACCTCCCCAGGGAGACGTCCCGGAGGCATCCGGAACAGATGCCCGAGCCACCTCAGCTGGCTCCTCTCAATGTGGAGGAGCAGCGGCTCTACTCCGAGCTCCTCCCGGGTGACAGAGCTCCTCACCCTATCTCTAAGGGAGGAAACTTTAGAAATGTTACTGCAAAGTTTATAAAAATGTATCTTTGTGCGTTATGTGTTCTGTCAGTATTCTATATTTTTATTCTAAAATCACTGAGTTACATCTTGGGGTGCTAAAACCTACCTCAGGGGTGCTATAGCCTCCCCTAAAACTGGTCTAACTAGGTACTAATTACTTTTCGGTGGTTGATGTTCAGTGGTGGTATGAAGTCTCACACGTCTCCAGCTCTGGGCCGAACGCCCTTTGACCTCTCAGATGTGTGTGTACTCATTATTTCACCGAGAGAAGAGGCTTTAAATGAGCGGTGAAAACAAAAACCACACCAGAGCTGACCCACGGAGAACAGGAATGGTCATATTTTATAAAGAAGTCACTGGACCACTGTTACTCAGTACAAATCATTCTACTCTCATTACAGACTGTAGTAGATTCAACTCCAGCAGTTTCAGAGTCAAACCAGGCTTTAAAGAGTGAGGTGTGGGCGCCCTCTGCTGGTAGACAGCAGTGTTACAGGCAGTCCAATCCTGATGTTTGTGTAAAGGTCCAAAATTTTTCCAATGAGGGCCAGATCTGAAGATGTGTAAATCTTCAAGGGCCGACAGTCCCTCCTGAAGTTTTCTAAGAACTGAATGCATATACACAATAAATAAAATGTTCATTGTTTTATAACTATTTTGTTTTCAAAAGCCAAATAATTATAAATTATTTTCTCTGAAAACACAATTTAAAAGAAGTCACTTTTGTCTTGCAGTTTTTTGTCTGTGATGCGTGCTCACTTTATTTTCTTGCTTTCTGTACTTTATTCTGTATAAGAGCTGCCAGAACAAGAACATTTTTCCAGTGTGAGATTAATAAAGTCCCAACAAAATAACATCACACACTAATTTGAAAATACAAGGCAGAGAGTGGATGAGATGCACACTGTACAAATGTACTGGAGGGCCAAAATTACTGCATTTTATCATAGAAGCTGAGGGCCATGCGAAAGTGCGTTTGCACATGTCTGGGGTAAAGAATGAACACGAAGCTAGACTGACCCCCTGTCCCACTGTTGGTTGTACTGCAGCCCACTGTGCCACTGATTAAGATAACGTTCCTCTTTTTCACTGGAGCTCAGTGAAAGATCTTATAAAAATTGTGATTAAAGTTAAAAACAACGAGCTAAGGTCGGTGTAAAATGTAAAGTAAACCTTTGTGGGCGTCCTGCATCTCGCTGGGTTGAACGTTTGTTTGTTGTGTAGCTGGCTCTGTGTTTCAGGACAGGCCTCTCCTGGAGCTGTGAGCTGGGGCGGTCCTGCGGCTGCACAGTGTTGAGAAAATGAGACTGGGAAATTACATTTTATTATTAGATTATATCAGATCCACCTTTTTATGCCATGGATGAAAATGGCGCATGGAATGTTTTAGCAGGTATTTTTATCTAAATAAGGTTTAGACTGTGTAAGTTAGAAATGTATTTTATCAGAGCTTTTATTTCTCGACTCTGTCCCACCACACAACTTTTAGCACTTTTTGACACAAAGCTGACTGCACTGAATTCCTGAGAACTGAAATTTATTTTAATTATTTTCTCTGCAGTCAGGATGATCAGGTGATCAAGAAATCAGGGAAGATCAAGAAATTTAGCTGCAGCTACAAATTTATTTTTTATGCAAAAAGAAGTAACAAAATCTTGTATTTCTGCTCACAGTCTGTGTTTTCTGTGTGAACGGCACAAAAAGATTTTGATGGAGAAATGTGTTAAAACAACTGAGAAAAACTGTTTTTTTATCTCTGTTTACATGAGTATGAGCTCTTTTATTTATTACTTCGGAGGTTCCTGTGAGCCCACCAAGAGAGAAGGGTCCCCTGCATTTGTGTGGCCCCAAACCATTCAATATTAGACCAGCAACATGTTTTAGAGTTAACCCCTAGAATCCTAAGAGACACAAATAAAAAGGTTCCAGGGCACGCACAGTGAAACCAAAATTGAATGATAAAAGTTGCATAATTGTGCTAAAAAGGGATTCCAGCAAAACATTTCTGTACTAAAACCTCTCTGATTTTGCCCTGCTTCACTTTATCTGCGTTACATTTAGGTCCCCTGCACTTGAGGGCTCCGAAATCCAGAGCCCCAAAGGAAAATAATTCAATATTAGACCAGCGACATGTTTTAGAGTTTAGAGATATGGGCTCAGTTTGGTTAAGGTTAAAGTTAGTCAAATGAATGTAAATCAATGTAATGTGTGTGTGTGTGTGTGTGTGTGTGTGTGTGTGTGTGTGTGTGTGTGTGTGTGTGTGTGTGTGTGTGTGTGTGTGTGTGTGTGTGTGTGTGTGTGTGTGTGTGCAGGGGACGACCTGATGCGCTCTCTGGACCTGTACAACCAGACCCAGTGCAAGTGGTTCGAGGAGATGGTCACCAGCAGCATGGTAAACTCAAAACTCTTTTTTTTTTCTCTTAGTCCCAGTCCCAAGCCTGGATAAATGGGAGGGTTGTGTGTCAGGAAGGAACGCCTGCTCACTAGGAAGCAGGTACTTTACTGTGTAGACCCCAGAAGAGAACAGCCGAAAGCAAAGAGGAAGACGTTTTTCGGTGCACAGCAGTGGATAAAAAGTAGGGATGTCCCGATCCTGCTGCCAATCAGGGAATTTTTAAATGATTGGATCGGATTAAGTCACGTGATTGGGCCGAACATGTGTTTTCCGTCTGCTGCAAACCAAAACACAAACCAATGCAGAGTGAATAAATGGGTAATTTGCGTTTTTTATTTTGGTCAGTGTCAAAAAGAGGCTTTATTTTATGAACCACTTTCGGTGGATACAGCGTTCTCCAAGAGCTGCAGCTGTTAGCAGTGTTGTGGCTAATGCTAGCGCCCAGAGCAGCTTAAATACTGACTGTAGAGACTCAAACAAACTAAAACACAGAGAAAGAAGACTTTTTACCTCTTTAATGCTGTTGGTTAGATGCGGCAGCAGTAGTGTGGTGTGCAGCCTTCAGCGCTAACTTTACGTACTTTGTTTATGTAGGCTATGCTAATAAGCTACATGCTCTGCTTAGCATCATTTAACAGGCCTCCTCTGGTGTGTATAAATGATAACAGACCTGGCCTTTAGAAGCAGAGGGGACTTAAACCAAAAAACGTTTATGTCTTATCTGATGTCACTGTGAGAGTAATGCAAACTGCTGCTTTGTACAGGCATTTAGCATAAAAACATAGGCATAATGCATTCTGTTAGGTGTTAAAATAATGAAAAAAGTTAGGTACCAGGACTCGGATCAGCCAAAACTAAACATGAAATGATCTGGAGCCAAAAAAAGTTGATCGGGACATCCCTAATACATCGACACATTTTCCTCTCTGTCTCCATGTTGTTCCTCATCAGAAACAGACCTGGAGTTGTGTTCTGTTTGAGTAATCCTGTATTCCCTGGCACTGAGTTTCTGAAGCCTCAGAACGCTCTGTTCCGCCACGAAGCTCCGCCCACTCCAGGAAGCACTGACCAATCAGCAACAAGCCCTCAACATCCAGTCTGCGCTCATTCATTTATCTAAAAAACAGTGCACTGCTCTGTTTCCACTGATTCCTCACAGACATTTTTACTTTGGGAGGAAAATGGATCAGACACAAAGTTTAAGGAAGTAAAAAGCTCTTTTTCTCTGTTTCTGTTCAAAAGAATTTAACTGGTCTCTTACTTACTTATTAAAATGTTCTCTTGGGGTCAAATAATGTTTTTAAAGGCGAGAAAATGTGCTGCTGTTTAAGATGTGCTTTAAAATATGAATAAAACCAAAATATAGACTCTTTAACTGTGATAGTAGTACTGTGATAGTAGTACTGTGATAGTAGTACTGTGTGTTTTGTGCGTTCAGGAGCTGGAGAAGCTGGAGGTGGAGAGGATCGAGTTCATTCAGAGCCACCTGCGACAGTACACCACTCTGAGACACGAGACCGACATGTTCAACCAGAGCGTACGTACTACACTCTGTCTGAGGAGGAGTGGGTCTGAACCCCTCCCAGACTAACCCATTACAATCACAGGGGTTGACCTAAAATGGGGCGGGCCTTATGTGACATAGATAGATACTTCCACAGTATCTGCTGCTGAGAAATGTCCCGTATTGGTTCAAAGTCAGAGATATTACTACTACTACTACTAAAAAATGTACTGAGGAAGTACTTGGACAAATGTGTTTAGTCGCTTTCCACCTTTTCAGATAGTACTTTTGGAACTTGGAGAAGCTGAAGTTACTTGCTGAAGTACTGAAGTACTCATCAGTACTGCAGTATCACGTGTGTTCTGTTGCAGGAGCAGATAAATCTTATTATTGTGAGAGTGGATTGGATTTGAGGGCAGCGTCCGAGTATTTCCTGGATGATGTTTGTGGCAGACCTGGGCCTCTGGCAGCTGGAGTAACTCTGCTCTGTCCACCAGGGGGCAGGCTCCAGAAGGACAGTTTTATTTAACCCTCCCGCTGCCTTTGGTGCCTGTTTGGTATTTTCTCATTGAAAATGTTGAATAATTTTGACTGTGTTTATTTGAATATTACCAAATTTGGTCAGAATTACTGTTTTTAACTGAAGTTTCAAACTCCAGTTTCATTTTTCAGTGTTTTCCTCTCAGTCTAAAACACAGCAGCCTAACCCTGCAGCCAGATCCTGACCAGGATCCTGGCTCAGGTCTGGTCCTCACAGGTTGCCCCAGCGACATTGCAGGACGGGTCAAACGCAGAGAGCAAGCAAAATGATCTGTCCATGGGGTAAGAAAATTCCACTTACCCCTGGGACAGATAATTTAGCTTGTAAAAAAAAAAACAAGAGAGAAATAACTTGAAACAAGTCAAATAATCTGAATTCCAGTCATTTTAAGTTGAGTTAGTGATGTTGTGGTTAAACAAAGGACACTCACAGATTATTCTCTGTTGTGACGCAGATCATCGACAAAACCTGTTACTTTCTGCTTTACATAATTCTTACTCTCAGTGAAGTGGGTCTGGAATCCTCCCATTCAACCCATTACCTCGAGAACCTGACCGTAGCCCTCCCCAGTGCAGGCTCCTCTGTGATAGTAGTAGTAGTAGTAGTAGTAGTAGTAGTAGTATTGTCCTGTCTCAGTCCTCACAGTGATGTTGCTCTGACTCTGTGTACGTCCTCGTGTCCCGTCTGAAAGTGCGCCCCCTGTCTGCAGACCGTGGAGCCGGTGGACCAGCTGCTGCAGAGCGTGGACCCGGCCAAAGACAGAGAGCTGTGGGTCCGGGAGAACAAGACCGGGGAGGTCCGGCCCGTGGACCTGGACATTTAGAGGCGCTCCTGTCTCCAAACGCTGAAACTCTCACACACACATCCTCCGGTCGGCGAGGGACGGTCCCGCCTTGCTGCTGCTGCTGCCCCCTACAGGACTGTCCGAGACCAGGATACAGACACCCGGACCTGCCAGCATGCTCCTCCCAAAACCTCCGCTTCACATGGACGCCGTTACCGCTGTGTAGAGATGATAGATGTACTGTTTCCTTTAGCCGCAAAGTCTGATTTATTTTGATACGGAGACGTCTCGAGAGATGTTCTGATATATTTTGATAATTCTCTGGTTCCTTTCGGTCGTAAATGCATGTTTTTAGTATCTTGCTTTATCTGTAGTCAGAGACAGTTCGTGGAAACGTGGTGATGGCTGTTTTGTTCGAATCATTGAAGTAAAAAAAAACAAACAAAAAAAACAACAACACAGAGCCTGAACATAGAGCCGAGTCCGGACCGGTTCTGCTGAGGCCGGCCCCCAGAGAAACACCTCTCAGTGCCTATCGCTCCACACCTGGAATGTTCTGGACGAGCGTGTTCGTGTGTACATTTGTACAGAGGTTACCTGTGTGTCCTGTTGGACCTGTACAGTGTCTGTCCTTATTTTTGGTAAATGTACAGAGAGAATCTTTATGGAGGTGGCAACGACGCTCAGAAGTCGCAGAAAATATGAAAATATGAAAATATATCTCCTCGACGAGAGAAGAAGAGGGTTTAAGGGCTGCTCCCGACATAAGGCAATGGTCAACTTTTTTTAGGCTGCACCAGACATTCAGAAAAGGGGAACAGTATTTTTAGTGACGCTGGTTTCTCTTAAAGGGGACATGTGCTAATATTAAAGCAGAACTCAGTAATTCGTTTCTTTACTCTTTTTGCCTCATTTTCCTCTATAAAGCTCCCTCTAGCGTTCTCAGTAAAGCACTAACATAAACACTCACAAGTCCAGTTGACTCCTGAGTGACCCCTCGTTCATCTTTACTTTCGTTTTCCCCTCCGCCACCAAGTTTTTTCTTTCATTTGGCTGCACTGGAACGACGGATATCGAGAAATAAAGCCACCGCTAGCTTGTTGTTTTGCTAACCGGGATGTGCCGCTTTCTCGTGAGACCTGAGACTTCTATGGCTCCGGGTCGGCGACATTCACGCTTGCACTCGTCACTTTCAGCCCAGAGACACCAGGGGGCGCTGCCGCATGCTTCATTTACCCCACAACAACTCATTTAACCATCACACGGACTCCGAAACAGTTTATAAAAGGTAAAGAAGTTACTGAGTTCTGTTTTAACTACTGCTCTACAGCTTTGTTCCTCTCCGCTTTTCTCTTCAGCTGTCGCCACAGAAAATCATCTGCCTTGTGATACACATCTTGATTTGGCATAGGTTTTTATGTCAGATGCCCTTCCTGACATGCCCCCCTCTCCATTTATCCAGGCTTGGGACCAGCACAAAGACTACACAAATGTAAGGTTACAACAGCACAACAAAAAAGGTGAAGAAGCACAGGGCACACTTTGAGACGTAAAGATTTCCAGACAGTAGTAAGTTTTCAGGGCTCCAGCCTCAGAGCAGAGAGGTTGCGGGTTCGATTCCCGAGCTGTGGTCCAGGGTGTGCCCCGCCTCAGGCACAGAGCAGCTGGAATACAGTCTAGACGCCAAAAAACAGGAGTCTATGTTCCCATGTCTTCAGGTAAACGGTGCATGTTTAACCCTGAATCTTAAAAACGTGGGCTCATGGGCCTGACCGCTCAGAAACCACAGCGGAACTTTGTTTTTGAGGAGTAACCAGTCTTATATTCACTCTACAACCTGCTTTAGGGCCCTGACCCTCAGCTGAGCGTGCAGGAGGAGGAAAACCATCAAAACTGAGATTAAAAGCTGAATAAGATTTTGCTTATTACACGTTTACAACCACATAAAAGCAGACAGGAGACACACATTTATACTGAGCTCTCAAGAAAAATCTGTTCTCGTTACAGAACAAAGCACAAAAAGACATTAAAATGGCCGCTTTTAATTTGAAGAGTCAGCTCAGAAACGACTAAGCTCGAGGCCGTGTGTGGGAGCAGCCCTGGAGAACGCTCTTCTGTTCTGGAGCTCAGCAGAGACCGCCCCCTCTGGTCCCGGAGGTTAACGTCACTTTCATTTTCTCTATTTACTTTTCAAAAAAATAATCTGTTTTGAAGAGTTTAAAGGCGCTGAGGTACATTTAAAGCAAAAAAAATAAATAAAAAATAAAAATAAATAAATAAATGAATAAATATCTGACATATTAAAGGTGTTAAACAAATGTTTGTAACTCTGCCTATTTGTTGTTTTCAATGGAGAAAATGAATGGGAAACTGACTTCTGGAACCAGAGGTGAGCGGTCAGAGCTCCATATGTGTCTCATCTGTCCCACATCTGTCTCATCTGTCCCACATCTGTCTCATCTGTCCCACATCTGTCTCATCTGTCCCACATGTGTCTCTGTCTGAGTCTCTCATTTGAAGCAGTGGTTCTCAAACTGTCGCTGGGTGTTACGGAAAATATTTTAAGAAAGTATTAAAACTTCAAAATTTTTAAAAATGGACCTGAATCAGAACTAAACCAGGTCTAAGCCCAAAGTCTGACTGCAGAACTATACCAAGACTAAACCAGGTCTAAACCAGGACTCACCCAGGTCTAAACCCAAAATCTTGCACAACTGTACCAGGACTAAACTGGGCCTAAACCAGGACTAAACCAGGACTAAACTAGGTCTAATCTAAGTCTAAACCAGGACTAAACCAAGTCTATAATTCTCTATTCACTGGTTTTCATCTTGTGATAATCTGGACAGTCCCGAGCCTGCGTACCACCAGCAGGACCAGTACCGCAGCTTGAGAACCTCTGATCTTCCAGGTCAAAGCCAGCTCCTGGTGAGTCGTAGTGTGTTTCTTTGATGGATCTGTTGTAGAGTTCTTCTTCGTGTGCTCCGTGTCGTGCTCTAACTCTGTCTCTGTGGTGATCCAGATGTTCCTTTGGGTCCAAGGTCGACCTCTGTTCTGTGGAATGCAGTGTCCAAAATAAATCTGTGAAAACGCAGCGTGGGTCTGTGGTGCTTATGTAACTCGGCAGCGGGGCGAAGCTCTTTCGTGTGGGACAGGTTTAAACGCTGCAGAGAGCGGAGGAGCGCTCGTTTATTAAATCAAACTCTGATCTGCAGCTGTGCTTTTAAGGCCGGGACACACCAGGGGGCGATCATGGGCCGCTGGGAGCAGTCGGCGACGTGAGTCTGTTTGGTGAGTTCTGCACCATCGGACGAAGTGGGACACTGTTGGACGTAGTTCTGGCCGATGGAACATGTTGAATCTGTGTCAGACCGTCTCTGATTGGCTGTGTCCCGTTCACAATTTGTCAAACAGCTCGAGTTTAACATCAAAATATAAGGAACTTTTGTCCTACATCTACTTCATTATGTTTCCCACATCTGTGACGCTAATGTTAGCAGTTAGCTTAGCTTAGCTTTAGCCTCGTGCAGATAAAAATATAATCCTCCTCTGAGGCAAACATCTGCAATAATCCAGTCTCTTTTATTCATGACTGTGATCAGAGTTTAATCTAGTGCCTATAATTATTATTGACTGATAAATACTTGAGTTAAACACAGAGTTTTATTTACTAGAGTTTAAATAACCTCAGAGTTTAGTGACTAGCGCCGCCTGCTGTTGTAAATAGTTATTATGTTTTGCACATGCGCACTGCTCGGTCAGGCCGGGGTACAGAGGTGACAGGCCGGGTACAGAGGTGACAGGCCGGGGTACAGAGGTGACAGGCCGGGTACAGAGGTGACAGGCCGGGGTACAGAGGTGACAGGCCGGGTACAGAGGTGACAGGCCGGGTACAGAGGTGACAGGCCGGGTACAGAGGTGACAGGCCGGGTACAGAGGTGACAGGCCGGGGTACAGAGGTGACAGGCCGGGTACAGAGGTGACAGGCCGGGTACAGAGGTGACAGGCCGGGTACAGAGGTGACAGGCCGGGGTACAGAGGTGACAGGCCGGGGTACAGAGGTGACAGGCCGGGTACAGAGGTGACAGGCCGGGTACAGAGGTGACAGGCTGGGGTACAGAGGTGACAGGCCGGGTACAGAGGTGACAGGCCGGATACAGAGGTGACAGGCCAGGGCACAGAGGTGACAGGCCGGGTACAGAGGTGACAGGCCGGGGCACAGAGGTGACAGGCCGGGGTACAGAGGTGACAGGCCGGGGTACAGAGGTGACAGGCCGGGTACAGAGGTGACAGGCCGGGTACAGAGGTGACAGGCCGGGGCACAGAGGTGACAGGCCGGGTACAGAGGTGACAGACCGGGTACAGAGGTGACAGGCCGGGCCGGGGTACAGAGGTGACAGGCTGGGTACAGAGGTGACAGGCCGGGGTACAGAGGTGACAGGCCGGGGTACAGAGGTGACAGGCCGGGTACAGAGGTGGCAGGCCGGGGCACAGAGGTGACAGGCCGGGGTACAGAGGTGACAGGCCGGGTACAGAGGTGACAGGCCGGGTACAGAGGTGACAGGCCGGGGCACAGAGGTGACAGGCCGGGGTACAGAGGTGACAGGCCGGGTACAGAGGTGACAGGCCGGGGCACAGAGGTGACAGGCCGGGGTACAGAGGTGACAGGCCGGGTACAGAGGTCACAGGCCGGGGCACAGAGGTGACAGGCCGGGTACAGAGGTGACAGGCCGGGCCGGGGTACAGAGGTGACAGGCTGGGGTACAGTGGTGACAGGCCGGGTACAGAGGTGACAGGCGGGGTACAGAGGTGACAGGCCGGGTACAGAGGTGACAGGCCGGGGTACAGAGGTGACAGGCCGGGGCACAGAGGTGACAGGCCGGGTACAGAGGTGACAGGCCGGGGTACAGTGGTGACAGGCCGGGTACTGAGGTGACAGGCGGGGTACAGAGGTGACAGGCTGGGGTACAGAGGTGACAGGCCGGGGTACAGAGGTGACAGGCCGGGGCACAGAGGTGACAGGCCGGGTACAGAGGTGACAGGCCGGGGTACAGTGGTGACAGGCCGGGTACTGAGGTGACAGGCCGGGTACAGAGGTGACAGGCCGGGGTACAGAGGTGACAGGCCGGGTACAGAGGTGACAGGCCGGGGTACAGAGGTGACAGGCCGGGTACAGAGGTGACAGGCCGGTCCGGGGTACAGAGGTGACAGGCTGGGGTACAGAGGTGACAGGCCGGGTACAGAGGTGACAGGCCGGGTACAGAGGTGACAGGCCGGGGTACAGAGGTGACAGGCCGGGTACAGAGGTGACAGGCCGGGGTACAGAAGTGACAGGCCGGGGTACAGAGGTGACAGGCCGGGTACAGAGGTGACAGGCCGGGTACAGAGGTGACAGGCCGGGTTACAGAGGTGACAGGCCGGGGTACAGAGGTGACAGGCCGGGTACAGAGGTGACAGGCCGGGGTACAGAGGTGACAGGCCGGGTACAGAGGTGACAGGCCGGGGTACAGAGGTGACAGGCCAGGTACAGAGGTGACAGGCCGGGGTACAGAGGTGACAGGCCGGGTACAGAGGTGACAGGCCGGGCCGGGGTACAGAGGTGACAGGCTGGGGTACAGTGGTGACAGGCCGGGTACAGAGGTGTTAGGCCGGGGTACAGAGGTGACAGGCCGGGTACAGAGGTGACAGGCCGGGCCGGGGTACAGAGGTGACAGGCCGGGGTACAGAAGTGACAGGCCGGGGTACAGAGGTGACAGGCTGGGTACAGAGGTGACAGGCCGGGTACAGAGGTGACAGGCCGGGGTACAGAGGTGACAGGCCGGGTACAGAGGTGACAGGCCGGGTACAGAGGTGACAGGCCGGGTACAGAGGTGACAGGCCGGGGTACAGAAGTGACAGGCCGGGGTACAGAGGTGACAGGCCGGGTACAGAGGTGACAGGCCGGGTACAGAGGTGACAGGCCGGGTACAGAGGTGACAGGCCGGGTACAGAGGTGACAGGCCGGGGTACAGAGGTGACAGGCCGGGTACAGAGGTGACAGGCCGGGTACAGAGGTGACAGGCCGGGCCGGGGTACAGAGGTGACAGGCTGGGGTACAGTGGTGACAGGCCGGGTACAGAGGTGTTAGGCCGGGGTACAGAGGTGACAGGCCGGGTACAGAGGTGACAGGCCGGGCCGGGGTACAGAGGTGTTAGGCCGGGGTACAGAGGTGACAGGCCGGGTACAGAGGTGACAGGCCGGGTCTCTGCCCTGGGTCACATGAACACTTTAATCCTTCTGTAGTCTTCATGCAACTGAACAGGACCCTGACTCAGAAAAATATAATACTTTTTATTCCATCTTATTAAGCTACACAAGTGGTTCCCAAAGTGGCATCCAGGGCCCCCTATTGGGCCACAAAGGAACTGCAGGGGGGCCCAGAGGTTGTCTACATTGACAAATTACCATTAAGTACAGTTCTGTAGTTATTAAAATAAATAAATGGTCACTTTTCTACCTCCATGGGCACTCAAAGCTCTTTACATGAAGGAACCATTCACCCATTCACACTCACACATTCATACAGTGAATGAGTGAGTGTGCACAGACACTGGAGGCAAGGTGGGTTAAGTGTCTTGCCCAAGAACAGAATGACAGTATGCATCGGTGGGTGTAGGGTTTGAACCACCGACCTTCTGGTTAGTGGCCAAGCGGCTCTACCAACTGAGCTACTGCTATTTAAAATACTTTTTTGAAACTACTTTAGCCAACAGTCTGTGTTTTTTGGTAACTCTTTGGAATAACTCACAGCTATGAAGCAGTAATAAAGCATTAACAAACATGTAATTATAAATAATGACAATAAATTAAGTAATTTTTAGAATAGTTTTTAGATCCTGGATTACCACTGATGTTTCTAAAAGTGCAAAGATATACATGAGCTGATTCCAAAAGAATTTATTTATTTATTTGTTTGTTTAAAGAAGGAGAGTGTGCATTAATCAACAAACAATGTAAATACACCTGAATCTTCATCAGTAGTCCCCCTGCCAGCTGTAAAATGGCAACCTAAAAAAAACACATGCTACATAAAATCACAGAGTGCCCTAGATCCTCAAACATTCATACATCTACATATTTACATATTTACATATTTACATATTTACATATTTACATAAAAACAGTGACAGTAAGAAACGATATCAGCAGAGATTGCAGATTAAATATTAATAACTATGTTTATAACTTTATGTTTTATAAATATTCAGTTAACTGGTTACTAACCATAAGCTAATACTTAAATGATTAATCAGGGGCGTAACATCAGGCAGTGCAGCTGCACTGGGGCCCAGGAGGTTCAGGGGCCCATGAGAGCTCTTGTAGGCGATATTTCCTGTCACATCTGTGTTTGAAATATTTATAATAAAAAAGAGCAACACATGTTTTTACCATAAATTTAAATAGAATTCATGAACTTATTACAAATTGTAAGAACAGAATATATACATGTTTATAGTCTGTATATACTGTGTCTAAAAAAGATTATTTAAAACAAAAAATGTTTTTAAAAAAGCTTTAAAATTGTAGGAATTTTCTTTGAGTAAAACTATTCCCCCTTTTTTTAGATTAGATGTCTAATGCATGAGGTAAAGTACTTCAAATCTTTAGGGCCCAATCCTAAAACTTGCACTGGGGCCCCTCATTACCAAGTTACGCCCCTGTGCTTAATAGTGTAAGTTATTCTAAAGAGATACAGTGTTTACAAATGTTTTAATAAAAATCTAAGGCGAAAACATGACAGAGTCTTTTGAATAAAATTTAATTTTACTGTTGGGGGTCCGCATGGGGTTTTCTGATTTTTAAGGAGGCAGTGAAGAACTGAAGAATACCTGAACACAATCAGCACTGACGTGGACTCAGCTCATTTTTTACAGTTACATAATTAAGTAGAAACAATACCTCGTGGCTGCCTGACACAGGGGAGGTTTTGGAGTAAAAGTCCATTACAGTTTGTGCTTTTCTTTCCAGTAATGGTGAGCTACTAACTTGTCTTGATAAGCTGCTGTTTTACTGCGTTTGAGGATCAATTACCCAGCAATCTTTGCAACTCTCAGGTAAATCTCACGATAAACACAGTACCGTCCAAAAACCTAGCATATTTAACCCCTTTTAACAAGTATTTATTTATTCTTTTTTAACCCATTAACGTTTTTATCAATCAACTGTTTTAATGACAGTCACGTTTTAGCAATTATATAAAAAAATGCCCTAATTTACAAGTCATAAATGCTGAACATTTCCCTAAAAGTAAAATGTATTAATAAGTATACATGTATTGAGATTTGTTAAGTTTTAGTCCAACTTATGTTTAGAAAAGGACTTGGAGGACAACATGTGCTATAAAAAAGTATAATTCATGTTCACATTTGTGAAGAAAGTTAAAATATATTTTATGTATAAAGACTGCAGAGTTGTGAATTTTAAGCAATTCTACGAACGTTAAATTAATCTTTAGGTGAAAATGCTCACAAACAGGACCACAGTCTTCACTTCAGTGCTGAGAAACTGCATCATGTAAGCAACACAGAGACCGGCCACTAACCCTGAATGAATATTGTTTCTAAATTAACAATATACAAGTCTTCTGTGGATCTTCGCTAGCTCCTGGTCGTCTCCTCCCATTTTTTAGGTTCCCTCCAATCGTGAGTCCCTCCCCGGAGCTGCACCTGGATGTGGGCGGGGCTTCTCTCTTTAAAAGCGGCCACAGGTTTTGTTTGTTCTTCAGTTTGGTTCATGTACATGCACACGTTCACCTTGTTTTAGTCGTTCACTTTAATGATTATTCGTTGTTTTATTATTTGAACCACGTGTGATAAATGTGGCGGCAGTGGGCGGAGTATTTAACGTACGTAAAACCAACTTTACTCCGCGTAAAACTGAGTGGTGCAGCAGGTTCAGGCGCCGCCTGGGAAGTTCTCAGTCAAAGAAGAAGTCTGGAGGGGCATGTTTCCAAATGCAAAATACACCTGATGCCTTCTGTAAAAACATTTAAGTAAAGTATTCACCGCTACAGTCACGGTGGTCCAGGGTCAGGAGAGTTCTCTCTGACGCAGTCAACTTTTTCATGTTTTAAAATGCATTTATTTTGACAAAACTTCAGGTTGTCAGGAACATGACACATTCAGATTAGTTCTGTCTTTAGTATGGACACCTGCACATTTTCTCTCTGAAGCACCCCCTACATTTGGGAGTAAAGCATTATCTGTGTGACCCCTGTGTGACCCCTGTGTGACCCCCTGTGTGACCCCTGTGTGACCCCTGTGTGACCCCTGTGCGACCCCTGTGCGACCCCTGTGTGACCCCTGTGTGACCCCCTGTGTGACCCCTGTGTGACCCCCTGTGTGACCCCTGTGTGACCCCTGTGTGACCCCCTGTGTGACCCCTGTGCGACCCCTGTGTGACCCCTGCGTGACCCCTGTGTGACCCCTGTGTGACCCCTGTGTGACCCCTCCTCTGTCTTGGGGCCACTCTGCCAGGACCAACATCTCAGAAATGAATCCACCTCTGACCTGTTGTTGGGGCTGAACTGGGACCAGACCTGAAGCTGTGTCCCAGTTCAACGGCTGCAGCCTTGAAGGTCGCGGTCCACGGAGGCGACTCCTTCTTGTGGCCTTCGTGGACCGCAGAGGCCGAGCCGAAATGGGACGGTCCGGTCCACGGAGCGTACGTCAACAGCTGCTCCTCCTCTCACGTTTGCGCCGCTGTCGCCTAGCAACCAGGACCGCAGCTGCTCGCTAATTCACTTTATTCATTGGTCACATGAGCAGAAATGGAGCCAGAAATTACACTTATTTTATTTTTTATTTTGTTTAATTTACTCCTGGAGGAGTTTGAGCAGCTCTCTCCGCCTCGGCCATCTTCGAACGTCAGACAAGCAGCGCGCAGTGAATCATGGGATATGTTGGGCCGCGAAGGATGCACCCGATGAATTGGGACAAAGCTTGAGACTTCAGGGACACTAGGTTGGTTCTCCTATTCTTACAAGGCTGGTTTTTCCACGTATCATAAACCAGACATGTCCAGATAAACAAAAACTCCACATATTGCTCTACCTCTGTGGTAATTTTTGTGTATTTATGCTAAGTGTTTATAAAATAATCATGATATGAAAATAATTTTGATCGGGAAATGCGCAGGGATCGCTCAGGTCACACTCGGGCAACGTTCTTTCAGTGATCTTAGTGTTTTTGTAGCTAACTTTGTCCATCTTGTGATTTTCTGATTAACGTTAGCTTAGCCCACAATCTTAGTTTGAAAGACAGAAACAAGGTACCGGGTGTGAAAATTTGTGAACATAAATATCCCAGCCTTAAATTAGAGCCGAAAAATCCAACAAATAAGGCTGAAAATGCCAGAAAGGTGACTGTGTCCGATATTGGAACTTTCTTGTGTTCGACTCAGGGCCATAGCACTGCTGAGCTTAAACCTCGGATGATAGCACTATTTCATACGGCCACAATAAAATATTTGTAAAAGAAACTATCCAACCAATATATCGTTATAAATCCAACCAAAATTGTACTTTATTTTTATTTTATTTTATACAATTTTCATTAATGAAGATATTAAATGAGAGCTTTTATGACTTGTTGAAGATAAAAAAGTAAAAGAATTTTAGCCGAAAGTGTCCGACTCAGGACACACACATGCTACATGTATTAATTGTGAAAAACATTGTTAGCTTTAAGTACTATGCAAATAAAAGAAACTATAGAAAACCAAATTCTTAGAAAACATTTGTGTTGTGTTTTTTGAAAAAGGTTCAGAAAACCCTGCCCTATGACAAAGATTCACTGTGGAGAAACCTTCTGTTCTGCGACAGTGCCTTTGTGGCCCTCAGTAAAAAAAGTTTGGACACCACTGTTACACAACAATGTTTAAAATCTTTAAAACATGTTTTAAATCACCTTTAATTGGACATCACCTTTAATTCGACATTTATTGTTGGACATGTAAAAATCTGAAACAGCTTCACATAAGCACAGTCACATACACTGCTGCAGAAAATAACATTAAAGTGGAACAGTATTTAAACTAACACAGAATATCCTTCTATACATCTGTAGATAACAGACAGATACGTGTAACTGAGGAGGAGAGGTGTGTAACTGAGGAGGAGAGGTGTGTAACTGAGGAGGAGGCAGGTGTGTAACTGAGGAGGAGACAGGTGTGTAACTGAGGAGGAGACAGGTGTGTAACTGAGGAGACAGGTGTGTAACTGAGGAGGAGACAGGTGTGTAACTGAGGAGACAGGTGTGTAACTGAGGAGGAGACAGGTGTGTAACTGAGGAGACAGGTGTGTGACTGAGGAGACAGGCGTGTAACTGAGGAGGAGACAGGTGTGTAACTGAGGAGGAGACAGGCGTGTAACTGAGGAGGAGACAGGTGTGTAACTGAGGAGGAGACAGGCGTGTGACTGAGGAGGAGACAGGCATGTGACTGAGGAGGAGACAGGCGTGTAACTGAGGAGGAGACAGGCGTGTGACTAAGGAGGAGACAGGCGTGTGACTGAGGAGGAGACAGGCGTGTAACTGAGGAGGAGACAGGTGTGTAACTGAGGAGGAGACAGGTGTGTGACTGAGGAGACAGGCGTGTAACTGAGGAGGAGACAGGTGTGTGACTGAGGAGACAGGCGTGTAACTGAGGAGGAAGCAGGTGTGTAACTGAGGAGGCAGGTGTGTAACTGAGGAGACAGGTGTGTAACTGAGGAGGAGACAGGTGTGTAACTGAGGAGGCAGGTGTGTAACTGAGGAGACAGGTGTGTAACTGAGGAGGAGACAGGTGTGTAACTGAGGAGGCAGGTGTGTAACTGAGGAGACAGGTGTGTAACTGAGGAGGCAGGTGTGTAACTGAGGAGACAGGTGTGTAACTGAGGAGGCAGGTGTGTAACTGAGGAGACAGGTGTGTAACTGAGGAGGAGACAGGTGTGTAACTGAGGAGGCAGGTGTGTAACTGAGGAGACAGGTGTGTAACTGAGGAGGAGACAGGTGTGTAACTGAGGAGGCAGGTGTGTAACTGAGGAGACAGGTGTGTAACTGAGGAGGAGACAGGTGTGTAACTGAGGAGGCAGGTGTGTAACTGAGGAGACAGGTGTGTAACTGAGGAGGCAGGTGTGTAACTGAGGAGACAGGTGTGTAACTGAGGAGGAGACAGGTGTGTAACTGAGGAGGCAGGTGTGTAACTGAGGAGACAGGTGTGTAACTGAGGAGGAGACAGGTGTGTAACTGAGGAGGCAGGTGTGTAACTGAGGAGACAGGTGTGTAACTGAGGAGGAGACAGGTGTGTAACTGAGGAGGCAGGTGTGTAACTGAGGAGACAGGTGTGTAACTGAGGAGGCAGGTGTGTAACTGAGGAGACAGGTGTGTAACTGAGGAGACAGGTGTGTAACTGAGGAGACAGGTGTGTAACTGAGGAGGAGACAGGTGTGTAACTGAGGAGACAGGTGTGTAACTGAGGAGACAGGTGTGTAACTGAGGAGGAGACAGGTGTGTAACTGAGGAGACAGGTGTGTAACTGAGGAAGCAGGTGTGTAACTGAGGAAGCAGGTGTGTAACTGAGGAGGAGACAGGTGTGTAACTGAGGAGACAGGTGTGTAACTGAGGAGGAGACAGGTGTGTAACTGAGGAGACAGGTGTGTAACTGAGGAGGAGACAGGTGTGTAACTGAGGAGACAGGTGTGTAACTGAGGAAGCAGGCGTGTAACTGAGGAAGCAGGCGTGTAACTGAGGAGACGCTGACCTTCAGGTGTAAGAAGATACAGAGGGATTGTTTATTGAGCCTAAGTCCTGTTGTAAGGAGCTCTGCTGCTCTCAGCCTAATGAACGGCTCGGAGACAACAACAGGAGCAGGGACAGAGACCGAGCAGGACACAGCTTTAACTGTGTCTCTACTGTGACAGGCCACAGGACGTCCCAACACGACCCAAAAGTACAGCTGTAACACTCAGGTCTCACACTCAAACAGAAACCAATGACGTAATCATTTTGTCAGTTTTAACTGTAAGACAATAACGTAATAACTTGTCAATAATGTAATAAAGTTTTGTCAATAATTTTGTTACTACGTAGTTAAAGTTATGACATTATTGTCCTAGCATTAAAAAAAATCCTTTTATCATTATTATTTTTTTTTTATTTATTTATTGTATTTTTGTGCCGTTTCCTCATCAGAAATAGGTTTAGTGGATGGCAGAGTTATTTATGATCGTAATATTTTCTTGTACAAAGTTTAAATCACAGCAAAAAATGTTAAAAAATAAATCAGCTGGACTTGGATTTTAGAGGTTTACATTTTCTTGTCTTTTATCCAAGAAACTGTTTATATTTTGTCAGTGTCTGTGTTGGATGTTACACAGTGTTATTGGCTTTATCACATTTAAAACTGACAAAATGATTACGTTATTGGCCGTTATTACATTACCGATTGCTACACGATGGGCCGTACATAAACTTCTGTCTAGATTTAGAGCATTTATTTTCTATGTTGACGTTGACGCTACACAGAGTCTGAATAAAGCTGCCGTAGATATCAGGATGTTCTGACGTTTAAAGCCAAAGTAGTTTCTCTGTTATTGCAGCAGTACATTTTGTTATCATCACAAATCGCTCTCCAGTTAAACCTCACTACTTCCTGCAGCTGTGGAAACAAGATACAGATGTGGGACTGCTCTGTACTGAATAAAAGAAAACAAGATTAACACCACGTTAAGGAAGTTTTACACCCGGAGACGTGCGACGCAGACTGTGTTCAAATATACACTCCAAAAAAATAAGAGAGTCTGGCAGAAGCTAGTGTTTCTTCTCCTTGAGCTTGTCCTTGATCTTCTGCGGCTCGTCGTATTGTATCAAACGCAGAATTTCTTTGTTGTCCATCACGCCCTGAATGAACTCGCCCTCCGAGATCTTGTCTGTGCACGAGAAAAACAACGGTTAGTAAGGACTGTCTTTAGCCTGCAGCGCTGTCCCTCCTCAGAGCCGAGACTCACTTCGCCGTCACTTCCAGAAATCCCTCTGTACGCTAACTGTGCCCAGCAGAGGACACACAGAGCGGCGATGGTTTGCGCCGTAAAACTTAGCCGTGAGATGTGCACATAGTAGTTACTAATAATAATAATAATACATCAATTTTATATCGCGCTTTTCACACAACTCAAAGTCGCTTTACAATTTTTGATCTATTATTCATTCACTCCTCAGTCACAGTCTCCTCAGGTGGTGAGCTACTTCTGTAGCCACAGCTGCCCTGGGGCAGACTGACGGAAGCGTGGCTGCCAATCTGTGCCAACGGCCCCTCCGACCACCACCAAACACAGCCACACTAACACATTCACACAGGCAAGGTGGGTGAAGTGTCTTGCCCAGGGACACAACGACAGTATGCGCTTCAGATGGGATTCAAACCGGCTACCCTCCAGTTGCTGGGCGAATGCTTAACCCACTGCGCCACCATCGCCCCAGTTACTAAATGTAATGTAGTTCTATGAGTGTGCCATAATTTCTTAACATTAAAGTGCTGCTGTTTGCATTAAAGCACCAACACTTTACGCTTCAGTGAGAGAGGAGCTGTAAAAACACACTGCTGTAGTTTAGTTAGCTCGCTTGATGTTTGGAGAAATAAACCTTTTAAATCTGAATAGCTAATTTTGAGTAAACGTGCAGGAACTGTTAACAAGCCCTTTTTTAGAGTGGGCCCCGGCTCTGTGACCCCTATTGACATCAGGTGATAGAAAATGCATTAATTATCTTTTCTATGCAGATCCAGTGTCGTTTCTATTATTTACCGTTGTCCTTTTTCCCAAAGAAGGCCCAGACTTTCTCAGCTCTCTTCTCTGGAGTGTCCTCGTCTTCAGGGAGGTTCTTCTGGTCGTCCACTGGAATCATGTTGAATATCGACTGAAAATGTACAAAGATGACTCCTTTTATTACATACAATACAAGGGCGGTGAGGAACTTACTCCCACACTTACTCCTACACTTACTCCTACACTTACTCCCACACTTACTCCTGCACTTACTCCTACACTTACTCCTGCACTTACTCCTGCACTTACTCCTACACTTACTCCTACACTTACTCCTACACTTACTCCTGCACTTACTCCTACACTTACTCCTACACTTACTCCTACACTTACTCCTGCACTTACTCCTACACTTACTCCCACACTTACTCCTGCACTTACTCCTGCACTTACTCCTACACTTACTCCCACACTTACTCCTACACTTACTCCCACACTTACTCCTACACTTACTCCTACACTTACTCCTACACTTACTCCTGCACTTACTCCTGCACTTACTCCTACACTTACTCCTACACTTACTCCTACACTTACTCCTGCACTTACTCCTACACTTACTCCTACACTTACTCCTACACTTACTCCTGCACTTACTCCTACACTTACTCCCACACTTACTCCTGCACTTACTCCTGCACTTACTCCTACACTTACTCCCACACTTACTCCTACACTTACTCCTACACTTACTCCTACACTTACTCCCGCACTTACTCCCGCACTTACTCCCACACTTACTCCTACACTTACTCCCACACTTACTCCTACACTTACTCCTACACTTACTCCCGCACTTACTCCCACACTTACTCCCACACTTACTCCTACACTTACTCCTACACTTACTCCTACACTTACTCCCACACTTACTCCCGCACTTACTCCCGCACTTACTCCCGCACTTACTCCCACACTTACTCCCACACTTACTCCTACACTTACTCCCACACTTACTCCTACACTTACTCCTGCACTTACTCCTGCACTTCCTCCTACACTTCCTCCTACACTTACTCCTGCACTTACTCCTACACTTACTCCTACACTTCCTCCTACACTTACTCCTGCACTTACTCCCACACTTACTCCTGCACTTACTCCCACACTTACTCCTGCACTTACTCCTACACTTACTCCCGCACTTACTCCTGCACTTACTCCTACACTTACTCCTGCACTTACTCCTGCACTTCCTCCTACACTTCCTCCTACACTTACTCCTACACTTACTCCCACACTTACTCCCACACTTACTCCTGCACTTACTCCTACACTTACTCCTACACTTACTCCTACACTTCCTCCTACACTTACTCCTACACTTACTCCCACACTTACTCCCACACTTACTCCTACACTTACTCCTACACTTACTCCTACACTTACTCCTACACTTACTCCCGCACTTACTCCTGCACTTACTCCTGCACTTACTCCCACACTTACTCCCACACTTACTCCTACACTTACTCCTACACTTACTCCTACACTTACTCCCACACTTACTCCTACACTTACTCCTGCATGTGTCTGTGGACATTTAGAGCAGAGCTATTCAACTTCTTTTGCAGTCGGGCCAAATTAGAAAATTACGAGGGCCGGCTTGACAATCGACACATTTCTGGCTAAACATTATTAATAATTGTAATGTACATTACAAATAGAAAATAAACAAATAAACAAATAAATAAATAAATAACTAAATAAATAAATAAATAAAAAGTAATGTACATTTGCATTGGAATATTGTAATATCTACGACTGACAAATGTGTGGAAAATTATTTGTATGGGTTGTGCACATCTCTGGTGTAGAAATAAAATAAAATAAATAAATACAAATGTGAAAAAAATAAAATAAAATAAACTAGTCACACACATTCTCCTTTTCTTTTCATTTATATTATAATTTCTTGGACACAAATGCCCCTTAAAGCAGCCATGAGTGCGAGAGTAAAATGCAAATGAAAAAACTCGGACACACTCAAAAAACATTTCAAGTACCAAGCCTCATTTGGGACAATATTAACATTCAAAAGTATATCCAGAAATAGTTTTTTGAACACATTGTGAAAGTATAGCGATGAACAATTCAACTAAGAGCTTTTTTTTTTTTTAATACAAAGCCACTATAAATGGGACATCGGGATCTTTTGATATAGACATATTTTTAACAAATCTGCTGTGGGCTGGATAAAATTTCAGTAGGGTCAATCTTGCCCCTAGACCGCAAATTGAATAGTTCTGATTTAGAGACACACTTCACCTCTACACGTCTCTGTGGACATTTAGAGACATAACAGATATAAATGCTAAATGTTAAAACGAGCATAAAAACGTACCCTGACGATCTCTTGTATCTCGTTCTTGCTGATGGTGCCGTTCCCGTCCACGTCGTACAGAGCGAAGGCCCACTCCAGCTTCTGCAGCGTCTTTCCTCCGGACGTGAGGTGCAGAGCCACGATGTACTCCTTAAAGTCCAGGGTCCCGTCGGCGTTGGTGTCGAAACTCCGAAAGACGTGGCGGGCGTACGCCGTTGGGTCCGCGTTTGGGAAGAAACTGGCGTAGATCCCCTCGAACTGGGCTTTACTGATCTTACCTCCGGGACACTCCTTCAAAAACGACTGGTACCAAGTGCACAGCTCCGCCTCTGAGTACTTCGTGTTGGATTTGAGCTCCTCCAGAAGCTCCTTGGACAGTGCACTGCTCTTGGTGTTCCCCATTGTGAATATTTATGTCCAAAGATGAAACTGCTTCTTATATATGAAGT
Organism: Bostrychus sinensis; assembly: GCA_020698575.1. Classification (NCBI taxonomy): domain Eukaryota; kingdom Metazoa; phylum Chordata; class Actinopteri; order Gobiiformes; family Eleotridae; genus Bostrychus; species Bostrychus sinensis. The sequence continues at coordinate 1,922,425 of CM036253.1, forward strand.
GTCTGGAGTTTGGGGAACACCTCTGAACTGGACCGTGCCAATGAGATTATGGCGATCGGTGGCTAAATCTACTGAGCTGCTCCAGGAATAAGAGGATAGACACGTCACAGTGCCATGAAACCCTCTGAGGATTAGCTCCAGCAGGTGCTAACCCTAAAACTTCAACATCTGGGAAGACTTAACGCTGCCATTTTAATTATTTAACTCATTTTGGAAAGTGCTAGCAACAAAAATAAACAAGGTGCAGTATAAACTATAAGGGAGCTAAAGTGGAGCCTTGGGGAACTCCACAAAATAATCTAATCTAATGAGCTAATGTCTTCAGACAGAAAAGAAATGGTTCAAAAATATACAAGCTACAGCATATTTTTAGTCATGGCTTTTATTAATTAAGTAAGATGAACTAATTAAAATTCTAAATTAATTATGACTCTGCAGTTAAGTAGTTTTAAGCTTTTAATGATTTTCAGTGAAATTATAAAAAACCTTTACTTTGCAGTAAAATTGGCCAGAGTTTCTTTTTAAACATTTCCTTTATTCATTTTCTTACAAATATCTTATGCAAAACATACCACAGATTAACCATAAATTGATAATAACTATATTACTAAATACTGTTATATGTTTTAAATAAGAAAGGGATTGCATGTGCTCAGCGGAACGCACTGAAGTAAATGTAAAACTGCAGACTTTCAAACTTTAGACAACTTTTATTATTAAAGCAACTTTTCAACTTTTCCCATCATATCAAGCAGAAAAGCTTTTATAATAATACTGTATTAGCTCAGTAACAATTCAGTTTTTCTACATGAGCAGCATAGTCATGGTCCGGAATAAACAAGCACTGGACTAAAACTAAGGGTAATGAGGAAAGGATAAAATTAATTTGAAGACGATTTGAGGAATATTGATATTTTCCGTGTGCACAATTTAGCCACAAAGGGCCACAAGCCAGTCTTCTGCTTGTGCTGGTCCCAAGCCCAGAAAAATGGACAGGATTGTGTCAGGAAGGGCATCTGGCATAAAAAAAAACTATGCCAAATCAATATGTGAATTGCAGGACACTAAGAGGGGCTCGCGGGGGGTGGCAGCTCCTCCTCAAAGGCATCAGATTATGGTAATTATACTCCATCTGCTGCAGAGGAGTAATTACCCGCGGTCTGAGGACGAGACCTGCTGAGTCATGGTAGACCATCAAACTACTTTTACGTAAGCTCTGGAAAGGAGCTCAGAGTAGAACTGCTGCTCCTCCACATAGGGAGCATTCAGCTGAGGCTTGGACCTCCTGGACCCTCCCTGCAGGTGTCCCACTGGAGGACACCCCAGAGTTGAACCAGGACACGCTGGAGAGACTCTTGGACTGGGAACACTTGTGATTATTATTATTTTTTTCCCCCTTCAGTTGATATTTTGTGTTCTCTATAAATCCACCATGACAGAGCTGGAAGTGCCTGAGAAGAAGGTTTTTTGGGCATCTTTCCTCAAACTGTTGCATAACTCAGCCCTGAATGAGTGAATGATAATGAAACATTGGATGGAAACATTTCTGGCCTGTTATTGGTCCTCACAGGTCAGATTTGGAAACAGCAGTGGACGACCGCAGGTACTTACTGTAATTCCAATAAATACAGAAACATTATTTGAAGAGGACAGCTCTAAGCCGGTTGTTCAGAATCACCTGAGAGGCTGTGTGTAGGGGGCAGTGGGATGAGCCAGATGTGACAGATGTGAGGTCCAAAGCCCTGCTCCCCAGAGACCGTCCTGCCTCTGTTAATACTGGAACGCATGCGATTATGTCCAACCACGAGCTACAAAAGACAATAATTCAGGTTCTGTAATCGGATTTTAGAATCATTTCCTATGAAAACAGTGACCAAGAAGTCTCTGGTCATGTTAGCAAATACTTGGACTAATGTAGACTTATGTAATGTATCTACAAAGCAGTACTGTCTTGTTGCCCCTTGTTTTGTGTCATACAATTCAATTATAAGTTACATTTCTGGAGTCTGGAGGTCCAGCCGTATACCGCTGCAGGAAATAATAGAAGAAGATCTCTTTATGCCCATCTTACTAAACTTTAAATCTAGAGAGTTCTCCTACATTTTAGGGACGTAAGATACTTTTATTCAAATAATTTATTGTATTTGTTGAAGTAAATGTATGTTCTGAGTAAATTTTCTCTCAACCTTCAGTAGTAGTAGTACTATTCAGGATTAAATGAATATTTGAATATTTTAGAGAAAACACCAAATATTCCAGACCATAAAGACATTATTCTGTGACAATATGAAAAGCCGTGAGCCAAGATCCCTTCTTAAAGTCCACAGTTTACACAGATGAGAGAAATAATGGAAAATATCTTGTGACCTTAGAGAATAATGTAATCTTTCTATTCATTTTATTCTTCTTCTGCTTATTTCTGTTAGGGATCATTGGTACTGGAGCCTATCCCACTGATTTTGTCACACTACACCCTGGACCAGTTAGTCTCAGTGCTGACACAGAGACACAAACAACCATTCACTCTCACATTCATCCACTAGGGGCACAGAGTCACCAGTTCACTGACACATACAGGTCTTTGGACTGAGGGAGAAGGCTGGAGTTATCTGGAGAGAGCCCACAGTAACACAGCGAGGACCTGCAGACTCCACCCAGAGAATGTGAGAGTCGGCTGGGCCTAAGGATCGAACCCACAATCTCCAGGCGAGAGCACTAACCACTCTGCCACTGTGCCACCTCTGTAATATTTCTATCTATAATAATATTATCTACAAAGAATCTTAAAATGGATATGTAGCTTTTTGTAAAGTTGTGATGCAACTTAAAGTGGGCCGATTGTAGAGCCTTGGGGAACGCCACTGAAGTTAATGTAGATTCAGTTTCGAGATTTGTGTGCTTAAATCCAATCGATTCACAATGCTCAAGATTAATTTTACATTAAATTAATTCAGCCGTTCTTCACAGCTTTCAGACTGCTTCTAGTTTTAATTTATAAATAGTTTTATATTTATAGTTTTTTGTTAACGTCCATGTTTTTATTGCATAATCTTAAATCTATTTGCTTGGCAAAATTTGCAGCACCAGCATTCATCAAAACAAATAATGATTCTGAATCGAATTGTGACCCCAAGAATTGAAATCAACACTGAAAGAGTCACATTCCTAGTTTATAAACCAGAAACTGCTGTTAGTAAAAAGTTCTTTTAACATTTAACACCCATCCATCTTGTAACATGAGGACCCTTCTCTGTCAAACTGCTCAGCTGAAATATGACCAAGTACAGAGTATTTCCATAAGCTGCTACATGAGATTACTGACATATGGAGGATTTCTATCACTGTCCACATTATGTCACTGACCGAGACTTATATCTGAAGACTTATATCTGTCTGAGATGAAACGCTGCAAATATCTGGGAAATGTAAACGCGGAAAATACTGGATTACAATCTACAGAGCGCTGTAATCTTTTGTATTTATGTGCTCACAGGAAGTCGGGCATATAATTTGCTATTTGAAATGGATAATATTGGAGGGATAGATTTGAGAAAGGGGAGGAGCGAGAGCAGGAAGGACGGGCTGGAGACAGAGTTTGAACCGAGCCGAGGACAGTGAGGATTGGAGACGCCATGGGACAGCGCAGTGTGGAGGGAAGAGGACGCGGCCCGGGTGCTCAAGGATGTAACCACTTACTGACCAGAGGAGCCCCAAATGCAGCAGCAGATTATGAAGATTTGATGCATGCGGGAGGCGAGTGGCGCTGGATCAAAAGCCAGGATTAGTGGGCTCCGCTGTGATCTGCTCTGGGCCGGACCATGAGGCTGGAGCGCGGCCGCAGGGCTTCTCTGGCGCTAACTCTCAACTTTGTGGCGTTTGCGTTCGCATTGTCGGCGGTGACCACGAGCTACTGGTGCGAGGGGACCAGGAAGGTGGCCAAACCCTTCTGCACGGGGCCCCCCCTGAAGGTCAAACAGTGGTACTGCATACGCTTCAACAGCTCCAACGTGAACGACTCTCGCCTGGTGCAGTACATCTTCGAGACCGGGGAGGAGAAGTTTCTGCTCCGGAAGTTCCACACCGGGATCTTCTTCTCCTGCGAACAGGCCGCCGACATGAACGGTACTGCAGCACGAATTATAAGTTCTTCTAAATTAAAATATCTAATCAGCGAATCACAGCGCAGCAGCTCAGTGCCTTTAGTCCTGAGACAAACCTGCAGAAGTTCAACCCAAGCATCAGATTAGAGAAAAAAAGGGGATTTAAAGGACTTTAAATGTGGCATGGATTGGTCTGAGTAGGGTTTTTACAGAGAATGGTCCCAAAAAGAGAGAAAATATCCAGTGAGTGGCAGTTCTGTGGTGAATTGTCGATGCCAGAGGTCAGAGGAGAAAGGTCAGACTGGTACCACATGTTAATAGGGAGGCAACAGAAACAGCAGAGGATGTCTCACAAACGCAACAAATGCACTGAGTTTCTGCCATGTGATGACTTCATTAGATATTTGGATTTAAAGGGGTTGGAACATATGTACCTTTTAAAAATGTGGCCAAAGAGTGCAGACACAGATGAGATACTCGTTGGACCTGAAATAGTAATGAAGCATTAATTGTGAGCTGCCTCGGGGCTCAATATAAAGAACTCTATGAACTCTAAAAAGGTGGTCTTAGGACAAACATTTGGTCGCACTTCAGAGTCAAACATGTTTTTAGTTTATTAAAGCCACTTGCTCAACAAATCAATGTTTTTATAGTTGAGAAAATGCCAAAAATGTCTGGAGTTTTTAAAGCAAGACATGACCAAATCTGACATTTCTGCATCTAAAAGATTATTAACGTGTGAATGTGAACTAGGTGCTGTGGTACTGTGCAACTGTTGGGTTTCTGTTTTAGTTTTGATAAAAAAATTTAAAATAATGAGATAATTCTGCTGTTTCCAAGGTCGAGCGCATTTAAAAAGAGCCACTACTGCCCAAAGTGCTGAACAGGTTCAATAAGACAGTGTAGAAACTGAAGCACAATAAATAGACTCACACTAAGACACAATTCATGACTGAAACCCTGAAACCACAAATCAAGTAAAAACAACTAGAATAAAAGCTCAGCTTGTGTTAAAAGCCAGAGCAAAGAAGTCTCGATGGATGTAGCAGCGCTAATGTTCAGAGGGACAGAGATCCAGAGTTTGGGACCTGCTACAAATGCTCAGCCTCCTCCTGGATTTGAGTCTAGATTTTGGGCAGTCTAGAAGCAGCTGGTCAGATGAGCTCAGAGTTCTGACCTGAGTCTGCAAAAGCATACCATATTTTCCGGACTATAAGTCGCTCCGGAGTATAAGTGGCACTAGCCAAAAAATGTATAATGAAGAAGAAAAAAACATATATAAGTCACATTTTTTGGGGGAAATTTATTTTACAAAATCCGACGCCAAGAACAGACATTTCATGTTGAAAGGCAAGTTATAGTAATAATAGAATAGAGAACAACAGCTGAATAGGTGTGCGCTATGCTAACGTAACACATTGATGGTTATTCAGCTACATGAAGCATAAACAACGAACTGAATAGGTGTCTCGTATGTTAACGTAATATATTAACAGTTATTCACATAACTATAGTATAAAGAACATAATATAACAAGTTCACCAAACTCACCATCTCACTCCTAATCGCTAAATCCTTTAAATTCTTCATCCTCGGTGTCGCTTCTGAACAACTCCGCCAACTCCGGAGGTAGACGAAGCGCCGCTTCCTCCTCTGCGTGGCTGTCGTCAGACTCAGCATCAGTTCCATTTCCAATTATTCCGCTCTTTCTCAGTTGTCTTTATAGCCTAAGTTGTTAGTGGTAATGTTTACATTTTAAATTGTCAGTGGTACAGGTGCAGCAGATGCTGGTACACAAGCCTAGAGCGCCCTCTAACCAACACCTGAAATATTTTTATATATAAGTCACACCTGAGTATACGTCGCACCCCGAGCCAGACGATGGAAAAAAGTGCGACTTATAGTCTGGAAAATACGGTAATTTTGATTAAATAAGGTGGTGCCAGCCCATTATTTCCAACCCCATTATAATCAATACACAATAAACATGAATTAATTAGAATAAATAAAGTCTTTACAAAGATCACATTTCCCAATCACTTTTTCACAACATGAAACTTTAAAGCAACACAGAAGGAGCGTACAGACGTCAGTAACTGTTTTCAAGTAAGATTACTGTTACTGCAGAATAATATTACTACAGTAGAAGTAAAACCAGACCTGGGGAGGCTTGTGGGGTTCCTAAGTGCCCTCCAGAACTCAGTTGGGACTGGGTTCCATGGCAGAGGAGGAGGCAAACCTTTGTAAAATCCAAATATTTATGATACATTTTTTAGCATAAACATTAAAATACTCACTAAAAAGCTTGTCTCAGATCAGTAAAGGGCAACTAAGTCTAACTATGAGGAGTTTTATGATAATGCTGTTTTGTTGTTAATGTTAAAATGTTGTGTTTCCGCAGGGTTTGATTGTCGGGATTTCTTTGAGATCGCTCCAGAACATGAACGAGGTCAGTTCACGTCACTGTAGTCACCAACATTTACTAACTTTACACTATTCTCAATCAAGGTTTGGATCAGAGTCTGGTTTATACTCCAGATGCCTTTCCTGACATCCTGTTTGCTCTACCTAAGAGTTTTTGCCTCATGTTGGGGAATCAAACACCTGACCTTGTGCTCTAACCCCTTCACTAACAGCGTTATCCAAGACACAAAGCGTGTGGCAGGGCCTCTGCTGAATTTTGCGATGTTACAGAATCCTATAAACATTACCTGATGCCATATTCATTTTTCCTTGGTTCGTAACTGACAGATTGGTTGGTGGTCGTTAGCGGTCGTCTCACAGCAAGAATGTCTTGGGTTTGATTCCTAAATCTGCCGTTCTTTGGAGTTTGCACGTTCTCTCTGAGCTACAGGATCCTAGTCCACTGCTCCTGACAAGTTGCCCCTGTGGTATTGAAGGTTGGGTCAAATGATCAATTAAATTATTTTTCAATTCATTTTTTTATTTCTATAGCTCAGTTTGACAACAAAAGTCGCCTCAAAGGGCTTCATAAACAGTTAAACATGTTCCTACGGGGGCAGTAAAAGTCCACCTAACCTGAGTGACCTTTCCTGAAACATTTATCAAAACCTGATCATTACATTTAAAATTTGGCAAAGACCAAATAAACCGACCCACCCAGGTATGGAAGGCAGCAGTGTGACTCTCGTGTCCTCGTGTCCCAGGTGTGCTGTGGCTGTGCATCGTGGCCGAGTCCACCTACCTGTCCCTGCTCTTCACCGGAGGGTTCCTCATGACTCTGGAGCAGTTTCCCTGTTTCAGCCTCATCAACAAACTCAAGCTCAGTGCCTTTGCCGCTCTGTGCACCGCAGCCTCAGGTAACACTCCTCACACAACACGGGACAGTTCATTTAACCCTCTCGTCACTGTAAGAGCAGAAGGTACAGTTTGTTTTAAACCTGTTTTCTGAGCAGCTCTGTACTTATTTCTGAATGGCAGCAGCAGCAGAAGCCAGATGTACAAAGAGCTGTGGACAAAGTAGTTTTTTTTTTTTTAATGCATTGGTTACATTGGACGTCAGAGGGACTTTACTGTTGTTAAAATGGAAACAGGACAAAGACAAAAATCCCACAGAGGACTGAACAACAATGAGGACTTCAGTAGAACCAACAGGAGACGAAGGAAAGACCTAAACGCCGTTAATCACAGAGAAGTTACATTAGCTCTGTAGCTAGCGCTACCTTGGTTAGCTCTGTGATAGGCCAGCTCCAAAACGAACCGGACAGAAACGCTTCGCTCTCTGATAGAGGAACCAGACTGTCCTGCTTGTGAAAAGCAAGCAGCACAGTCTGGCCCGCCAGGCTACTAAAGGGGCATGGGGGCAGATTGGTAAGGGCTCATGCCTCCCACCAGCTGGGCTGTGAGATCTTTCTTGGGCCGTCTCTCTCAGCAGACTCTGCATGTCCTCCCCATGTTACTGTTGGGTTCTCTCCTCTCCTCGTCCAAACATGTGCATGCACAGGTGAACTGGAGACTGTAAATGTCCCATAGTGAATGAATGTCTGCATGTGTTTCTGGCCCCTGTCCAGAGTGTACCCTGCTTAAGGCCCAAAGTTACTGGGATAGGCTCCAGTCCCATCGGCCCCTAACGAGAATAAGCATCAGAAGCAGATGAATGACTTCAGGGAGGTCTTGTGTGACAGAAACACTCTGATAGAACAGCCTGAGTGGACAGTGAAGTGGTTGCGGCTCTGTCCAGGCAGCGGGGATTTGTGTCTGTGGATTAATCCGATTGGAGCGGTGGTTTTGGGCCGTGTCAGGAGCAGCGGCCCTGCGGAGCCCCATCCCCCCCGGCCCTCTGAGATAATCCCAGGAAGAGCGGCTCGGGCTGGGCTTTGAGCGAGAGACAGGAGCCACTTCACCGCCACCGCAGAGGGACAGTCGTGCAGGGGTTACGTCTCTGTCACTGGTCACGGGACGGGTCCACTCTGTGTCCAGATACTGCTGTTCCAGTGCCCTCCTGCTTGCTTTTTGAGAGCAGGACAGTCTGGTTCCTCTCTCAGAGGGAAGCGTTTCTCTCAAGTTGATTTGGAACAGGCCTATCACAGCCGTTTATCTGCAGTGCACAGTGGTGTAAGGAGGTAATGAGGGGCCCCAGTGCAGGTTCTAAAAATTGGCCCTAAAGTTGTGAAGCACATTCAGTAAGTTTATACATCCATATATCATATGTATGAATTATAAAAAGTGCACTGTAATCTCAAGTCAGCTAATTGATTCTTTAAAAATATCATGTCAGTGTAACAAAATTAGATGTTTATTTTTGTTCAGAGCTAAGTTTATCAGCCTTAAGTAAATACTGTGAAGAAATTATGAATATCATACATTTTAAATCTTTTTTAATCATAAGAAAAGCTTGTTCTAAAATGGAGCCATGCCTGCTGGGTAATTTATAGCCCAGACTGTACATAACCAACTAATATTGACTATAATTAGAGACTCTCAATGGAGCCCCCTCATGTCCTGGGCCCCAGTGCTGCTGCACTGCCTGATTTTGCGCCCCTGGCAGAGTGTCCTGCAAAAGCGGAAGAGCTAACCAAGGTAGCGCTAGCTACAGAGCAAATGTAATAACTTCTCTGTGATTAACAGTGTTTAGGTCTTTCCTTGGTCTCCTGTTGGTTCTGCTGAAGTCCTCGTTGTTGTTCAGTCCTCTGTGGGATTTTTGTCTTCGTCCTGTTTCCATTTTAACAACAGTAAAGTCCCTCTGACGTCCCACGTAACCACCACATTCAGACAGGAAATAGGAACCAGTGTTTTCCAACGTGTGGTACAGGGACCCTTAAGGGGGCGCGAGTAAGTTGAAAGTGTTACTTATTTAGTGGAAGTATTTATTTTTTATTTACATGATGATAAGAAAATATTTAGAACTTTTCATGCTGAACTATTAAAACTTAAAGGTGCTATGAGCAGTATATATTTTATATTTGATCAAAATTACCTACATGTCCCCAGATATGAGGCAAACATGTTTAAATCAAATATTACTTTTACTGATAACAATGATTTATTCACAATAAAAAAACGTTTTACATTATGGTCAAGTTGTTTTTGTTTAAATATTTTGCTTTGGTTCTAAAACTGCATCGCCGATCGTCCAATCAGAAAAGACACCATTGTTTTGATTTAGACTGCAGTACCATTTTAAACCAGTAGGAGCGCTGCTGCTTACAGGAGCTTTAATGTTGAGGTTCAGAAGCTTGTTTTAAAGGAGTTATTCAGTTTTGATTTTATATTATTTATATTTATTTTACCTTTTTTAAATATATTGTAAAATAAATAAATGAATAGGAGTTTATTTTGTTAGATTGGTGATTTTTTTTTCTTGAATTTTTTATCCTTTGATTTCTTAAAAGTAAAAATGCAGGAGATGTTGTATTTACAATAAAGTAAAGCCTGAATATGAGTGAGCCCCTGTCCCGCTGTTCGTTGTCCTTCACAGATCCCCCAGTTCCACTGATGAAGATAATGTTCCTCTTTTTCATCTGTGCTCAGTGAATTTTTCTAAAAAGTGAGATTTGGGTTAAAAACAAGGGAAGGTCAGTGTTGCTGCTGGAGGTGGGAGACACTGCAGACTGAGAGAATTTATTTTTATCATTAGTTTTTTTTTCGGTCTCAATAAAAACATGACTTTTTGAAATGAACACAGCACATCAAATGTTTCCTCTGCCCTGAACTGGAGCAGCTGTAGCTGTATCTAAATGAGCTTTAGACTCAGTCGGTTTGTTACGTTATGCAGAATATTAAAACTTTTATTTCTCAAGTCCATCCCTCCTTCTCCCACCAAATCACACAACTTATCCCACTATTAGTACTTTTGGTCATACAGTATGTGTTTATTTGTACAAAGACATTTATAGTTACCTTCTGATAATTCTAATTCTAATTCTCTGAACAAACAAAATAAATAAAAATAGCAATAAATGTGAAAAATTATAAATAAAAAAATACAAATGAATGAAATAAAATATAACAAAACACATATTTTATGTTCAAAATGAAATTTGTCAAAAATAATAATTCATAATTTCATAATTTGAAAAACTCTTTGAAACTAGCTATTGAAACTAAAAATATGTAACAAAATATAAAAGACCCATGTAAATAATATTTTTAGCAGATTTTCCTGCTTTTCCTCAGTAAATGAGACACTTGAGCTTGTTTTTAATTTCAGTAGTTTAAAGTTGTTAAATATTTCCATATCAAATGATGAAATAATTCCATGGACCCCCTGCAGACTGCTCGTGTACCCCTGGGGGCCCCTGGGGGCCCCTGTAGCCCTGGTTGGGAACTGCTCCTTTACCCGATGCTTACCGTCCTGATGCTGTGTTGTCTGCCCCAGGACTGTGTGGGATGGTGGCCCACATGATGTTCACCACCATCTTCCAGCTCGCCGTGGCCATGGGCCCCGAGGACTGGAGACCCAAGACCTGGGACTACAGCTGGTCCTACGTGTAAGAGTCTCACCTCACACTCTGCTCCGGGACAGGCACGGGTTTGGATAACAACTGTTTCATAAGGACATAAGGTTAAGGGTTAAGTCCAAACCCAAAGCAAGGTCATGGGTTCGATCAACAGTACAGGGATCTGAAGGTGAAGGGGCCAAAAATGAGAAAGAATAAAATGATAAAGACTTCACTGACGGGACCCTAACCAACACCTGGGACTTCAGGCTGCGGGATTGTGCTGTAGCTACTTTACAGTCTAGTGCCACACACACACTGCTGTAGGAATGTGCTGGAGGCAAGGCCCAAGGGCACCACTGCAGTATGAACTAGGGATTGAACCACCAACCTCCGGGTTAATGAGCTCTACTTCTGTCCTTAAACTCCTTAAACACAGACTCAACCAGGACTACATTATCTTTTTCTCAAACGTTTTATCTGATGACCTCTCCTCAGTCCGGTCCTGACCTCAGTCTGGTCCTGACCTCAGTCTGGTCCTGACCTCAGTCCGGTCCTGACCTCAGTCCGGTCCTGACCTCTCCTCAGTCTGGTCCTGACCTCAGTCTGGTCCTGACCTTAGTCTGGTCCTGACCTCAGTCTGTTCCTGACCTCTCCTCAGTCTGGTCCTGACCTCAGTCTGTTCCTGACCTCTCCTCAGTCTGGTCCTGACCTCAGTCTGGTCCTGACCCCAGTCTGGTCCTGACCTCAGTCCAGTCCTGACCTCAGTCCGGTCCTGACCTCTCCTCAGTCTGGTCCTGACCTCAGTCTGGTCCTGACCTCAGTCTGGTCCTGACCTCTCCTCAGTCTGGTCCTAACCTCAGTCTGGTCCTGACCTCAGTCTGGTCCTGACCTCAGTCTGGTCCTGACCTCAGTCCAGTCCTGACCTCAGTCCGGTCCTGACCTCTCCTCAGTCTGGTCCTGACCTCAGTCTGGTCCTGACCTCAGTCTGGTCCTGACCTCTCCTCAGTCTGGTCCTGACCTCAGTCTGGTCCTGACCTCAGTCTGGTCCTGACCTCAGTCCGGTCCTGACCTCAGTCCGGTCCTGACCTCTCCTCAGTCTGGTCCTGACCTCAGTCTGGTCCTGACCTTAGTCTGGTCCTGACCTCAGTCTGTTCCTGACCTCTCCTCAGTCTGGTCCTGACCTCAGTCTGGTCCTGACCTCAGTCTGGTCCTGACCTCTCCTCAGTCTGGTCCTGACCTCAGTCTGGTCCTGACCTCAGTCTGGTCCTGACCTCAGTCCAGTCCTGACCTCAGTCCGGTCCTGACCTCTCCTCAGTCTGGTCCTGACCTCAGTCTGGTCCTGACCTCAGTCTGGTCCTGACCTCTCCTCAGTCTGGTCCTGACCTCAGTCCGGTCCTGACCTCAGTCTGGTCCTGACCTCTCCTCAGTCTGGTCCTGACCTCAGTCTGGTCCTGACCTCAGTCTGGTCCTGACCTCTCCTCAGTCTGGTCCTGACCTCAGTCTGGTCCTAACCTCAGTCCGGTCCTGACCTCAGTCTGGTCCTGACCTCAGTCCGGTCCTGACGGCTCCTCAGTCTGGTCCTGACCTCTCCTCAGTCTGGTCCTGACCTCAGTCTGGTCCTGACCTCAGTCTGGTCCTAACCTCAGTCCGGTCCTGACCTCAGTCTGGTCCTGACCTCTCCTCAGTCTGCTCCTGACCTCAGTCTGGTCCTGACCTCAGTCTGGTCCTGACCTCTCCTCAGTCTGGTCCTGACCTCAGTCTGGTCCTAACCTCAGTCCGGTCCTGACCTCAGTCTGGTCCTGACCTCAGTCCGGTCCTGACCTCAGTCTGGTCCTGACCTCTCCTCAGTCTGGTCCTGACCTCAGTCTGGTCCTAACCTCAGTCTGGTCCTGACCTCAGTCTGGTCCTGACCTCAGTCCGGTCCTGACCTCAGTCTGGTCCTGACCTCTCCTCGGTCCGGTGCTGATTTTTCTCCTCAGTCTGCTCTGGTCTGGTCCTGCTCCTGTTCTTGGTCCTAGTCTTGGTTCTAACCCCAGTCTTTGTCTCTCCTCAGTCTGCTCCTGGTCCTGGTCCTAACCCCGGTCTTTGTCTCTCCTCAGTCTGGCCTGGGGCTCGTTCGGGACCTGCATGGCGTCGGCGGTGACGGCGCTGAACCGTTACACCAAGACCATCATCGAGTTTAAGTACAAGCGGAGAAACATCGAGAAGAGCCTCATGATCAAACAGAAGCTGCTGGACCTGGACCTGGACCTGGACCTGGACCTGCCTGAGCACATGTGGGACGTGTACCTGACCTCTGACCCCTCTGAACCCGCCTGCGACCCTGAGGCGCCCCCTGACCTTGCGCTGAACGGACACAAGCCGCCCACGGGAAGTGCGTACGAGCTGGAGGTGGAGACGGCGCGGCAGTCCGAGGAATACTGCTGAGTCCAGAGTCCAGAGTCCGAGGAATACTGCTGAGTCCAGAGTCCAGAGTCCGAGGAATACTGCTGAGTCCAGAGTCCGAGGAATACTGCTGAGTCCAGAGTCCGAGGAATACTGCTGAGTCCAGAGTCCGGAGTCCAGAGTCCGAGGAATACTGCTGAGTCCGGAGTCCGGAGTCCAGAGTCCGAGGAATACTGCTGAGTCCAGAGTCCGAGGAGTACTCCTGAGTCCAGAGTCCGGAGTCCAGAGTTCGAGGAGTACTGCTGAGTCCAGAGTCCGAAGTCCAGAGTTCGAGGAGTACTGCTGAGTCCAGAGTCCGAGGAGTACTGCTGAGTCCAGAGTCCGGAGTCCAGAGTTTGAGGAGTACTGCTGAGTCCGAAGTCCAGAGTCCAAGGAATACTGCTGAGTCCAGAGTCCGAGGAGTACTGCTGAGTCCAGAGTCCGGAGTCCAGAGTTCGAGGAGTACTGCTGAGTCCGGAGTCCAGAGTCCGAGGAGAACTGCTGAGTCCAGAGTCCGAGGAGTACTGCTGAGTCCAGAGTCCGAGGAGTACTGCTGAGTCCAGAGTCCGGAGTCCAGAGTCCGAGGAGTACTGCTGAGTCCAGAGTCCGAGGAATACTGCTGAGTCCAGAGTCCGAGGAATACTGCTGAGTCCAGAGTCCAGGATTAAAGTTCAGCTTGGACTCAGCTGCAGACTCCCGTTGTAGATTTATATCTGGATCTGACGACCGTTCAACGTGACGCAAGAAAGACAGCGGCCATTTTGAAACGCCATGTACACAAAGGAGGACAATTTCAGAAAGTCGAGTTTTTCAGAATCACGAAAAACTCCTTCCAGACACGACGTAATCTAACTCTGCATGATCTGATGCGCTTTGCTTTGCCTCTGTGCTTTCATTCCCTTTGGTCTGGAAAAAACTTCTGCGAAATGATCAGCGTCGACTCAAATTTAAGAACGAGAGCGGAGAGTTCGTCCAGAGAACTGCAGAACACCCTCGTCTTTTATTATTTTAGGGGGTCAGAGATAAACTATTCCAAAAAGGTTCATCTGGTCTTCGACAAAAGTTTATAATATAGATTTTCTTTTAAACAGCCCAGTACTGTGTTTTCGTACCTTTGCACATTTCGAAGAAGTTGGACTGCAGGTGGCGCTGTTCTCCTACCGCTCCAGATAGAAGAACAGAGCCAAAACCCGGCAAGACACGTCACAGAAACATCAGGTAACTCTTTTGAGCAAGGATGCAGGAAGCGTCCGAAACACGTAAAGGTACGAAAACACAGCACGGGTCTGTTTAAAAGAAAATCTAATTATAATCATAGTTAAACTGTTTTAAGATGTTAAGTTACTTGTGCAGCCTCTGAGAACACGTCGTCCTATTTTAGATTTTCTGTTTTAAAAAGGATTTAAATGTGTGCTATAAATACATAAAATCACATGTTCTCATTATGTAGCATTCACTGAGTCGGAGAAGATTTTAATGATGTTGGTAATATCTACACCACTGATCAAACACAGTTTTATTCATTGTACTGAAACTGAAGTCAAATAAATGGCTGAAAAGTGTATTCTGCCAGAGGTTTGTATGGTCAGGTTAAGACAGAGGGATCCAAAGGTTTGTCATTAATGACCACGTGCAGATAAATACATGAGGATGTGAGGAGGTGACGAATTTTCCTTACTACCGTATTTTCCAGACTATAAGTGGCTCCGGAGTATAAGTCACACGAGCCAAAAAATGCATAATGAAAAAGAAAAAACGTATAAGTCGCACTGGACTACAAGTCGCATTTTTTGGGGGAAATTTATTTTACGAAATCTGACACCAAGAACAGACATTTCATGTTGAAAGGCAAGTTATAGTAATAATAGAATAGAGAACAACAGCTGAATAGGTGTGCGGTTTGCTAACGTAACACATTGATGGTTATTCAGCTACATGAAGCATAAACAACGAACTGAATAGGTGTCTCGTATGTTAACGTAATATATTAACAGTTATTCACATAACTATAGCATAAAGAACATAATATAACAAGTTCACCAAACTCACCATCTCACTCCTAATCGCTAAATCCTTTAAATTCTTCATCCTCGGTGTCGCTTCTGAACAACTCCGCCAACTCCGGAGGTAGACGAAGCGCCGCTTCCTCCTCTGCGTGGCTGTCGTCAGACTCAGCATCAGTTCCATTTCCAATTATTCCGCTCTTTCTCAGTTGTCTTTATAGCCTAAGTTGTTAGTGGTAATGTTTACATTTTAAATTGTCAGTGGTACAGGTGCAGCAGATGCTGGGACACAAGCCTAGATCGCCCTCTAACCAACACCTGAAATATTTTAATATATAAGTCACACCTGAGTATACGTCGCAGCCCTAGACACACTATGAAAAAAAGTGCGACTTATAGTCCAGAAAATACGGTATATCGTCCCATTTAAATGTTCCCTTTCTCTCAGGGTCCTCCAAAGTAAACCATTGCGTACTTTGGTAGGTTTCACTCTGGATGCCCTTCCACACTTCCACATTTATCACATTTATAAGTCTTGGGTCCAGCACAGTATGGCTGAATTTTTTTGGTGAAGGAAGCCGATAAAAATTAGTTTGGACACCCCTGGGTTAAGGTTCCTCAAAACTGAAAAAATGTGAAAATAATGTGGCACATATTTAATGAAACGTCTGCAGAAATCGAGACCAAGACCAGTCTGAGAACAGAGAGAACTGAGACCGAGACCTTTCAGGGTTTGAGACCGAGTTGAGACCAAATCCTGTGATCCAACTAAAATAAATAAAACACATTTGTGATTATTGTAATGGTCCAGTGCTGGAGCATGACCTCCAGACCTCTGTCACAAACTGCTGCTGCTGTAAATCTCTCTGAGGTGGAGTCAGTCACTGTTACAAAATAAAAACAATTCAATTAAAATTATGAGTTGTATAATGATTAGTTAAAAGTGGTCTTAAAGGTGCTGTGAGCAGTATTCTTTATATTGCATAAAAAATACCCCCGTTCCCAAATATGATGTAAACATGTTTGAATCAAATATTAGTTTAACTGATAACAATGGCACAGCGGAGTTATTCACAATTAAAAATATATTTTACATAATGGCCAAGTTGTTTATGTTTACATTTTTTGTTTTGGTTCCAATGCTGCGTTCATGATACATCGGAATCTCGGAAGTCCCGACTTAAAAAAGCCGACTTACGAAAAACGTCCGTTCACAAGTTCAGCTCGGAAAACCCACTGGGATCAGCACAATAACAACAAAACCATATTTGCATTTTCATTTTCTTTTTTTTTTTTTACAGGAAACAAATAAATCCGTTGATAAAGGTGTTTGGTGTGGCACTGAGTTATATCGGGATGTTTCTGTTTCTACTTTAGTCATTTACTGATAAATGAACATTCACAGATGTTTCTGCACAGCTGTAGCACTGAGAACTTCATTCATTTTATAAAGATCATACATTTTTGCAGAAGAATGAGATCTCTTATTTTAAAAACCACACTGTTTACCTCTCACAGAACTCGGAGTCCAACACTTCCACACGAGTTTCCGAGCAAAAATTCCGACCCAAGAAAGCGTTCAAGGCCGTTTTTCCGACTCGGAGGTCGGAATTTCCGAGATTCCGATGTATCATGAACACAGCATAAAACTGCATTGCAGATCGTCCGATCAGAAAAGAAGAAAGCCCGACAACCCACAGACCATTGTTTTGTTTTAGACTGCAGTACCGTTTTCAAACCAGTAGAGCGCCTGCTGCTTACAGGAGCTTTAAGACCCGTCTCCAAAACCAGGAAGAAGTGAGGAGTATTTTGGTTTCCGCTGTAGAAAAACGAGTGTTCAGATGTTTATCTGCCAAAGGAGTCAAATGTTTAGATTTATAAAGTAAATCCAGTTTTATTTAGTTTTTTTGTTTTTTGTTGTTGTTGTTGTTTTGTTTTGGGTTTTTTTTTTTTTTTTTTTTGTGGGGGGGGGGGGGGGGGGGGGGGGGGGGGGGGGGGGGGGGGTCTGTGCTCTACTTTCAGAGCACAGTGAGATATTGAACTGCACAAAGGCGTAGACCATTTTTAGAACAGCTAGCTTATCTTTAAATGTGTGGTTAGGGGTCAGACACAAAGTCACTGGAACCCATAGTCCTACTCACACTACTGGACAGCTACAAATATGACATTATTAAAGGCTTCAGAATACAAGAAATGACATCTGTACAATGTTTAATATTTTATCCAGAGCTATATGTTTATTTTATTTATTTCTCTCTTGAACCTCAGCACCTTTAAATCTCTTAAACCCCCTGGAACTGCACATGTTTCAATAACAAACTGGAAAAATTGTAGTGGCTTCAAACCATCTCTCAACAAGAAAGACTTCAGGGTTTCCCACTTGTTTAGTCTTTGGGATAAATTATGAATACAATTTCAGATCCAGCAAGACTTTGTGATTTTTCTTAATATTTTATATGTATATATTTCTACATTTTGAGGCTTTTTTCACATTATGTTTTTTTTTTATTTGAGTAATTTGGTATTTTTATAATATTGGTGTCAAACAATAATTCTAGTAAACATTACATTACTGAAAACTCAGTGGGCAAATATCGACCTGTTCTAAGACTGGAGCCCTTAAAATTACTTAGAAACTTTCTTTTTGGGTCTATGTAATAATGGGGGGAAATAACACTTCAGTTTTAGACTTTTATCTTCTGAATTAATGGGAAACACTGGACTTTGATGTTACTCAGTGACAATGACGAGCAGAGGCCACACATTCAGTCAGATTTATTTGTTCCAATGTGGAAGAATTAAGAAATAACTGCCAAATAAAATCAAGCAATATTATAATTACATTAAAATCATTTTCCATTAAATGAGGTACAAGATGTTAATGTGGGTTTGGTTTCTGCAGGTGGTACTTTTAAACAGTCCATCATCTCCAGTCTGAACAACTCACTACGCCGATCAGCCATAACATTACGACCACCCGCCGCCCTGTGGATTCTGACTCCTTTCCGTCAGAACCAGCTTCACCTCTGTTCCTTCCTCGGGGACCGCTCCTGACAGATCCTGACCACTGTCGTCTGTAGCCCTCACAGTTTTTGGCCCTTTTGGTCAAACTCAAGCTCGGATCCTTACCCAGCTTTCCTGCTTCTAACAAATCAACTCTGAGGGCTAAACGTTCACCTGCTGCCGGATGTGGCTCACCCACAAACAGGAGCCAGGATGAAGAGCGTCTGAGTTATTCACCGTCTGTGGTCATAATGTTACGCTTGATTGGTGTAAATCTGCTAAATGAGAACAAGGAGCAGGTTGCAAATGAATCCATAACTACACAAACTTATTGCCAGTGGTTGCCTTCTTTTGCATCTGTATTTTTTAATTTGCAGAGCATTGCGTTTTCTCAGCCACTGCAGAAAAGTGCAAAAAAATTGAATCTTTAATATAAGTGAGCTCCTTTAACCCCCAAAGACCCAAACATAGAAAAAGAAAGCAAAAAAAAAAAAAGGCTATAAATCTAATATAATCAAAACACTGTTCTTTTCACATGAATATAGTCTGCACATCTCACTAATCACAGAAAAAATATAAGAGGTGCCTCACTTTTGAAAATTTGGTTTTATCCAGTTTTGTAAAACACGATGGTCTTCAACAAAAAAAATCACAGGCAGGGTTTGTTTGAGCTCAGATAAAAAGGTTGAATTTCAAATTTACCAAGACAAAAACAGTACCAGGTTGTACAACAGGACTCTCTTCATATAAATGTGGATTTTTAGCAGAAAAAAAAGGAAGTTAAAGTTTATTTTGCACAAATTGAAACTTTGGTTTTAATATTGCAGCCGTGGGTCTTTGGGGGTTAAAAACAATGGTCTCGACACAGGAGGCGACGCTTCTCCTCTGGTTGTTTTCTACGGCAGCTGAGCCACGAGGCCACGATCGCGAGTCTCCGTCCTGCGAAGCAACATGCGACACTCGTGAAATGTGAAAAGTTGAAAAATGTTCAACTTTTCATCTCCATCGCCTGAGGAGAACCACTCAGCGAGACTTTAATCCAGCATCGTGTACCTCCTGAGCCCTCACTCATGTGAGCATGAAAACATCTAGTGAGTACAAATATTTCTGCAATTTATTCAGCCTCTAAAATAAAAATATCAACTCCTATTTTACTGTATATTTTACGTTCAAAATAAACTTAAAATAATATTCTTAAACCCATAATACAAAGAAAAATTTAAATCATTTGAAGAACTCCCTTTTGAAATAAGCTATAAAACCTTCAAATATGTAACTAAATATATTATTTAACTAACTAAAGAGCACTTTAACAAGTTCACCTTCTTTTTTATCAGTCACTAAGACATTTAAGCTTTTAAGTCTTTCATAAGTTTCAATTGAAGATCATCCACAAATATATTTCTAATCACCTTTGTTATGGCTTGTACCCAGGTATATCTTTTCATCGTTATAGAACACACTAATACTAAAAGTCTACCAAATTCAATTTGAACAAAATTTAGCTGGAAGAGCCAAGTTTATATTTGCGACAATTTGTTTCCCCACTTGAAAAGTCCCTCCAGTTTGAGCCCATTTTTAGACCTTTTTATTCACTTTTCGTGTGGCGCTCTTTCTGGTCACAGTTGTAAAAATAACTGGGCTCAAAAATAAAAACATTCCTGCTCCGGCAACTACTCGACTACATTTGATCCGACACAGATGCAGAGACAAAAGATCCAGGTTTTTACAGAATAAGACTTAAAACATCACCACTGATCTCACTGTGAGTCAGAATCAGCAGTAAATGTATAAACTACAGCTCTGTGCTGTGTTAGAAACAATCTGAGACATTTTTAGTCTCACAGAATTTAACACGACTCTGTTTATCTGCTGTCATCTGTAGTCATATGCTAATGCTGATAGCATTTCAGTTTTTGTCTTCACTCTCCTGGATAATCGTGAATTAACAAAAGGTTAATGTTTTTGTTTGACCAGGCAGTGCTGGAAAGCCTGGTACGGTCATCTATCTGTACAGCTAAAAACTAAACTTATGCGACAAATTAACAGTGCAATGAAAATCATGGGGAAGAGGCAACACCAGTCTCTGAACCTACAGCACAGGAGTCTGTGCTCAGACAAGCGACCATGTCCTCCGCTCAGAGGACGCTCTCCTGTCCTCAGGGAGGAGGTGCAGAGTTCCCCTCTGCAGACTCAACACATTTAAAAACTTATTTGTTCCAAGATCTATAGGGCTTCTCAATAACAATAATGCTTAAAATTGTGACTGAACAATTATGTGAATGTGTGCAGTTGTGATGTGGCTGCTTTGTATCTTATCTGTTTTTTTATTGTAAGGCACCACAGCACGAGTCCAAGACAATTTTCCCCAAGGGGACAATAAAGTATATTGTATCGTATCGAATTCATTCTTCATGAAAGAGTGTGTAGTCTTTGTCCAGCTGTTGCCGCTGTCACTACATCTGCAAACTTGAAATTTAGTAAACTTGTTTGAAATACTTGCTCCATTTTGCCTTAGACCAGCGCTAACCAGAAAAGAGAGAATGTGGCGAGTAACTACTTCCATTTTTTTGTGACAAAGGTCTGTTCTGTGGGAGACCTGTGATTTGCTTTGAACCTGAGGACGGCGCTCGCCCAGTCGCCGGTCGCCGTCGCTCATCGCCACCGTGTGTTGGGTCATCACGCGGTGGCGATGGGTTTCGTCGGTCGCTGTCGTTTGTCGCCTCCTGCGTGTCGAGCTCATAAAAACTTTCACCAGGATCCACTGAATGTGTCAAACTATTCACAAACACCACCTTTAAAAACTTCAAAACCACTTTAACGGGTCGCTGAGGTACAGCGCAGGCCGCGGACGAGGTCATGTGACTGCGGTCATGTGATGATGAGGTCTCTGTAGCTCTGCAGCGGGTTCTCCTCCAGGTATCTCTGGATGTACCAGCAGGACACGCGCGCCCTCAGCTGTTCCTCCACCAGGAAGTCCAGAGCCGCCTTCAGAACAGAGAACAGCCCACGCATTAGAGTCACCATGAAAACCAGTTACAGAGGTGTTTTTACTTCTGTCACGTTTATCAGGAAGAAGCTGCTCTGAAATAATGTAAAAATCACAAAAAAATCTGCTCTGTAAAAATCACTAATGTTAGCTCTCTTTAGGCAAAAAGAGCTGTGATAATCCAGTCAGTTTTTATCATTAATGTGAGAATTCATGTTAAATATAACCGCTATGAATATTATTTCTCTATAAACACTGGAATATCTCTCAGGTTTGGTTGTGCTTTATCACAGAAGCATCAGTTATCAGTTTGTTTTTACACACGGGCCACAGTCACACAATCAACAGTGAGTTAAAAATAGTGAGCGAGTGTCTGAATCCTTCACAAAATGAGACCACTGTAGTCCACTGTAGTCCACTGTAGTCCACTGTAGTCCACTGTAATCTACTGTAATCTACTGTAATCCACTGTAGTCCACTGTAGTCCAGTGTAGTCCACTGTAGTCCACTGTAGTCCACTGTAATCTACTGTAATCTACTGTAATCCACTGTAGTCCAGTGTAGTCCAGTGTAGTCCACTGTAGTCCAGTGTAGTCCACTGTAGTCCAGTGTAGTCCACTGTAGTCCAGTGTAGTCCAGTGTAGTCCACTGTAGTCCACTGTAATCTACTGTAATCTACTGTAATCCACTGTAGTCCACTGTAGTCCAGTGTAGTCCACTGTAGTCCAGTGTAGTCCAGTGTAGTCCACTGTAGTCCACTGTAGTCCAGTGTAGTCCACTGTAGTCCAGTGTAGTCCACTGTAGTCCAGTGTAGTCCACTGTAGTCCAGTGTAGTGCAGTGTAGTCCAGTGTAGTGCAGTGTAGTCCAGTATAGTGCAGTGTAGTCCAGTGTAGTCCAGTGTAGTCCAGTGTAGTCCAGTGTAGTGCAGTGTAGTCCAGTGTAGTCCAGTGTAGTCCAGTGTAGTCCAGTGTAGTCCACTGTAGTCCAGTGTAGTCCACTGTAGTCCAGTGTAGTGCAGTGTAGTCCAGTGTAGTGCAGTGTAGTCCAGTGTAGTCCAGTGTAGTGCAGTGTAGTCCAGTGTAGTGCAGTGTAGTCCAGTGTAGTCCAGTGTAGTCCAGTGTAGTGCAGTGTAGTCCACTGTAGTCCAGTGTAGTGCAGTGTAGTCCAGTGTAGTCCAGTGTAGTCCAGTGTAGTGCAGTGTAGTCCAGTGTAGTCCAGTGTAGTCCACTGTAGTCCAGTGTAGTGCAGTGTAGTCCAGTGTAGTCCACTGTAGTCCAGTGTAGTGCAGTGTAGTCCAGTGTAGTCCACTGTAGTCCAGTGTAGTCCAGTGTAGTCCACTGTAGTCCAGTGTAGTCCACTGTAGTCCAGTGTAGTCCAGTGTAGTCCAGTGTAGTCCAGTGTAGTGCAGGTGTTATGGGCTCTGAAGGTCTCTCAGTATGAACCAGAACCAGGTCGTACCTTTGAGAGCAGAGCAGCCAGACCCCGACCTCTGGACGACTCTGGGACGTAGGTGGACATCAGATCCACCTCTGAGGGTCCAGTGAATCTGTAGAGCAGCACTGCGTCTTCCTCTGTACCTGAGGACACGAGACATCAGAGACGTTCACCACACCAGCATCAGGCATGTCCTCTGGATCTGCTGTTGCTTTAAATTTATCATAAAGCTCTGGTTCACTAACGACCGGGGTTCCCTACCTGATGCATTCATGATGTTTTTTATGTTGTGTAACTATAGTCTGTGTTACTAAACAGAACAGATCCTGGGTCCCAAGCCTCAGGAAGGGCATCTGAAATAAAACCTATGCCATATGAACAAAGGTTCTCAAACTTAATATCCAGAGGTCAAATCACTGTTTAAGGTCCAGACCAGCTGGTTATTTCAAAACCTGTTTTTAATAACCACTGACAGAACACATCAATATATTTGTATATTATATTTATTATTATTATTATTATTATTATTATTATTATGTAGCAGAGTTTCTGCGTGGCTCATTAAGTTGAATTGAAGATGTTTTTAGACCTTTTTAAGACCATAGTTGAAGAAAATAAAGACAAAAGTCTGCAGTGCACAAAAAGCGAATGCCGCAAAGCATTTTGTTCTTGGTAAAAAAAAAATCAGAGCTCTCATATCAGCAACGATAATACACCTTTGAGAATTTAAGTGGACTTTTTAAAATAAGCTGTGAACGCAGGTAGTTACATGAAATGTACGTGACATATTTAAGACCTGTTTGAACAGATGAAGACTTAGTATTCTCCATTTCTTTATTAAGGCCTTAAATTAAATCTTTTATATTTAAGACTTTTTTTTACTCTTTAAGACCCAGCAGAAACCCTGTAGAGTATTTTGCTTTGAAAATGCATTTTAACAAGTGAAAACACAGTCTTATAAACAACATAAAATGGCAATAAACCCTCACAGAAGCAGTGACTAGCAGTACAGCAGTACAGGCTCTGAATCTGTATGATTTAACTTTGAACTGAAGTAAACTGACACTGCACTCAGTTATTTATTTAGAGCATTATTATCAATGTACTGTATCTGTTTTTTAATAAACAGGAGAAGCGTTTGAACCAGAGTCCAAATGATTTGTCAAGAGGCTTGTGTTCAGTGAAAAGTAATAATAAAGCAGGAAGTCCCATAAAAAGTGTAATTAGTAATCAATCATTTAGAGCAGAGGTTCTCAAACTGTGGTACGGGTACCAGTGGTGGTCCTGAAGGGGTTTTAATGTACAGACAGGTTTAGACCTGGTTAAGTCTAGGTTAACTCCTGGTTTACAGTGAAATCACAGATTTTAAATTAACACACTCATAAAGTAAAGTCTTTTTATCTATTAACATTTGGCCAACATTAAATTAGATTTTTTTTTTTCAATTAATAAAATATTCTAAAGCGAATTTTTATATTTTATTAAAGTTGATCTAAATGAAAATCAACCACACGGATAATATAAAATATTATTCTTTTATCAGGTTATTATTTCAATCACGCAGCGCGGGCCAAAGTCAGACCCCGGTGTTTCCTACAGATCCTCCCCGGCCACGGAGCGCTGTCCCCGGCCTGAGCTCCTTACCCGCGCCGCTGTCCGGGCTCACGGTGAAGCGCTGCTGTTCTCGGTCGTGTCGCACCAACAAAGCCCGGACTTTCTCTGAGTTTATGGAACAGAAGCCCGCAGGACGCGTCCTCACGCCCGGAGTAAGCCGCGCCAGCCCGGAGAGAGTTTTTAAAAACATTTTAACAGAGCCCGGCTAAAGCTGAAGCTAACGCCGGAGTGTTGTTGTAGTGAGGGGGGGCTCGCCACCAGGGGGCGCCTGTACCCGAGAAAAACCTGAGCTGACCCCAGACTCCGCGAGAAGAAGCTGCACAGCAACAAGTTCTGACCATGGACTGAGTACTGCAATATTTAAGAGAGAAGATAAAACTTTGTTAGTAAAACTGAAATTTGATTTATTGAGTGATTATTAATGTGCAGGTTGTGTAAAATGGCGGCTGTTATTATGCGTTATTATGGGGACAATTTGTGTGTTGAAAGTATTTAAATGTACAGGTGTTGTACAGCGCATATGATTGTGTTTTTTGTGATATTTGTAGAGAATTAATTTAACCTACTGTATGTATTAACCCTAAAGCAGCTCTTTAAAAAACATACACCTTTAGTAGCACAAGTGCTCACTTCCTAAAAAGTGTCAGAAAAACACAAAAAATAAAATATTTCCTATGTGAACATTTTAAAAACATATTATTATGTTCTTGGACATAGACTGATTTTGAATATAAATAATAATAATAATAATAATAATAATAAATTCTTAATGTTTGGACAGGGACCTTTTAACAAAAAAAAAAAACATACCACTTGTTGCCTTTTGTACCAAAAATGCTCACCTCCTTAAAAAATTAAGTTTGTTGTTATTATATATTATAATATATTATATATATGTTATATAAGGTTAATGGTCCTAAAGTCCATGAATGTAACGACTGTGTGTACACAGTTTGTTATAAACCTAAACTGAAAAATGAGACTCAGATTTGAAACTTCCGTTAAAAACAGTAATTCTGACCAAATTTGGTAATATTCAAATAAACACAGTCAAAATTATTCAACATTTTCATTGACAAAATACCAAAAAGGGCCAAAGGCAGCGGGAGGTTTACGATTGTTTGACTGTTTTTGAGAATTAAAGTCATCGAGAGATGCATTTATCATTTTACTGTGAGATTCTGAGTGGTCCCAGAACACTGTCCAGTGCCTAATTTTCCAGCTGAATCAAAAATAATTAAAGTTGTGTAAAATAATGATTACCAACAAACTATAAACCACAGTTTATCATTTGTTGGTAGTGGTAGTGGTAGCTTTATTGTACCATAACAAAGCAGGCCCAGTCGGCTGCTCCAGTTCTTGGTTTGGTATAAAATCACTCATTGCCCACTCCTGGGTCTTGGTGTTGTGCAGTTCGTTGATCTTTGTTTTTTGTTTTTCCTCAGTTGAGCTTTTGATTTAAAACTAGACTAATCCTGTTTGGTTAAATAATGTATAGGCCCTACATAGCCGACAATAAAAAAACACAACCCCAAAAACACAACATGTTAATAAGCGACACTAACACAGGTTTGTGTCAGACGCTGCTGGAAAGTCATCACAGTGCACTCACTACAGAAATGGACACTACACCACTGGTTTATACATCCACCAGAGAGCTCAGATGTAAAAACATATAACAACAAGCTTTCATTCAATCTTCATTAAAAAAAAAAAAACCTGTGGAGAAACCTCTGTTTCCTGTTCTTCAGCAGACTGAGAGGCCACAGAAACAAACTGAGCACACTCTGGGCTGTGGCTGTATAAAACTGGCTCAGAGGGGCCCCGCTGGCTCCAAAAGATCACAGTCTCCTCACAAAGTAAACTCTGTGCTGTTACAGAGGTTATTTACATGTGACGTCCAGGAGAGGGCGCTGTCCACATAAACTCCCAGGGATCTGAATGAGTGACTGTTTGATGATTTCCTGGTGTATGACAAGGTGAGGGTAAGCTGTGAATGTCCACAGATGACTGACTTCTTCTGTTTTAGCTGAGTTATTAATGACATCATTTAAAAAGTGATTACATTATTAGTTTACTCTGTGTCCCTTCTGTAGTCGCGCTCTTCACTAAAGATTTTTCCTTTACTCAGAGTAAAGTCAATGTTTTCTGCAGCTCCCTGTGACTGAAACAATGTAGTTCTTGTTTTTTTTCTGCCAATAATGTAATATGTCTGTGTAGTTTTTACCTGTGAAAAGTATTATTCAAATATAAAGTTTGTGCTCCTTCATCATTGTCCCGTATGAAGGAGACGTCCACCACATTGGCCCGAGAAAAAATAACATTTATAGAAAAGATCTCTGTGAAAACTCTCACAACAAAAGGTTTAAAAAGAAGTCATTTCTTTTCAAACTTTTTGCTGTGATTTATAGTAACAGATAAAACAATACCTGTAAGGAAACCTGGACAATCTTTTATGAATTTGTTTGAAACGTGGTTAAAACATATTCTGTGAATAAAGATAGTGTTTATTGTAGATATTCATCGGGATGCACGAGTGTAAAAATCTATATAAACAGCCGAGAAGTTAAAAACTTGACTTATTTGAAATAATACGAGATTTAACCCTAAAGCAGCTCTTTAAAAAACACACACACCTTTAGTAGCACAAGTGCTCACCTCCTAAAAAGTGTCAGAAAAACACAAAAAATAAAATATTTTCAACAAACTGAGTCCTATGTGAACATTTTAAAAACATATTATTATGTTCTTGGACATACACTGAATTTGAATATAATAATAATAATAATAATAATAATAATAATAATAATAATAATAATAATAATAAAGTCTTAATGTTTGGACAGGGACCTTTAAAAAAACAAAAAAAAAAACATACCATTTGTTGCCTTTTGTACCAAAAATGCTCACCTCCTTAAAAAATGAAGTTTGTTGTTATTATATATTATAATATATTATATATATGTGATATAAGGTTAATGGTCCTAAAGTCCATGAATGTAACGACTGTGTGTACACAGTTTGTTATAAACCTAAACTGAAAAATGAGACTCGGATTTGAAACTTCTGTTAAAAACAGTAATTCTGACCAAATTTGGTAATATTCAAATAAACACAGTCAAAATGATTCAACATTTTCATTGACAAAATACCAAAAAGGGCCAAAGGTTAACATTGTTGCACAAAGAAATATGAACTGAGCTGATCTGTACTTTCATATTTGTTTATGAATTGTGCTGTGCTGAGAACTGCTGTTATCTGAAAATAACAATAAAAAGAAAGTTTAAAACAAAGGTTTGTGCAGAAACAGATGACTCTTGAACTATTTCCAGACCATGCTGTAGTTAAATGTATTAATAATGTTTGACTTTACAGCAGTGAGACTAAAAACAAAGAGAAAGTGGTGTGAAAATCTAAAACTGCAGCTTTGTTTTGATGTTTCTGTGTTGGCAGAGGTCATCGTGTGCTTCCTTTAACCTGAGTGCTCAGTTTACACCAGAAACACACCTGGAGTCTGTATTTAAAACACAAACAGTGTTCCCTGCATCATCAACATGAACAAAGTCAGATCATAAACATTTGATTGTTTTAATAATTATCCATTCTACTGTTTATGTAAAATAAACACTGTTCACTTCCTGGGGCCACATTTACTCAAAACAAAAGCAGATCTAAAAGCACAGTGAGAAGCCAGGCCTCCTCCACATTGTCCCTATCTCGCAATGGTAAAGATATAGACCTTAGACCAAACAGGACTCAAGTGGAGATCTTCTAGTTCAGGGATAAATGCTCTATTCATTGAGCAACAAACAAAAGTACAATGGTAAAAAATCTTCTAAAACTAACCCTTCCTTCTGTTACTGACCTCTTGTGGTGGGAACATCTTAGTGTCTTTGGACCTGTCTCGCAATGGCACAGCGTCTTTAATAAAATAGATAATTAATAAAAACACTAAACTCTAAAGTGTGGCTCTCAGACCTCTCCCAAGGCGTTACAGTCCCGCCTGGATCCAGACGGTGCTCCAGATCCAGCAAAACCCTGGGCCCATTACTGACCTCTACTGACGATTTAATAAAGATAAAAAACAAACAAACCAACAAACTCCAGAGCAGTGGTTCTCAAACTCTTCACCAGGTACCACCTCAGAAAATATAAGGCTTTAACGGAATAAAATGAGCCTAAACCAGGACTAAACCAGGATTAAACCAGGACTAAACCAAAAAACTTCATATTTAAGCCCCACAGAAGCACAAAAACTGGATTAAAACCGTCTCTAATTTAAACAAACTCAGGACTTGGACTGAAAGCCCAGTTCAACATCAGACTCCTGAGTCCCACCAGAAGAGTTTCACGTACCACCAGTGGCACCCCTACCACAGTTTGAGAACCACTGCTCTGTAACACTGTCCTTTTTTTCAGTGCACGTTGTCGGCGGCGGCGGCGTCCCGGACTCCCGCCGCCATCACCGCGAAGAACACGTTTGGGAAGAAGGAGCGCGCGTAGACGGCCATTTTGGGGAGGGACGGAGCGATCAGGACCTCCCTCCTGCGGCTGTGCAGCGTCTTCACGATCTCAGCGGCCGCCTCGTCCCGAGACACACCCAGAGGCCTCCTGGAGTACAGCCCTGGAGAGGACACGCAGGCCACGTTAAAGCGTTCTGTACGGTACTCACACGACCACAGGGGGCGCCGCTGCTCTGCGGGACACTCACACGACCACAGGGGGCGCTGCTGCTGCTCCGTGGCCGTGCTGCTGATGAAGGTGTGGTTGATGGTGCTCACGGTGATCCCGGACTCCTCCACCTCGGCCCTCAGGCAGTCGAAGAAGGCCTGCACCGCGTGTTTGGACGCTGCGTCTGCAAAAAAAACAACGTTAACTGATTTGATTTCTCTTAGTTGTGGAGAATTTATAACATTTTTCCAATTATTCCTCAAGATTTCAATGTGTTACCGTAGTTTCTGTCCAAAACCTTCACTCTTCACCTGCACACGTGTCCTTGGTCAAGTTATCAATTTAGATTTAGTGACTTTTCTGAAAAAGTGACGAGCAGGGATGTAACGATGCACTGAAGTCACGATTCCTGACTGTGGTGTTGGTGGTGGTGTTGGTGGTGGTGGTGTTGGTGGTGTTGGTGGTGGTGGTGTTGGTGGTGTTGGTGGTGGTGTTGGTGGTGGTGTTGGTGGTGGTGTTGGTGGTGTTGGTGGTGGTGTTGGTGGTGGTGTTGGTGGTGGTGGTGTTGGTGGTGTTGGTGGTGGTGTTGGTGGTGGTGGTGTTGGTGGTGTTGGTGGTGGTGTTGGTGGTGGTGTTGGTGGTGGTGTTGGTGGTGGTGTTGGTGTTGGTGGTGTTGGTGGTGGTGTTGGTGGTGTTGGTGGTGGTGTTGGTGTTGGTGGTGTTGGTGGTGGTGTTGGTGGTGTTGGTGGTGGTGTTGGTGGTGTTGGTGGTGTTGGTGGTGGTGTTGGTGGTGGTGTTGGTGGTGTTGGTGGTGGTGTTGGTGGTGGTGTTGGTGGTGTTGGTGGTGGTGTTGGTGTTGGTGGTGGTGTTGGTGGTGGTGGTGTTGGTGGTGGTGTTGGTGGTGTTGGTGGTGGTGTTGGTGGTGGTGT
The DNA here is from genome assembly GCA_020698575.1 of Bostrychus sinensis. Taxonomy (NCBI): domain Eukaryota; kingdom Metazoa; phylum Chordata; class Actinopteri; order Gobiiformes; family Eleotridae; genus Bostrychus; species Bostrychus sinensis. Next base: position 1,952,495 of record CM036253.1, read on the forward strand.
TGGTGGTGTTGGTGGTGGTGGTGTTGGTGGTGTTGGTGGTGGTGTTGGTGGTGTTGGTGGTGGTGTTGGTGTTGGTGTTGGTGTTGGTGGTGTTGGTGGTGGTGTTGGTGGTGTTGGTGGTGGTGTTGGTGGTGTTGGTGGTGGTGTTGGTGGTGGTGTTGGTGGTGTTGGTGGTGGTGGTGTTGGTGGTGGTGTTGGTGGTGTTGGTGGTGGTGTTGGTGTTGGTGGTGGTGTTGGTGGTGGTGTTGGTGGTGGTGTTGGTGTTGGTGGTGTTGGTGGTGGTGTTGGTGTTGGTGGTGTTGGTGGTGGTGTTGGTGTTGGTGGTGGTGTTGGTGGTGTTGGTGGTGGTGGTGTTGGTGTTGGTGGTGTTGGTGTTGGTGGTGTTGGTGGTGGTGGTGTTGGTGGTGGTGTTGGTGGTGTTGGTGGTGGTGTTGGTGGTGTTGGTGGTGGTGGTGTTGGTGGTGGTGGTGTTGGTGGTGGTGTTGGTGGTGTTGGTGGTGGTGTTGGTGGTGTTGGTGGTGGTGTTGGTGGTGTTGGTGGTGTTGTTGGTGGTGGTGTTGGTGTTGGTGTTGGTGGTGGTGTTGGTGGTGTTGGTGGTGGTGTTGGTGGTGTTGGTGGTGGTGGTGTTGGTGGTGGTGTTGGTGGTGGTGGTGTTGGTGGTGGTGTTGGTGGTGGTGTTGGTGGTGTTGGTGGTGGTGTTGGTGGTGGTGTTGGTGGTGTTGGTGGTGTTGTTGTTGTTGTTGTTCCCTGTGCGCTGTGTGTGCGCTCCTCTGTCTGTGCGAGAGGTGAGAGAGCGCTGTTCTGAGCCACTCCAAAGCACAGGCTTTTCATGTTCCCAGCACGTCGGGCTAATTATTTTACGAGTTCTGTAAACTAAAACTTTACATAAATGAATGTTTCTTTTCTGTAAAATGGTCAGGTAATGATGTCTCGCACCAAACATGTGCCAGGTTAGCACCGTTAAACTCTGGTGGCCTGTGCGCTGTTTTAAAGGAACATCGCGATTCATTTTTTTCCGCACCGATTCAAAATGTCTCTCTTATGCATCGATTTGTAGCCGATTTATGAAGAATCGTTACATCCCTACTGACAAGCCATAAATCTGGCAACTTTCTGGGTGACACTCACAACTTTACAAAAGTCGCTTTACAAAAGTCGCTTTACAAAAGTCGCAGAAGCTGAGCTCAGACTCCACCTCCTCCCGTCTGAGTCGTCCTAACCTTATTCAGTTACAGATATTTATAAAACTGACTAATCACTTTTCATGGTGTTTTCATTCTATCAGTAATTTCTGCTTTTTAGGGCGCACTTACACCAGGGCCATTTGAACCGCGCCATGCCCAGGTACGACTGGGGAGCGGTGTGCCCCCTGCTGGCCGCACTCACACCTGCACGAACGATCTGTGCCTCGCCCGGTTACGTCATGAGCTCAGAGGGTGACAGGCCGCTGCATCATCACAATGCGCCGTTTGTTTACGAGACACTTTTAAAACTGGTGCAGTAGAAAATGTTAGCCCCCAGCGCGAAGCGTCTGCTCAGTTTTGAGTCTGTTTTGAGTCGCGTTGGTGAGACACGTTACGCTCGTAATAAATGCAGCAGGACGTGTACCGTGCTTTAGGAGCGTTCTGGACTTGGGCGCGGTTGGCCTCATGTGAGTACATCCTTAGTTTACAGACTGAGAATTATTTCTATTTAAACAGTTTGTGGACAGGGGACAGTTATAATTTAGTAATAGTAAAATTATGCAAATGTAGTATGACGACACTCAGCGACGTTCAGATTGGTTTTGAGCAGGGTCCAGCGACTTCCCTCTGACGACAGAACACTCACAGGTGGAGCGGAAGGGCACCGGGAGTTTGGCCTGAATGCTGTTGATGAGCAGAATGTGTCCAGTTCGACGGGAGATCATGGACGGGAGAACAGCTGCAAGAAGAGCAGAAACACATGAGGTAATACAGAGGTAATACAGAGTTATTACAGAGTTTTTACAGTTATTACAGAGTTATTACAGAGTTATTACAGAGGTAATACAGAGTTATTACAGCGTTATTACAGAGTTATTACAGAGTTAATACAGAGTTAGTACAGAGTTATTAAAGCAGTAATAGTTATTACAGATAGGCAGGCAAACTAATGACACTTTAAAACCTGTCTACTGTCAGATAAGTAAAGGGGTCTGAGCAGCTGAAAGGACAGGAATGACTGAAAGGACAGGGACAGGAACAGCTGAAAGGACAAGGACGGGAACAGCTGAAAGGAAAGGGACAGAAACAGATGAAAGGGCAGGAACAGCTGAAAGGACAGGGACAGCTGAAAGGACAGGAACAGCTGAAAGGACAGTAACAGCTGAAAGGACAGGGACAGCTGAAAGGACAGTAACAGCTGAAAGGACAGGGACAGCTGAAAGGACAGAAACAGCTGAAACTACAGGAACAGCTGAAATGACAGTAACAGCTGAAAGGACAGGGACAGCTGAAAGGACAGGAACAGCTGAAAGGACAGAAACAGCTGAAACTACAGGAACAGCTGAAATGACAGTAACAGCTGAAAGGACAGGGACAGCTGAAAGGACAGGAACAGCTGAAAGGACAGGGACAGGAACAGCTGAAAGGACATGGACAGCTGAAAGGACAGGAACAGCTGAAAGGACAGTAACAGCTGAAAGGGCAGTAACAGCTGAAAGGACAGGGACAGAGACAGCTGAAACTACAGGAACAGCTGAAAGGGCAGTAACAGCTGAAAGGACAGTAACAGCTGAAAGGACAGGAACAGAAACAGCTGAAAGGACAGGGACAGAAACAGCTGAAAGGACAGGAACAGCTGAAATGACAGTAACAGCTGAAAGGACAGGAACAGCTGAAAGGACAGTAACAGATGAAATGACAGTAACAGCTGAAAGGACAGGGACAGAAACAGCTGAAATGACAGTAACAGCTGAAAGGACAGTAACAGCTGAAAGGACAGTAACAGCTGAAAGGACAGTAACAGCTGAAAGGACAGTAACAGCTGAAAGGACATGGACAGCTGAAAGGACAGTAACAGCTGAAAGGACAGTAACAGCTGAAAGGACATGGACAGCTGAAAGGACAGTAACAGCTGAAAGGACAGGAACAGCTGAAAGGACAGGGACAGAAACAGCTGAAAGGACAGGAACAGCTGAAAGGACAGGAACAGCTGAAAGGACAGTAACAGCTGAAAGGACAGGGACAGCTGAAAGGACAGTAACAGCTGAAAGGACAGGGACAGCTGAAAGGACAGAAACAGCTGAAACTACAGGAACAGCTGAAATGACAGTAACAGCTGAAAGGACAGGAACAGCTGAAAGGACAGAAACAGCTGAAACTACAGGAACAGCTGAAATGACAGTAACAGCTGAAAGGACAGGGACAGCTGAAAGGACAGGAACAGCTGAAAGGACAGGGACAGGAACAACTGAAAGGACTGTAAAAGCTGAAAGGACAGTAACAGCTGAAAGGGCAGTAACAGCTGAAAGGACAGGGACAGAGACAGCTGAAACTACAGGAACAGCTGAAAGGGCAGTAACAGCTGAAAGGACAGTAACAGCTGAAAGGACAGGAACAGAAACAGCTGAAAGGACAGGGACAGAAACAGCTGAAAGGACAGGAACAGCTGAAATGACAGTAACAGCTGAAAGGACAGGAACAGCTGAAAGGACAGTAACAGATGAAATGACAGTAACAGCTGAAAGGACAGGGACAGAAACAGCTGAAATGACAGTAACAGCTGAAAGGACAGTAACAGCTGAAAGGACAGTAACAGCTGAAAGGACAGTAACAGCTGAAAGGACAGTAACAGCTGAAAGGACATGGACAGCTGAAAGGACAGTAACAGCTGAAAGGACAGTAACAGCTGAAAGGACATGGACAGCTGAAAGGACAGTAACAGCTGAAAGGACAGGAACAGCTGAAAGGACAGGGACAGAAACAGCTGAAAGGACAGGAACAGCTGAAAGGACAGGAACAGCTGAAAGGACAGGGACAGTAACAGCTGAAAGGACAGGGACAGTAACAGCTGAAAGGACGTCTCTACACACCTTTAGCCAGAGTCACGGGGCCGAAGTAGTTGTTGTCCATGAGCAGCTTGTCCACCTCCAGGGACACGCTGTGAGCGGGGGCCTTGACCTTCACACTGCTGTTCACGATCAGGACGTCCAGACATCCGTAACACTCCAGGATCTCCTCCACCGCCTCCGGGAGACTGTCCATGTCCGCAAAGTCCAGCAGCACCAGCTTCAGCGGGAACGTCTGCAAGGAGGACACCAGGCGGGTTTACTCTACGAGAGTTCCTCCAGCCTGTTCCCGCTTGAATTTTTTATTTAAATCCTTAACCCTAAAGCCTAGATGATGTCGTAAGATCATCATGGTAAATAGTGGCTGAAACCCAGATCCTCACCACAGTGGGGTCCGAGGCGCTGCTCAGGTCCTCGGACAGTTCCTCCAGTTTGTCCCAGTCCTTTCCACACAGGATCAGCCTGGCTCCTCCTCGGTGGAACACACTGGCACACTCTGCACACAGACAATACCATGGTTAAACACTGGGATACAGAAAACAATACACAATACCATGAACAACAGCTGGTATCTAACACTTGTTATTTTGTGAGCATTTAGAAGAGTGGCTGGAGCTCACTGATGCTACTTTAGGAGCCAGGGTGGAAACAACCATCATGAAAAAAACTTGACTCAGCAGCTCAACAAGGATTTTTAAAGGATTTTCTAAAATGCCCATATATTTTAAATCCTAAATAAAAGAATCACTAAGAGTAATGTGTCTGTATCTGCTGAATGGACAGAGACAGTAACAGCTGAACAATGTTGGAAGAAGTACTCAATTTCTTCACTTAAGTAAAAGTACAGATAAAGGAGCAAACATTTACATGAGTAAAAGTATCACATGAAAATTTCTACTTAAGTAAAATTTAAAAGTACTCACTTTTAAATGTACTTGTGAGTAAAAAAAGTAAAAGTATTTCTCTCATGAATGTGTTAAATGTGAGGGATTTTGCTGATTCCAGATGAAATGAACAAACTGCTGCAGGAGAAGAAACTGAATCTGTCGCTGAGCTCTGAGCTCTTTATTATTCTGATGTTTCTAAAGCAGTACTACTTTACTGCATCTGTTATATTTAAGTACTGTGTGTACTACTTTACTGCATCTGTTATATTGAAGTACTGTGTGTACTACTTTACTGCATCTGTTATATTTAAGTACTGTGTGTACTACTTTACTGCATCTGTTATATTTAAGTACTGTGTGTCTACGGTGAGGGTAAAAGGACAAAAACACAAACAGTGATTTTAACCCAAACTTAAAATACTTTGTACTTCAAACCAATTCAAAAAATTACAGATACTTCCTCTGGTAAGTATAAGTATAAAATTTACAAGGAGTTAAGTAAAGTACAGCTACATGAAAATTGTACTTAAGTAACTAAATACTTTTACTTTGTTACATGCCACCACTGAAAAGACAGGAGCAGTTACAGCAAAATAAGTAAAGACTTTTTTCTAAAGCTGAATGTTCCTTTGTTTGAATAGAAATGATTTGACCGTCCTTGTTGAGCACTTGAATGAAATCATGTTCAGGAGTGGTGAGCCTCAGTGTCTGGTCTCTTTATAAATAATGCCACATAACTCCTTCATTATTTTTGTAGAACGGCGGTGTTTGGGTCGCTGACCTTTGCCGACCCCCGACAGCGCGTCCGTCAGCAGCACCACTTTGTTCCTCACTGAGGTTTTGGACAAAAGGCTCAGGACCAGGCCGTAGAGGTAGAAGAAGCCCGCGGTGAGCACCACCACACAGGGCACCAGCAGAACCGTGGTGCTCCACAGCCACTCCATCCTCGGAGCTACGACCTGGACAGCACCACAGGTCAGAGGTCAGAGGTCACAGGTCACAGGTTACAGGTCACAGGTCACAGGTTACAGGTCAAAGGTTACAGGTCACAGGTCACAGGTTACAGGTCACAGGTTACAGGTTACAGGTCACAGGTCAGAGGTTACAGGTCACAGGTTACAGGTCACAGGTTACAGGTTACAGGTCACAGGTCACAGGTTACAGGTCACAGGTTACAGGTCACAGGTTACAGGTTACAGGTCACAGGTTACAGGTCACAGGTCACAGGTTACAGGTCACAGGTTACAGGTCACAGGTTACAGGTTACAGGTTACAGGTCACAGGTCAGAGGTTACAGGTCACAGGTTACAGGTCACAGGTTACAGGTCACAGGTCACAGGTTACAGGTCACAGGTCACAGGTTACAGGTCACAGGTTACAGGTCACAGGTTACAGGTCACAGGTCACAGGTCACAGGTTACAGGTCACAGGTTACAGGTCACAGGTTACAGGTCACAGGTCACAGGTTACAGGTTACAGGTCACAGGTCAGAGGTTACAGGTCACAGGTTACAGGTCAGAAGTTACAGGTCACAGGTCAGAGGTTACAGGTCACAAGTTACAGGTCACAGGTTACAGGTTACAGGTCACAGGTCACAGCTTACAGGTCACAGGTCACAGGTCACAGCTTACAGGTCAGAAGTTACAGGTCACAGGTTACAGGTCACAGGTTACAGGTCACAGGTCACAGGTCACAGCTTACAGGTCACAGGTTACAGGTCACAGCTTACAGGTCAGAAGTTACAGGTCACAGCTTACAGGTCACAGGTTACAGGTCACAGCTTACAGGTCAGAAGTTACAGGTCACAGGTCACAGGTTACAGGTCACAGGTCACAGCTTACAGGTCACAGGTCACAGCTTACAGGTCACAGGTTACAGGTCACAGCTTACAGGTCAGAAGTTACAGGTCACAGGTCACAAGTTACAGGTCACAGGTTACAGGTCACAGGTCACAGCTTACAGGTCACAGGTCACAGCTTACAGGTCAGAAGTTACAGGTCACAGGTCACAGGTTACAGGTTACAGGTCACAGGTCAGAGGTTACAGGTCACAGGTTACAGGTCACAGGTCACAGGTTACAGGTCACAGGTTACAGGTCACAGGTCACAGGTTACAGGTCACAGGTTACAGGTCACAGGTTACAGGTTACAGGTTACAGGTTACAGGTCACAGGTCGGAGGTTAAAGGTTACAGGTCACAGCTCAGAGGTTACAGGTCACAGGTTACAGGTCACAGGTTACAGGTCACAGGTCAGAGGTTACAGGTCACAAGTTACAGGTCACAGGTTACAGGTCACAGGTTACAGGTCACAGGTCACAGGTTACAGGTCACAGGTTACAGGTCACAGGTCACAGGTTACAGGTCACAGGTTACAGGTTACAGGTTACAGGTTACAGGTTACAGGTTACAGGTCACAGGTCAGAGGTTACAGGTTACAGGTCACAGGTCAGAGGTTACAGGTCACAGGTTACAGGTCACAGGTTACAGGTCACAGGTCAGAGGTTACAGGTCACAGGTTACAGGTCACAGGTTACAGGTCACAGGTCAGAGGTTACAGGTCACAAGTTACAGGTCACAGGTTACAGGTTACAGGTTACAGGTTACAGGTCACAGGTCAGAGGTTACAGGTTACAGGTCACAGGTTACAGGTCACAGGTCACAGCTTACAGGTCACAGGGTTACAGGTCACAGCTTACAGGTCAGAAGTTACAGGTCACAGGCCACAGGTTACAGGTTACAGGTCACAGGTCACAGCTTACAGGTCACAGCTTACAGGTCACAGGTTACAGGTCACAGCTTACAGGTCAGAAGTTACAGGTCACAGGTCACAGGTTACAGGTCACAGCTTACAGGTCACAGGTTACAGGTCACAGCTTACAGGTCAGAAGTTACAGGTTACAGGTCACAGGTTACAGGTCACAGCTTACAGGTCAGAAGTTACAGGTCACAGGTCACAGCTTACAGGTCACAGGTTACAGGTCACAGCTTACAGGTCAGAAGTTACAGGTTACAGGTCACAGGTTACAGGTCACAGCTTACAGGTCACAGCTTACAGGTCACAGGTTACAGGTCACAGCTTACAGGTCACAGGTCACAGGTTACAGGTCACAGGCCACAGGTCACAGTTTACAGGTTACAGGTCACAGGTTACAGGTCACAGGTTACAGGTCACAGGCCACAGGTCACAGGTTACAGGTCACAGTTTACAGGTCACAGGTTACAGGTCACAGCTTACAGGTCACAGGTCACAGGTTACAGGTCACAGGCCACAGGTCACAGTTTACAGGTTACAGGTCACAGGTTACAGGTCACAGGTTACAGGTCACAGGCCACAGGTCACAGGTTACAGGTCACAGTTTACAGGTCACAGGTTACAGGTCACAGCTTACAGGTCACAGGTCACAGGTTACAGGTCACAGGTTACAGGTCACAGGTTACAGGTCACAGGCCACAGGTCACAGGTTACAGGTCACAGCTTACAGGTTACAGGTCACAGGTCAGAGGTCAAAGGTTACAGGTTACAGGTCACAGCTTACAGGTCACAGGTTACAGGTCACAGGTTACAGGTCACAGCTTACAGGTCACAGGTCACAGGTCAGAGGTCACAGGTCAGAGGTCAACAGTGTGAGGTGTTGATGAGTGCAGAGAAGACTTCGATGTGGGTAAAATGCATTTGTGAGTTAATCCTGAGAGAACACAGGGCAGTTTATGAACAACATGCCTTTTATTATTTTCACAGCATACAGCCTCCTCTTCTGGGAAGCTAGTTTTATTGCATTACTATTACTCACCCATTCTCTTTCGTAGCAAAGTGAGATGGGTCTGAACCCCTCCCGTTCAAACCAAATACTGCAGATGTTAACTTGTCTCCTCGCAGTAAAGTTCTGTCTTTGAATGCATTCTCTGTTCCTTTCAAAGCGTCATGTAAATAAAACACGAGCTGGTCTGAACTGCACCAGATTTCTTGCAGTAAAGTTTGTAGCCACACCCCACGGCCCTCATAATCATAAAATACCTCTATTTACTTTATTTGTACCTTTGATACACATGCAGACTGTGTAATAGAAGTAAATAATGTCTGAATGCATGAAAAATCTCTGCAAAACAAGGTCTACAATATAGTAACAAATATTTTTTCATAAATAATTTAAATACACAGTATCAGAGCAGTCATTGTCAGACAGGGCAGGTGCAAATGCTTTAAAATAGGTTATTTACAGTTTACAGTAGTTACGCAGAATGTCAATAATCAGCAAATTAAACTATTTTAAATTACATTCAAAATACACAAACTGCTAAGATATATTAGACTGTGATGCATACAGTGTGTGTTTAATTCAGTGAGTTCGTAAAAAGACCTTTAAATGAGAGAAAGTCCTGGCGCTCAGCAGGGGAAACACGGGGGAACTGAATTTCCCAGAACACCGGCGCGGGTCCAACAGAGCCCCGCCCTGAGCCGCAGAGGAGCGGCTCTGTCCCAGATGAGCCGCACCTGCGCAGTTTCCCTCAGCGTCGCTCTGTGCGCAGTGCTCACGTTAGATTTGTGTCTGACTTGCTCTGACGTCCCGAGTGCGGCGGTCACCGAAAGCTCGTGAGGTCCAAACGAGACCAGCGCCTGAGCCCCCTGCAGGGCATCAGGAGCAACTGCGGAGGCTGCACGGCTCAGTGCATGATGGGAAAACGCTCACCTGTCAGCGGTGAACGGACAGGTGATTGAATTTGAATTTAGTGTTGATCAGAAACGTAACGCAGGACACTTCAATGCCCTCCTCTCCTCCTCCCCTGCCTTTTTTTTTTTTATTATTATTATTTTTAATCCAGACTAAAGTTCCAGTTGTGACCTGGATAAACTTTGTGCCCCGCTGCTCAGTGTGAAATAGAATATTATTAAAAAGATTGTGCACAATATCTGCTGTTATAGAAGGTTGTTTAACATTAATAATGTGTAAACTTAGACATAAAAGCTGAGAACCACAGCTGAATGTGCCTCATGTTGTGAGCTCATTAACACAGACTGTGGTCAAGCACGGGACAGAAAAGTTCTAACAAATCACTTTAATGCATTTATTTTCAAAATCACATCTAACTCACGTGAGAAGTGGACTTCAGGCGTGATCTGAGCCACAAACTGTCCCACTTCAGTACTGTCCTGTGCTTAACCACAGTCTGTGCGTAAATGAGGCGCTCTTTTGGAGCACAACATGACGCACATTCAGCAGTGATTCTTAGCTTTTATGTCGAAATGTACACATTTTAAAAGTTAAAATGTGTAAAGTTAGATTTAAACAACCTTCTATAACAGTAGATATTGTGCACAATCTTTTTAATAATATTCTACTTCACACTGAGCAGCGGGGCACAAAGTTTATCCAGGTCACAACTGGAACTTTAGTCTGGATTTTTTTTAAAAGAGGCGAGGGAGAGGAGGGCAGTGAAGTGTCGTGCGTTACGTTTCTGATCAGCACTGAACTCAGATCCACTCCACTGTCCGTTCACCGCTGACAGGTGAGCGTTTTCCCATCATGCACTGAGCCGTGCAGCCTCCGCAGTTGCTCCTGATGCCCTGCAGGGGGCTCAGGCGCTGGTCTCGTTTAGATCTCACGGTGACCCTTGCACTTGTGGCATCAGTTATAACAACGTTCAATTTGACAAAAACACGTGTAACCTGCATTTCCTGACAGTGTTTTGGTCGCTGACTGAAATAATTGGTTTGATGCTGTCATCATGCGCAGTTTTTAGCAGATATTCTCTACTTAACCACTAGAAAAGAGCAGAATGCGTACATTTTCGCGTTTTTTCAATAGATTCAAGACGTATCAATTTGTATTTGATCATTATCCAGAGAAAGTCAGGAGAAATCAGCCTTAAAATCCCTGGCGGGGGGAACTTTGTGGCGCAACACCTGCGAGCAGAGACTTGCTGCGTGTCTCCGGAGCGCATGGCACAGCGCGGCAGGAGCGGAGCCGCGCAGGATCTGCGCCGCGGTCGCTGGGCGGATCCACGCGCACTATCAACAAGAAACAGAAAATGTGACCACTGTTGATAAAAGTGTCAGAGATGATCACAGTTCTGCAGAAATGGGAGGGACAGGCGTTAGTTTTTATTTTCCTGATGACCTCTGACCTTGTTTACAGAGAGTTAAACAAACAGCTGAGCTAAAACCACTCAGGAAACGCCATAGACGTGAGATACAGTCTATGTTCAACACAGGGAGGGAACAGTATGTTTATGATACAAACATACTCTTCATTATTATTGTTATTATTATTGTTATTGTTATTATTATTATTATTATATTATTATTATTATTATTATTATTATTATTATTATTGTTATTGTTATTGTTATTATTATTGTTATTATTATTATTATTGTTATTATTATTATTATTATTAATACACTGGTCTACAGCAAAATGCTGCGTTGAATATGTCTAGAGTTTTGACATAAAATATTTTGTTTTTATTTGCAGAAATCTCTCTCTTAGAAGTGGACAAAATGCATGCATGAAGAGAAATTACATATTTTCAAAATATAAATAGGGTGCATGGTGGCAGAGTGGTTAGCGTTCTCGCCTCCCAGGAAGGAGGTCGAGGGTTTGAGCCGACCAACAAACCATCACATGACCTCTCTGGGTGGAGTCTGCAGGTCCTCCCCGTGTTACCCTGGGTTCTCTCCGGCTTCCTCCCACCGTCCAAACACATTCATGTGTGACTCTAAATGTCCCCTAGTGGATGAATGTGAGAGTGAATGGTTGTCTGTCTGTGTTTTGTTTGTTCTCCTCCCAAACTCGCAAAGCATTCTGGACTAAACCTGAATCTGAATAATAATAATAATAATAATAATAATAATAATAATAATAATAATAATAATAACAATAATAATAATAATAATAATAATAATAATAATAATAATAATAATAATAACAATAATAATCATAAAGTGTGTGAAAGGGTTACTAAGAGTTCTGTAACAATGTTCAAAATAAATATTGTTACTGCTACTATCAGTCACTCGTGTTGTTCCTAATGCAGTCTGTGAACTTAAGTCAAGCTGTAACTGGTGATGGTAAAGTTCATTAAGTCATGTTAGAGCTATAAAAACAGATGTTGCTGCTCCTGTGGGTGAAGTGTAAAAAGCCTGGGTAAATGCAGAGGGCTGCAGCAGGAAGGACATGCAGCCTCAGTACAAATCTGAATGATTCACTGTGGAGGCGGGAATGTTGTCAGACAACTTCACAGATGATCACATGACTTCCAGTAACTGCAGAGGGGCGGGGCTGCTCTCACCTGACGCAGGTAGTGATGGGCAGATGAAGCTTCATGAAGCACTGAAGCCTTTCATCCAATTGGTTCACTCCAGCGCAAAGCTTCTTGAAGCTTCATTTGCTCTGGTAGGACATCTACTGGACGCAAAAATATCAGTTGGCATGAATTTGAAGTGTGTGGCATTTTACAGAAAGCCTGTGAATAAAACTGTCTGCAAAATAAAGAAGTATACAAAACATGTATATTGTAGTGATGGCAGTATACTTTGTGTGTGTGTGTGTGTGTATATATATTATATATATATATATATATATATATATATATATATATATATATATATATATATATATATATATATATATATACACTGGCAGTATGGAAAATGATTATTTGGAAATGATGAAAATGGAAATGATCATTTACAGTGAGGTGAGGGTGGTTGGGGTTGGGGTAATGTTGAGGTATGGCCAGTGATTATGGTTTAGGGGACTCTCCTAAATCTCCAAACTATCTCTAACTCTACCCAAACTGTCAACAAACTCTCACTGACCGCAACTCTCCATCAAACAGCCACATTTGGAATGGAGCCTGAGGGGTTTATATCACTGTCAAAACCTGCGGCAAAATCCGAACCGCTTCCTGAATCAGTCACGTGGTACAGCGGGGCAGCGAGGCTTCAGACGTCATCATTTTCAGCTCCTCCCCTAAATGAAGCAAGCCTCGATACGCGCCTCGCGGACACGCCCCCTCCCCTGCTCGGCACACGCTTCGAAGCCTCGACACAGAACGTCACATCACCAGACGCAGGTAGAACGTGAAAGTATTCAGACAGACTCCATTTTGATCTGAGCTCGTCTGAACAGGTGAGTGTGACTTTAGTTTTATTTGACTTTACAAACATCTATAAAACCAACCAGGTGAGGCACAATTTATTTAGCGATTTTGAAAATATTTTCTTAATTTCTATTATTAATAATGAATTAATGTTTAAAAAAGCTTCATGTAATTGCTGTAAAAACACACAAATGTTTGTTACACTGCATGCAGTCATCATGGATCTTCCACTTATTCCTGTTGGGGACTGTGGGTACTCGAGCCTACCCCAGTAAGTTTGGGCCTTAGGCGGGGAACATCCTGGACAGGGGCCAGTGAGTCTCAGGGCTGACACTGAGAGATAAAGTTGTTTACCAAATGTTTTTAAACTGTAATTGAATTGAGTATGACGATCAAGTCTTTCCTTGTTCACTCTCACGTCAGTTAAAATGATGAACTCAGGTGTTTCTGTAGAATAAAAAAATACATAATATATCCAAAAACAAGAAGCAGGTGAGAGAGAGTCCAGAGCAGAAAAGTTAATTCCTTGACACAACAAATGGAGCTCATTTCCAGCCCCACAAAAGCCCCCGAGCTCATCCAAACATGATCTTTTATTCTTTTTGGATTTACATCTGACCCTGACAATGACCAGTCAGCGCTCTTCCAGAAAGGGGCGACTCCAGATTCTTATGTAAATGTAGATATTTGACCTAAATGATGTAAATGTAGATATTTGACCTAAATGATGTAAATGTAGATATTTGACCTAAATGATGTAAATGTAGATATTTGACCTAAATGATGTAAATGTAGATATTTGACCTCCCAGCAAGGAGGTTGTGGGTTTGAGCCCCGGGCCAACACCATCACATGACCTCTCTGGGTGGAGTCTGCAGGTCCTCCCCGTGTTACCGTGGGTTCTCTCCGGCTTCCTCCCACCGTCCAAACACATGCATGTGTTGGTGAATTGGTGACTCTAAATGTCCCCTACTGAGTGAATGGTTGTCTGTGTTCGTCTCTGTGTCAGCCCTGGGACAAGCTGGCCCCTGTCCAGGCTGCACCCCGCCTACGGCCCAAAGTTACTGGGATAGGCTCCAGTCACCTATGACCTTTAACAGGAATAAGCGGTAGAAAATGAATGAATATAAACTATTTTTAAGCAAAAATGCCTAAATCTATTGTATAAACAGATGTGATTTTGATGTGAAACAATATCATTAAATATCTTGAATACATAGCTAACAGCACAGTTATCAATTTTCAGTTCATCTTATCAAAATAATTTAGATTTAGCCACTTTTATCTCAGATCAAGTCCAAACATTTGTAGACCAGTGTATTTTATTATTATTATTATTATTATTATTATTATTACTGACGGATGGAGATGAATGAGTGACGCAGATGGACCACACTCAGATTTTACCCAGACGTTCTCCGGCTCTGTTACATCGGGCTCCATCTCTTTATTTTTGTAACTAACTGCTGTTTATTCACAATTCTGCAACAAAGACAGAAACATCAGCAGTAAAATGTAAACAGACAGCTGCTGTAGATCACAGACCTCGCTAAATAACAAACAGCATCACCAGCTACACACAATATACTGTTTTTTTTTTTAAATTAAGGTATTAACATGAGCTCCAGATGTCACTAATTATAGTTTTGGGAGCGAGGTTAAGCAGGGAGGGTCGGTGGTTCAATTCCCGCTCTGACCCACACTGTAAAAAATATTTCATGGTAAGAATCTGTAAAATCTCAACAGTAAAAGACCATAATTGATATATCGGTAAAGTACTGTTTTGGTTACGGTAATTAACTGTAATATTAAAAATAAGGCAAAATTGTACTTTTTTTTTGTTTTATTTTTTGTAATGTATACAGTATAGCACTGTTAAAATAATTGAGTCCTGTGTTTATTACAGTTTAACACCTTTTTAAAAGATAATAACTTTAAATTTTACAGTAAATGTTGATTAAAACATAAGTCATAAACTGTAAAATATACAGTTAATCTATGTTTTGAAAGATAATAACTTTACATTTTACAGTAAATAATAATAAAAACTCAAATCAAAAACTGTAAAAACATTTGTGATAAAATTATACTGTAAAATTAATCACAGGCCTCTTGTAATTTTTACGGTAGAATTCTGACAACCACAGCTGCCAGTTTTTTACTGTAAAATTTACTGATTTTTTTTTTTTACATTGCAGTGCAGACTGTTGTTGTGTCCCTGAGCAGGACACTTCAGGACATTTCCTTCAGGTTTTAATGCAACAGTCTGCACAAACAGAGACAGATCTGTTCCTGGTTCTTCTCAAGCGGAAAACGAATGACTTCAAAATGAACAAGAGCAGGATTTTCTTATAACGTTTGGTAAATACAAGCTCAGAGACCGCCACATCTGAGACCGAGAACGTTAAAAAAAGACCAACACCGGTCTTGGGCGCTACAGCACTGGGACCCTGGAGGTTTAGGGGCCCATTAGAGTGGGGCCTTGTTCATCTATGGTCAAGTCTGTGTTTAACACATTCATAATAATTAGAAGCAGCACATAAATCTGTTACAGATTTAAAAATAAATTCAATTTTAAATTCTATTAAATTCATAAATTAAATTTTTAAAAATCATGTATTTTTTAGGATAAATACACGTAATAATAATAATAATTTAAAATAATTTAAAAAAATTAATATAGTTTCACAGAATTGTCCCCAAATAATAATGAATAAGCCCTTGTTTTTTTGTAGTAAATTCAACAGTAACTTTTGATAAATTAAAAAGCTTAATGCATGAACCTAAAGTACTGAATGTGTTTCATAACTTTAGGGCCCAGTCTGAACACTGCAAAAAATCAAAATCTACATTAGATAAAATTACTTGAATTTGAATTATTAATGTTGATTTAAGCAAAAGACTTTTTACTTATTTCAAGCTAAATTATCTTACCCCATGCACAGATAATTTTGCTTTAAATAAGTAAAAAAAATGTGTGAAACAGGGAAAAAATACTTTGAAACAAAGCAAATAATCTACTAAGTTACCTAATAACTAAATAAATCTAATTTAGTGAAAATTGCTCAGATCAAGATTGATGATCTGAATTCAAGTATTTTTATCTGATGTAGATATTAAAAATTTGCAGTGAAATCTTGCAGTGGGGCCCCACATTACTGAGTTACGGCACTGCACAGGGGTCACTGCTGCAGCCCGTGGCCCCTGCAGCTGTTCAGAGCGGTATTTTTAGAGAAGTGCTCCGGGACAAACGGCTCAGAGGAGGAGGGGGAGTGACCGAGCGTCCCAAAACCTCAGAGCCAGTTACAGATCAGACACTGTTTAAAAACAAAAACAAACAAACAGAACAGAAAATCCACAGTGAATGGGTCCAGACCTCACTTTGTTAATCTCATGAATTATAGCACCACTTTTTGACCTCTCAGTGGAAAAATGTGTTTATTTTTTAGTGAACAGAGAAGAAGACGGTGTCCCCAAAAACAAATAATTTCCTTTTTGTCCCATAACTGACCTTTTTACCCAAAATAACCCCCTACACTTTAGGTTTAGACAGAGTTATAAAAGAGAGGAACAAGTTAAGAACAAGAAAAGACCAGTATTTTTTTGTAAGCGTCCTCTCTCAGGTTGAATATTTGTTTGTTGTGTTGTTGTTGTTGCTGGATTGTTTTTAGAAAATGCAGACTGAGAGCTTTTATTTTTCATTTTAGTTCAACAAAGAGTGTGTGTTTTGGGATAAAAACAGCGCCTCATCTGTCAGGCCCTAACTGAAGAAACTAATTTAGATTTATATCAGAACATTTATTTCTGGAGTCCGTCCCAGCAAATCACAAAACCTGTCCCACTTTTTGGACTTTCTGAGGTGGTTTAGGTTTGGAGTTTCAGTGAAAAGCTCAGAGACTGAACTGAGAAAGCCTGAGAAGATCAGGAACCAGGGACTTACCTGAGCGGGTTCTCCTGGTCCTGGTCCTGGTCCTGGTCCTGGTCCTGGTCCTGGTCCTGGGTTTAGTCCTGGTCCTGGGTTTAGTCCTGGTCCTGGGTTTAGTCCTGGTCCTGGCTCTGGTCGTGGATTTAGTCCTGGACTGAAGTCAGTGACAAACTCAGAGCCCCTGACTAAAAATAACCCACAGCTGACTGAGCTACATCACTGTCCCTCCTCTGTACCATCACTGTCCCTCCTCTGTACCTCACTGTCCCTCCTCTGTACCATCACTGTCCCTCCTCTGTACCCATCACTGTCCCTCCTCTGTACCTCACTGTCCCTCCTCTGTACCATCACTGTCCCTCCTCTGTACCCTCACTGTCCCTCCTCTGTACCTCACTGTCCCTCCTCTGTACCCTCACTGTCCCTCCTCTGTACCTCACTGTCCCTCCTCTGTACCATCACTGTCCCTCCTCTGTACCTCACTGTCCCTCCTCTGTACCCATCACTGTCCCTCCTCTGTACCCTCACTGTCCCTCCTCTGTACCATCACTGTCCCTCCTCTGTACCCTCACTGTCCCTCCTCTGTACCTCACTGTCCCTCCTCTGTACCATCACTGTCCCTCCTCTGTACCATCACTGTCCCTCCTCTGTACCCTCACTGTCCCTCCTCTGTACCCTCACTGTCCCTCCTCTGTACCTCACTGTCCCTCCTCTGTACCATCACTGTCCCTCCTCTGTACCATCACTGTCCCTCCTCTGTACCCTCACTGTCCCTCCTCTGTACCTCACTGTCCCTCCTCTGTACCATCACTGTCCCTCCTCTGTACCTCACTGTCCCTCCTCTGTACCATCACTGTCCCTCCTCTGTACCTCACTGTCCCTCCTCTGTACCATCACTGTCCCTCCTCTGTACCCTCACTGTCCCTCCTCTGTACCTCACTGTCCCTCCTCTGTACCATCACTGTCCCTCCTCTGTACCTCACTGTCCCTCCTCTGTACCTCACTGTCCCTCCTCTGTACCATCACTGTCCCTCCTCTGTACCATCACTGTCCCTCCTCTGTACCCATCACTGTCCCTCCTCTGTACCATCACTGTCCCTCCTCTGTACCATCACTGTCCCTCCTCTGTACCATCACTGTCCCTCCTCTGTACCCATCACTGTCCCTCCTCTGTACCCTCACTGTCCCTCCTCTGTACCATCACTGTCCCTCCTCTGTACCCTCACTGTCCCTCCTCTGTACCATCACTGTCCCTCCTCTGTACCATCACTGTCCCTCCTCTGTACCATCACTGTCCCTCCTCTGTACCCATCACTGTCCCTGCTCTGTACCATATACCCACTTTTTTTTATACCAGTACCTGAGTGATACTTTTTCTGATTCCTATGCTGAGCTAATTCATCTTCTACAATCATAAAACTCAATAATATTCAATAAAAAACACATTTTTGGAATAAAATCCTTAAGTTAAAAGCAGTAGTGTGTATGATTTATTCTGTGTTATTTATTTGATTCATGCAAAGGAACAGTAAAGGTCCCACTGGGGGCTTCACAGGTCTACAAATGTTTGGACTCGATCTGCTTCTGAGATAAAAGTGGTTAAATCTCATTTATTTTGATAAGATGAACTGAAAACTGATAACTGTGCTGTTAGCTATGTATTCAAGATATTTAATGATATTGTTTCACATCAAAATCACATCTGTTTATACAATAGATTTAGGCATTTTTGCTTAAAAATAATATTTATATTTTGAAAATATTTAATTTCTCTCCATGCATGCATTTTGTCCACTTCCAAGAGAGAGATTTCTGCAAATAAAAACAAAACATTTTATGTCAAAACTCTAGCCATATTAAAATGAATGTATTGAATGTGCAGACAGCTTTCAGATAGAACTGGTTGCTTGTAGACACTGTACCTTCTGATAAACTACAGTTTTTGCCTTATTTTGCATAAATTTCCTATTTTGACCCAATACTGTTTCTTGGAAACTTTCGCCAATCTGCACTTCTCACTTACTTTTTCTTTATTAGTGACCTAATCCAAGAAAAATTTCACTACTTTTGTTCCAGAAGCATTTTGCTGTAGTCCAGTGTTATTGACCCTTGGTATTGGATAAAAACATTTTTTTTCTCAGTGCCAGTAGTAGTAGTGTCCTTCATGTCCAAACCATCTCAATCTGGAAAATCTACGCTAACTTTATCTCCAGACATGAGCTGTTCCTGTGATGCACTCGTTCCTAATCCTGTCCATCCTCGTTTGGGTCTCTCTTTAAAAAACACACAAAAAAATAACATTACTTTAGTGCAGGGGTCTCCAACCTTTTTTCCTCAGAGAGTTACTTTTATAAAATGAAAATGGCAGAAAGCTACTCATGCTTTATAACGTTCATTCATTCATCTTCTTCCACTTATTTCCTCTCAGGGTCACAGGTTCTGGAGCAATTTTGAGTAACTATGGCCCTCACTAACACTTTATTGTTGGTGTCCATAACTCACGTTTTAACTTATAGCCAGAACAATATGTAGTTCCCTTTGTTTACTTTTAAATAAAACTCTATCACCTAATATATTATATGTTATTTATATTCATATTTTTGGTAACACTTTATTTTAAGTTCCACCTATTAACAATTAACTAAGTGCTAATTAGCATGCTAGTTAGTGGTTAAATAGCCCGTAATTGGTGATTATAAAGCATTTATTAATCCTTTATTTTGTGTGAACAAATTCTACAACTAATTAGCAACAAACTAATATTTTCCCCTTAATAAACTCATAATTACTGCTCATTAGTAGGAAGTAAGGAGGTTGTTGGACATAAATTATGATCTTAATAAGCTTTTTAGCGTATTGGAGCATTATTAAGGAATAGTACCACAAAAATCTTAAGATCATCCTGTGACACCTGCTCTTATGCACTGCTGCCCATGGCTTAGCCCAAACCAATAAACATACTGGTAAAGAAAAAGAAATACAACTAAACAGATGTAAAGTGCTAAACTATGAAAAGTAAACAAAATAAAATAAGCAAATATTAATTTGAAAACTCATTAAACTAAACCTGAAACTAGTAAACTAACTTAACACAACTGGACAAATGGCTCCTACACTTCTGTAGAATTTATAAAACCTTTGGGGAGTTATTTGGAAAGTGTTTGGAGACCCCTGCTTTAGTGTGGCTGACCTTCTGGAGTCAGTAGGAAATAAAAACCTTTCACTGATGTCTTCAATACCGCGGTGTGAGAGTTCAAAGAAGGGTTGTGTTATTTCTGGGGCTGCACTGCCCTCCAGAGGCCGCGGAGCAAAGTCCAGCTTTGCTCCGCTTTGATCCATTTCTGCCTCTCACTCATGTTGTCACACAGTTAACACAGCTCTTTTTAACACAGCCACGATTCATATTCAGCTCTAAATTAAAATAAAACTAAATGAAATGACAAAAACTGAAATATTAAAGAAGTTAAAAGAATGTCAGCTTCACTTAAGACTCTTCATGGTTGTGTTATTTATTTTAAATGCTGTATGAAAATATGCAGGTTATAACATTTAGTGATACAACATGTTTATTTATTATTCTAACATTTAATATTTGTCTTTAGTGTTAATGAAAGTATTTAATTATTATTAGTAATTATTTGTGTGACGAGCACAGACTACAGAACTAACAGGAGAACTTGCTGTGAGTGAGAACAGTCTGTGTTATGTTTTCTGAGTTAAACCACTCTGTGTTTCTTCTCTGTTTGCATTTCCACACAGATCTGACTCAGAGACAGCTTCTGTAGAGAGAGAGTTTCAGAGCCGCGGCTGCGACGCACGAGGCGGAGGCGGAGCGGAGCGGAAAACGAAACTGAAAGTTAGAACTTACACAACAGACTCTATTTTGACTGCACGTCGTCTGAAAAGGTGAGTGTGACTTTAGTTTAATTTGCCTTTACAAACATCTATAAAAGCGTGTTTCTCAGTGAGGAGCTCACTACGGAAGCTTTTTTACCAAAATAATCCCGTCCTCTGCGTTGGGCCGGACCCGAGAGGGAGGCTGTGAGGGGACCGTCCTCAAAGTAGGCCCCGAGCTTTGGGTCCACTGAGTCAAAAACAGAATTATCATCAACAAATCTGCCGTATATTCCTGATGTCTGTGGGATTATTGTAACACTACTCACTAAAGTCTGTGGGAAGTTACTGTTTGCATCTCTGACGTTGTTTCTTACGCACTTTAAGGACAGCGGGGCCTAAACTAAAACTCATCTCGTAGTTCTCAAAACTGGACTCAGTAATGAAGAAGTGTAACTACTTGGTTGTGTTTGCGTTTAGCTGAGTTTTTTACAGCGCAACTTGACCCTAAAACACTTTTTTATCTGCTCAGCTACAGAGGGCTTTAGTGACACGTCTGTTTATAGTTTCTGTAAAAACTTCTAAATCCCCCTTTTGTGCTGCCCTCCTGGGGTCAAACGGTGGTACTGCTACTCAGTATTTTCAGATAAAGTATATCTATCTTTCTAAATGGCCAAGTGGGACGTAGCGCTCCCCCGCGCGCTCTGCTCAGTCCTGTGTCCGAGAGTGGTTGTTGTTTCCCTAAACTGCTGCTGTTCTCCTCTCTCCCTCCTCTCTCCTCCCTCCTCTCTCCTCTCTCCTCCCTCCCTCCTCCCTCCTCCCTCCTCTCTCCTCTCTCCCTCCTCCCTCCCTCCTCTCTCCTCCCTCCTCCCTCCTCTCTCCTCTCTCCTCCCTCCTCTCTCCCTCCTCCCTCTGTCCCTCTCCCCTCTCTCCTCCCTCCTCTCTCCCTCCTCCCTCCTCTCTCCCTCCTCTCTCCTCCCTCCTCTCTCCTCTCTCCTCTCTCCCTCCTCCCTCCTCTCTCCCTCCTCCCTCCTCCCTCCTCCCTCCTCCCTCCTCTCTCCTCTCTCCCTCCTCCCTCTGTCCCTCTCCCCTCTCTCCTCCCTCCCCTCTCTCCTCCCTCCTCCCTCTGTCCCTCTCTCCTCTCTCCTCTCTCCTCTCTCCCTCCTCCCTCTGTCCCTCTCCCCTCTCTCCTCCCTCCTCTCTCCTCTCTCCTCTCTCCTCTCTCCCTCCTCCCTCCTCCCTCCTCTCTCCTCTCTCCCTCCCTCCCTCCTCCCTCTGTCCCTCTCCCCTCTCTCCTCCCTCCCCTCTCTCCTCCCTCCCCTCCCTCCTCTCTCCTCCCTCCTCCCTCTGTCCCTCTCTCCTCCCTCCTCTCTCCTCCCTCCTCCCTCTGTCCCTCTCTCCTCCCTCCTCTCTCCTCCCTCCTCCCTCCTCGCTGGGACAGGGGAGGGAGGAGGGATTTAGAGCATTTGAGGAGCAGAGAGCACAGTCAGAAGTGACTGTGACTTCTTTCAGTGACGTGGTTTTTAGGTTTTAGGCTCTGTCTGAGAGAAGACAACAAACAGAGCCAGAAACATCACTGATGTAATAAAAAAAACAACTGAAGTAAATGTAATGGTGTAATTGTGTCGTATACAGTGTTGGGTTAGTTACTAAAAAAAGTAACTAGTTATAGATTACTAGTTACTTTTTCAAAAGTAATATATGACTTTACTTAGTTACAGATTCAAAAAAGTTACTTAGTTACTTTACTTAGTCACATTACTTTTCATTACCCCCTAAAATCATGTTGTAAATGAACTAAATTGTAAATACAAATATAAACTTACAATTGATTATGTTGCACTATTATTTTTCTTTTAACAAAGACTTTTAAGATCTCTCTTTAACACTTTTATTAAAGTAATCAACAGCACAGAAACTGTGTTTGACAATAAAAGTATAAAGCAAAAAGCTGCTACAAACCTGTTTATCTCTGCATCTGAGGTTCCCTGGCAGCGAAATTCAAGCCGGAGCTGTTTACATGAAGTCTGTGTTAAAGCATTGTCTCCGGTGGCGCAGGCTCTGGGGCCAGCGATGCACCGATACCGATACCAGTATCGGTATAGGGATGCACCGATACCAGTATCGGTATAGGGATGCACCGATACCAGTATCGGTATAGGGATGCACCGATACCAGTATCGGTATCGGTGCATCCCTCTCTGAGGCTCTTTAACAACGAGCTTAGTGTGCGCGTGTTGTCTTTGTGTTAGAAAAGATCTGATGTGGAGTTTGCAGCAGTAGACTGTTGTTTATGGCTCAGGCACAGCTTGCACTCAGCTCATATTCTTGTCCTTTCACACGACAAAACCAAAATAGTGAGCATACGCCCCCCTGTGGAACCCCGCAACCGCCTCTGCTGTGTTGTTCTGTGTTTATGCAGCGCCCAGACGTCAGCACGAACTGCAGAGGAAGTGTTGTTGCTCCTGGATAAGCTGCCAGTGAAAAATACCTGACCGAGTAACGAGAGTAACTATTCTCTCTGGGAGTAACTGTAATTTAGTTACAGGTATTTTCATTGTAACACGTTACTCCCAACACTGGTTTTTACTTTTATTATTATTACCCTCAACACAAAAGTATTTAAAATAATGTCAGTGTCAGATTCAGGAGCTGTTGCTGCATCGTCCCATTTCTGAAGAGTTAGTGAGACAATTATCCTCATAATTACAGGATAGATTTTAATTGTTAAATACAGATCTGTGTTACAGAGAGCAGAGGACACACAGCTGCTCAGTTCCACTGCGTTACCTCCTGTTGTCAGTGTTGGCTGTGTCTCAGTCGTGTTTGTGATCAGACTCTGTGTCTCAGTCGTGTTTGTGATCAGACTCTGTGTCTCAGTCGTGTTTGTGATCAGACTCTGTGTCTCAGTCGTGTTTGTGATCAGACTCTGTGTCTCAGTCGTGTTTGTGATCAGACTCTGTGTCTCTCTCATTCTCCTTTCAGACTCAGACAGAACATGGAGAATGTCCGTGTGGTTGAAGAGGAGGCGCAGTCTTCACACAGCCATTATAAAGACAGAGGCGCGTCCCCGAAGGCCGCTCCTGTCGGCGGCTCCGAGCCGGGGCCCACTCAAACACAGTGAGTACCATCAGCGGCTGTCTGTGGCCCCTCTGGTACAGGACACACACGGAGCCCACTCAGGACCAAACAGAGTCCGTCTGAGGGACACTTTACAAATCTGTGTTTTCTGATCCAGCAGCTACAGAGTCAGGATGGAGGAAGAACTCAAAATCTGTACTCAGGAAAAACTTTACACTTCACAATAATAATTCTCAATAAGTACATTTACTCAAAAATGTAATTTTTGGTTACACATAATACTACACTACAGTACCTTCTCTAGCACAGCAGATTCTTCTGCTGATAACAGTACTTCTACTAACCTCTACTACTACTACTATACCAATGATAGTACTTTAAACTACTAATGTTAATTCTACTGCGAGATTGATTTTGAGCTGCCTGAATATTGTACTGAATATTGAAAGTGTATGTATGTATACGTGTAAAATGATTAATGTTGTTATTTGAATAAATGCTCCTTGTTTTCAGAGCTGAGCGTCTCAGACAGAGACCAGTGTCCAGCTGTGAGTCTCTGAAGAGCGACCGGTCGAAGACGCCTCCTCCAGAGTTCAGTCGTGAACCTGGATCTGCACAGAGTCTGCTGTAAGTGATCCACAAATATCACTCAAACAACTTTACTGATCATTCATATTTTATTAATGATAAATAAATGATTAATATTATTGTCCTGGGTTTGATTCCCGGACCGGGTGGGGTCTTTCTGTGTGGAGCATGTTCTCCCCGTGTCTGCGTAGGTTTCCTCCGGGTGCTCCAGTTTCCCCTACCACTAAAAACATGTACAATAGGTCCCCCATGGGGCCAGGACTCCCCTGCAAAAGAGATTCTGAATCTCAGTGGGATGTTCCTGGTTAAATAAAAGATTAAAAATAAAAAAATATATTAAATATAGTTTAAATATTAGTTTTACTGATAACAATGGTACAGCTGATTTATTCACAATAAAATATATTTTACATAACGGCCAAGTTGTTTGTTTAAATTTTTGGTTTTGGTTCTAAAACTGCATCGTCCAATCAGAAAAACAGAGAGACTGGCAGCCCACAGAAATTGTTAATCGGCCAAAGTTATGCCCAGTGCAGCGATTAATCGACCAAAAGAAAATGTGGAGGACTTCCCAGTCTTATACAAAAAACTGATTTTACATTAATTAGGCGATACAGTATTTACAAAGGTTGGATGTAAAATACATTGTTATCTAAAAATCATCTATGTTATATTAAATAAAATGAAAAATAAAAGTTATAAAGTAGTAAATTACATTGCCTTTTTGGATGCAAAGAGTGGATGCAACTAATGGAACAATGAAATTTTAGTTGACTAAGAGCTCACTGATGGATTAATGGACTAAGCCCTACCTGTAGTGCAGTCAGACAGAAACGTACATGTGTCCAACTGGCCACAGCTGGAAGCACAGTGAGAGGATTTCTTGTGCAATTAAACACATTCACTTTTCTGTAATTAATTGACTGTAATTAACACATTGAAGTCCCAGCCCTAGTTATTTCATTATTAGTGCTGACTCTACACATGACAGAGACTTATGGATATATTCACACTAACGGTGGTGGTCAGTCAACATGGCCACAATCGATTGAAAGAAATACTAACAATTACTAACAGTTATGTTGTACAGTAGAGTAAAGGTACAGTACCACTGGAGAGTTAGGGCAAATTAAACATAAAATTAAGAAACTGTTTCCTAAAATATACAGCCTATAATTGTCTTTATTTTAAAAAAGCCACTTTTTTATTATGGTTTCTGACTTTGACTTTAATAAAGAGCTGTTTTTTATAAAACATAATGAAAGGTGATGTCAAGACGGTGGTTAATGATTAATTGATAATTGTTTGTTAGCACAACCAAATAATCGATTAAAGAAAATTAACCAAATGTTCATCCCTACTTCACACAAACTGTGTCTGTTGTTTTCAGAGCTGAGAGTCTCAGACAGAGACCAGTGTCCAGCTGTGAGTCTCTGAAGAGCGACCGGTCCAATGACGTCCTCCTCCAGCCTTCAGTCCTGAACCTGGATCTGCACAGAGTCTGCTGTAAGTGATCCACAAATATCAAACTTTAAGGTCATATTATAGCTACTGCTGTGGACTGTTACATTGAGACATTTAAACAAAAGTATCCATTATAAATCATAACAAAGGTTTAAAAAGCAGTCATTTGGAGTTGGTTTTCACCTCTTATCCAAGAGATTTGCGCAGTTCTGAAATTGAACTGGGTTAAGTCATAAAGAAAAACAAGTTGGCTGAATCAGAAGCTGAAGAACTCCGGCTCAGAGTTTCAGGTGCCCTGTCCGGTGCCAAACCACCTTCTTCTAATCTTATTTCAGAAAAAAGCCAGCGGCCAAAGGTAGATGCACAGTGATCCTGAATGCAGTGGACTATGAGGCCAAAGTGAAGCTTACTCAGTGATGCTACCACCTATGAGACACTGAGGAGAGATCCAACCACTGGCTACAAGAAGAAGGTTATAGACTGTTTACAGAAGCTGGAGAAAGATCAAGTCATTGACAAGCAACTGTATTACAGACTATACCCGGGGGACACCATTCCCTGCAACTCTGGCCTCCCTAAAATTCACAAGGAGGGAATACCACTCAGACCCATTGTCAGCAGCACAGACTCCATCACTTACAACTTAGCTAAACACTTGGCTTCAATCCTGGCCCCTCTTGTTGGCAACACAGAGCATCACATCAGGAATGCACAGGACTTTGCCAACAAAGTCAAACATCTCCAGCTGGATTCTGACGAGACTATTGTGTCTTATGATGTGACGTCCCTGTTCACCTGCATCCCCACCACAGAGGCAGTAACTGCTGTGAGGAGGAGACTGCTTCAAGATGGAGAACTGCAGGAGAGGACAAACCTGACACCGGACCACATCTGCCAACTACTGGAGGTGTGTCTCAACACCACATATTTCCAGTTCAGAGTAAACTTCTACAGCAAAAACACAGCTGTGCTCTGGGCTCCCAGTCTCCCCCACTGTGGCTCATCTGTACATGGAGGAAGCTGAGAGGAGAGCTCTTGACTCATTTCCAGGTCCGACCCCCACCACTGGTTCAGATATGTGGATGACACCTGGGTGAAGATCAAAATCCAGGAAGTGGAGGCATTCACAGGACATATTAATGCTGTGGACCAGAACATCAAGTTCACCCATGAGGATGCCACGGAGAACAGCCGAGCCTTTTTAGACTGTGCAGTTATCATTGGAGAAGACAGGCGGCTCCATGTGGAAGTGTACAGAAAGCCCACTCACACAGACCAGGACCTGTTATTTGATTCAAACCTCCCGCTACAGCACAAACTTGGTGTGATCAGGACACTGCAGCACAGAGCCCAAGAGGTTCCCACAAGCTCTGAGGGAAGGAGGAAAGAAGAGCTACATGTCCGCCAAGCCCTCAGAACCTGTGGATATCCCAACTGGGCCTTCTCCAAATCCCAAAAGGACAAGAAAACAGGACAGAAAAGAACAAGAGCCAAAAAGAAGTAGGGATGTCCCAATCAAGAGATTGGTATTGGACGCCAATCAAGAAATTTTTAAATGATCGGATTTAGTCACATGATTGGGCCAATCTTGTGTTTTACATCTGCCGCAAACCAAAATAATGGAAATAGGTCCTTAAAGAGCTGCAACTGTTAGCAGTTTTGTGGCTAATGCTAGCGCCTACAGCAGATTAAATGCTGACTGTGGAGACTCTGCAGACGCCAAAGACACTAATAATCACAGAGAAAAGTGGATGTTTAATGTAGCAGCAGTTTGGCCAAAACGAACAGCGTAGTGTGATGTGCAGCCTTCAGCTCAGTGTCTTTGTTTACGTATGTATGCTAATTAGCCACATGCTTTGCTTAGCATCTTTTCACAGGCCTCATGGTGTATTTTATAACAGACCTGGCCTTTAGAAGCACTTACAGACTTAAACTAAAAGACATTATGTCTTCACTGATGTCACTCTGAGAGTAAGATACACTGCTGCAGCTTTGGTGCTGTTTTGTTCAGATATTTGCCATCAAGACTGACAGTAGCTATGCAATATGTTATTACATCACAATGTTATTATATTACAAATTATTATATTACAAAATGCAAAAAATAATAATGAAAAGGATCGGTATCAGGACTCGGATCTGCCAAAAAAGTTGATCGGGCCATCCCTAAAAAGGAGCAATATAGTCATTCCTTACATCTCCGGCCTGTCTGAGAAACTTAAAAGGATTTGTATCCAACACAACATCCCGGTTTCTTTCAAACCTGTTAATACTCTCAGACAAAAACTGGTTCACCCCAAGGACAACATTCCCAGTTACAAACAGAGCAATGTTGTGTACTCCATCCACTGCAGTGAGAACTGTAATGAACAGTACATTGAAGAAACCAAACAACCTCTGCACAAGCAGTTATACCAACACCGCAGGGCCAACTCCAGTGGACCAGAATCTGCAGTACACCTCCACCTGAAGGCCACAAACCACTCCTTTGAGGACAGTGAGGTCCAAATCTTAGCCAGAGAGAAAGGATGGTTTGAGCGAGGAGTGAAAGAAGCAATCTTTGTCAAAAAAGATAAACCTTCTTTAAACAGAAATGGTGGACTCAGATACAACCTTCCTTCTGTCTACAACAGTCTCCTGAAACCCAAACAAAACAAACCAGTTTCACTCAGGTCATTAACATCTGAAGGAGCTGAGGCTGGGGAGGGTTAACGACTCTCACTCCAGCTGAGGACAAAGGACTCCTAACGACCCGAAACCACTCAGTCTCTTCCATAGTCTGTTTAGTCTCCTGAATCAGTAGAATTTAGTTTCAGATCTAAAACTCAGATAAGCAGATAAACCAGCTCAGTTTAATTTCAGAATTGAGAAAACCTCTTGGATAAGAACCGTCTGAAACTTTAAAAACCAAGTCCAGGTGCCTGCTTTTTAAAACTTTTGTTATTAGGATTATAACATACTAATATTGAATTGTTTAGTTCTCATTTCTGACTCTTTGTGTGGTGGCCTTTTAGATACATAGCTAATTTAAACTGTAACCTCTGTAAGTATAAAACAGGTGCATCTGTAGTGTCTCCTGCCTCCATTTGGTTTAGGGAAAAGTTCCACTTGAGCAGGACTCTCACTGAACACAGACCTTTAGATTTTACAAAACCAAAACCAGCCTCAGGTGTTTTTTTAGACATAACCATGGGTCTCATCTGAGTTACTGCCTTTAACCCGACGCAGACAGTTTTAGGAAAAGACAGGCTGAAATATAATGTTATTTTGTTATTAGACAGACCTATGGATATATTCACACAAACTGTGTCTGTTGTTTTCAGAGCTGAGAGTCTGCTGTAAGTGATCCACAAATCTCATATTCACAGACAGCAGCAGACCAAAGATAATCTCATGTCTGCTCCTGTAGGATCTTATCATTACTGAGGCTGTTTTCTTTTAGTTTTGTTTGTGTTTCTGTTATTGTTGTGGTGAGTGTGATGTGAACATAAAGAACTGATAAATAACTGATATGAATAACTGGATGACTGAGAGCCTCCACAGACGAAGTGAGAGGATGTAAAAGGAATGAGCTTCATTAGGTGCAGGTGAAGTGTTCTGTGTGTTTGGTCTGAAGCAGGAGCAGGACCTTTGTAAACCTGTTTTACTGAGAGTGTTGATGTCCACAGAGAGAGTCCTGGTCCAGGCCCAGTGTCCTGTTGTCTGTGTGGGAGCGTCCTGAGGGATCCAGTCTCTACCAGCTGTGGACACTGGTTCTGCAGACAGTGTTTCTCTTCAGACTGGGCCCAGTCTGGTTCACCTCACTCCTGTCCTCAGTGTGGGAAAAGACCGAGCCTGAACTTCTTCCCTGAACAAAGTAAGACCATTTAATCATCATAAGATCGAAGAGTAGCTTAAAAAGTAAGTAACAGTGATCACAGATGGGACGGAAGTTCTTTGATTTCTTTTTCCACGAGTCATAATTCATTCAAATACAAACACATTTCTTTATTACAGGAGACTGCACCAGGTCCTGACCCAGAGACTCTGTGGTCCAGTCATATTCTAGATATTTTAACATGGTCAGGACTTTGGCCATTTTGAGTTCTGGTCATAAAGGACTCAACATGGCTGCTGTGCTAAACTAAATGCATAAATCCATTTACACCCTAAAATATTTGAATATTCAGAATTGTATTTTCTGACAAATGCAGCGGTCACACCACAGGACACCAAACATGAACCTGCTGCTGATCTAGAATAGAGCAGATTTATTGTCATTGTACAGAAAAAACAGTCCAACCACATTAAAAGTGCTGACTGTAAAGAGCTTAGGCCTTCAGTTCAATCACAGACACACACACAATATAAAGACATCAATATTAATAAAAGAACCACAAATGAAATGGCAGTTCTGACTCTGAGTGAGCAGTTCTGTTGTTGAGCCTGTTTGTCCTGGCCTTGATGCTCCTGTAGCGCCTCCCAGAGGACAGTAGAGTCAGCAGGTGGAGGGCAGGATGGTGACAGTCCTTTTTAGTTTGGACCCTCTCCACACACACGCACCAATAATGTATAGAGTAAATGATTCAGTCGTCTTCCTCTGAAAAATCTACTGAGGGTTTTAATAATATTGATAATAAAATAAGAGTTGTGTTTGACCTTCAGCTCACAGCCTGAACTCTGAAGGTCTCTCTGCTCTTTAAATGACAGATGGCTCCTGTAGGTTCTGCTGTAACTGGATCTTTAAAAAACTCATCTTTTATTTTACATCATTTTGATCACGAGACAAAACTTATTTATATTATTATCATAGGATTCAAGTGCACCTAAGGTGTTATATTAGTAAAGACAGAGAATGACATGATACCCAGACACCAGAGACTTATTTTATAAATGTTTGTATTTTGAACTTGTTACAGTCCTCTTTCTTTATTTCTGATTGATCCAGTTTTAGAGGACAAACATGGAGCACATTTTGTCACTGATCACAAACAATGTTCTTTCTTATTCCACATTGATAAGTCTTTGGTCTTTCAAATGCAAACACTCTGTCCCTGTTTCAGGAGACCTTAAGAGGAGTCTGGAGCAGAGATGTGAGAGTGTGTCTGAAGGAACTGAAACAGGAAGTAGAACTTCTCTGAACAGGATCTACTCTGAGCTGTACATCACAGAGGCCCACAGTGAAGAGGTCAGTACCCAACATGAGGAGAGGCAGCTGGAGACTCTGTCCAAGAAGACTGTCCATGACGCTCCAATCAGGTGCCACGACATCTTTAAACCGTTACCCCCTGAGCATCAGCAGGGGCAGAAGGAGAAAGAGGAGAAACCCATCAGAGTGGTGCTGACCTGCGGCGTGGCTGGAGTGGGGAAGACCTTCTCGGTTCTGAAGTTCACTCTGGACTGGGCCCAGGACTTAGAGAACCAGGAGGTGGATCTGGTGGTGCCGCTGTCGTTCAGAGAGCTGAACCTGGTCAGAGAGGAGCGCTACAATCTGCTGACGCTGATACATGTGTTCCATCCACCGCTACAGAAGCTCACAGCACAGACACTGGCCCAGAGGAAACTCCTGTTCATCTTCGACGGCCTCGACGAGAGCAGACTCACTCTGGACTTCACCTGTGAGCTCATCTCTGAGGTCACACAGAGGTCACAGGTCAAGGTGCTGCTGGTAAACCTCATCAAAGGCACTCTGCTTCCTTCTGCCCTTATATGGATCACCTCCCGACCGGCAGCAGCCAATCAGATCCCTGCTGAGTGTGTGCAGAGGGTCACAGAGGTCAGGGGCTTCATCACTGACAAACAGAAGGAGGAGTACTTCAGGAAGAGGTTCACAGATGAAGAGCAGTGTGACAAAGTCCTGTCCCACATCAGGACATTCCGCAGCCTCCACATCATGAGTCAGATCCCAGTCTTCTGCTTGATCACAGCCACAGTCCTGGACCACATGTTGAGAACCGATCAGAGAGGAGCCCTGCCCCAGACCCTCACCGACATGTACGCTCACTTCCTGCTGGTGCAGACTCAGAGGAAGAGGAAGTACAGACAGGAGACCAGTGGTCCAGAGCTGACTCAGGCCGACTGTGAGGTCCTTCTGAAGCTGGGGAGGCTGGCCTTTGAACATCTGCAGAAAGGAAACATCATGTTCTACCAAGAAGACCTGCAGCAGGTGGGTCTGGACCTGACCGAGGCCTCGGTCTACTCAGGACTTTGTACAGAGATCTTCAAACAAGAGAGTGTCATCATCAAAAAATCAGTCTACTGCTTCGTCCATCTGAGCGTCCAGGAGTTTCTGGCTGCGGTTCACATGCTCCACTGTTTTAACAACAAGAATAAAGAGGAACTGCAGAGGTTTCTGGAATCATTCAAACAGATTTCAAAACTGGATGACGTTCTCAGAGGAGCCCTGAAGAAATCTCTCCAAAGTCCAAGCGGCCACTTGGACCTGTTTGTGCGCTTCCTTCACGGCCTCACTCTGGAGTCCAACCAGAGGCTTCTGGGAGCTCTGCTGGGTCCAACACAGATCGACTCAGAGACAAGACAAAGACTCATCAACAACCTGAAGGAGATGAACACAGGAAGTATATCTCCAGACAGAAGCATCAACATCTTCCACTGTCTGACTGAGTTAAAGGACCACTCGGTCCAGCAGCAGATCCAGGACTTCCTGAAGTCTGAGGACAGATCTGAGAGTCTCTCTGAGATCCAGTGTTCAGCTCTGGCCTACATGCTGCAGATGTCAGAGGAGGTCCTGGAGAAGGTAAACCTAAAAAAGTACAACACATCAGCTGAGGGACGACAGAGACTGGTCCCAGCCGTGAGGAACTGCAGAAAGGCTGTGTAAGTCCTAATGGAATATTAATGCTGTAAATCTGGGTCATATTCTTCACATTCTAAGTGTCTCCACAGGTCTCACAGACATCAGTCAGCTCTGTTCACTCTGTTCAACTCTTTATTAATGAACACATTTATTCTCATTTTACAGACTTTCTGATTGTGAACTCTCAAAGATTCACTTTGAAGTTGTGGCGTCGGCTCTGAAGTCCAGTCCCTCTCACCTGAGACTCTTAGACCTGAATAGGAACCGAGAGGTGGACTCAGGAATGAAGGAGCTGTGTGATGGACTACAGAGTCCAAACTGTGGACTGGAGACTCTGAGGTCAGTCCACTCTCTTTACCTCTGCTTTATTTCCTCTGCACAGAGGTTAGGACGTCCTCAAGGGTTTGATGGGACAGGGACAGTCAGGGGCACAGTCCACATCCAGGACAGTTACATACAGGACAGAGGGACAGACGTTTCCAGGACAGTTACATACAGGACAGAGGGACAGAGATGTGTCCAGGACAGAGGGACAGAGACGTGTCCAGGACAGTTACATACAGGACAGTGCTGTGTCAGTTTTTAGGAGCCACTCCACTGCAGGCTCCTCTCCATTTAGAACTAAAGAGGCTCAAATAAACCTTAAAATGAAAAGCAATGAGATGAAACCATTCAAATCAAAAGTGATCAGACAAAGGTCAGACATGAACCACACAAAGTCCAACCTAAAAGGTCTGAAGAAAGTGAACTGGACTAACTCTAAACTCTGAGTTTGTCTCTGTTCCCTCTCACATCTCATGGAGCCACTCCACTGGAGACAGGCTCCTCTAAAGTTCCTCTGTGGTCCACATCACAGCCTCAGACTTTTAACACTCAACTAAAACACAGACTGTTGGGAAATAAAATGTTGTAACTGAAGCACTTTATGACACTTTTGGATCGACCTCAAACTCAGACTGCTGCAGTTTGACAATAAATGAAAAGTGAAATCTCAGATCATCAGAAGAATCTGGTGTGAGCTTTTGTTACAATAAATACATTTAAATACTTTGTGGGTCACATTTATCACCACGACTGGAGCTTAAAAACCCTTGGGAATTATGGATATCTTATTACAGAGGCGGCAAACATAAGGCTTGCGGCTCCTGCTGATAGAGAAGATTTTAAGCTTTTTGACAGTTTTTGTTTAAGGAATCTAGGTGCAGGGATCGCGCAGATATCATTTGTTAAAGCTTTAAAACCGTTTAAAAAGTTTTAATAAGAGGCGCACTGGACGTGCTGCCAATTAACGTGATGTCTGCAAAACCTGCCCAACTTTCTCAGATCATATCTCTAATGTTTTACTCAAAAACAATCAGAAAAAGCATATTTAATTATCACAGACTGAGAGGGGAGCTTCATAGCAGTGACAGTGACAAGGAAGTGCATCATGTGAGAGGTTCAGGGGCACTAGTACTTTTATTTATTAAAATAATCTCGATCATAGCATCATAATGACAAAAATATTTCTATCTCGAACAGACACATTTCTTGAAAAGGGTCTGTCAGTAATAGGCTAGTCTTCAGTGGTGTAACTTGGTAATGTGGGGCCCCAGGGCAGATTTTCAGAATGGGCCCAGAGTTTTAAAGTACATTCAATATTTTATATTTCAAAAGTATGCATTAGGCTTCTGATTTATAAAATGCAGCTGTTTTTATGGGAGCTTGATGCCAAAATCATGTGCTTACAGTCTACAAATTATGCCCAAAATGGCAGCCGCGCATCTGTCAGTCTGCCCCAGGACAGCTGTGTTTCATATGTAACTCACCACTACCGAGTGTGACTGAGGAGTGAATGATTAATGAACCAAATTGTAAAACGTAATATAAATCCAATCAATTATTATTATTATTATTATTATTATTATTATTATT
Organism: Bostrychus sinensis; assembly: GCA_020698575.1. Lineage (NCBI taxonomy): Eukaryota > Metazoa > Chordata > Actinopteri > Gobiiformes > Eleotridae > Bostrychus > Bostrychus sinensis. The sequence continues at coordinate 1,987,113 of CM036253.1, forward strand.
AATATTATTATTATTATTATTATTATTATTATTATTATTATTATTAGCAGTAGTAATAGTAGTAGTAGTAGTAGCAGTAGTATTAGTAGTAGCAGGCGCAATAGTAGTACAATAAATTCATTTTAATTACTTTCCTCATCATTTATTCTTTATTTAGATTGAGTGGCTGCAGTTTGCCAGAGTCCAGCTGTTCTTCTCTGGCCTCAGCTCTGAAGTCCAACCCCTCACATCTGAAACATCTGGATCTGGACGAGAACCCAGACCTGAAGGACTCAGGAGTGGAGCATCTGTGTGGTTTTCTGCAGAGTCCAGACTGTCGACTGGAGACTCTGAGGTCAGTTCACTCTCTGTTACTGTTACACACTTCACATGTTCCACAGCTCCACCTCAGTCATGAACACAGCCACATCCATAAAAGGGAGGACATTTGTGCAGCACACACTGTTGTTGATGAAGCAGAGAAAATGCAAATCAAATCATTAAGTGGTGGACACATTTATCACCACTACAGGAGCTATACAACTCTTTAAAGCAGCTGTTGTGATATTGGGAATTATGGATATATGTTTTAGTCAAATAGAGAAGATTGACAACAGACTAAAAATCTATTTTCACCTTGTTTTTAGGAGAAAAATGTCCAACAAACCAGGCTAGGAATGATTTATCAACACATCCCTATAAAAAACCTTCAGAAAATAGTTATAGTAGTAGGAGGAGGAGTAGTAAAAGTAAGAAAAGTAAGATTTTTTTTTAAATAAAATGTATTATTATTATTATTATTATTATTATTATTGTTGTTGTTGTTGTTAAAATTAGTAGAAATAGTTGAGGGTGACACCTTATTTTACACTACACTTGTTACAGTCTATCTATGATATGTGTAATACACATACCCATAATATCAAATGATGTAACAAATTGTAATAACATGTAACAATATTGTACTTAATGGGAATTTTTAATACTTTCTTTTTATACTTACCTATAATTTCTTGGTACAAATGTATTAAAAACACTTACCCTTCTCTGCCAAAGTGCATATTCCAATACATTAAAGCGCTCATTAAACTGTTTTTGCAGAAACAAAATGCACTTTGGTAGTGAAGTGTATTTTAATCCTTTAAGTGCCAAAGTCACAGAATTGCGACAAGCAACTCTGATGAACAAAACAGACCCTACTTCTTGGTGGCGCTGCTGGGAGTGAGCATAAGGTTGGTAATAATGCAGTTTTGAGTGGGAGATGTGTGGGTGAAGATGCTGTCCCGCGACTTGGTCCTGCAGGGCAGCACGGAGTCTCCGCAGCCTCTGAGAGTGAACTTGGGAACAGTGCAGTTCAGTCTACACCAAGCAGAGCCCTATCATCCTCACACTTTTCCCTGCAGACGAGGGAGAGGAGGCAGAGGTGGGAGAAGAGAAAGCCATGGGTAGAGGCAGATGTTGCGGGCGCGGTGATAGCAGTGAGGCTAGTATAAACAGGGCTAGCAACAGCAATGATGAGAGGATGAAGTGTATCAGGGGTGGATGCAGTCACACACTGTATCCCTGGAGCCACAGTACCAATATTACTAAAGAAACTCCCATCTCTGCTCAACTCTGTCCCGGCCACAATCCATAGGGTACTAGACCATGTTGGTACGAATGACAACACACACCAGCAGTCCAAAATAATTAAAAAAAGTTTTCTGTGAACTTTTTATACTTCTTTGTTCCCATGGATAATCGGTTTTCATCTCTGTTCCTATTCACACTGTTCACTGGGGTAGTGGCAGGTTCAGCAGTATCATAGCACTTAATACATGGCTTCAGTCCACATGCAGATCCCTTAATATGTGTTTTATTCATAATTTTAATTTATTCTTGGGTCGCTCCTCATTATTTTGCCCCAATGGTCTGCACTCCAATAAGCAAGGTAGTAGCTTGTTAACTGCTAATCTGCAACACGCCGTGCAGGTTTCCCCATGTGACTGACTGTTTACACCACACACCCTCAGCACATGCTTCTTCATTGCCAGAAACCACAGGGGACAGCTCCACCTCTCCCAGGCTGACAGCAGTCTGCAGCAGGGGCGGGGCTGGGGGCGGGGCTGAGGGACACTCACAGACTGAGAGCCGTCAATGAGAAAACCACAGGACAAACATGGCACGATTAAAGCAGTTTGAGCTTATTATTATCAGACTTATTATCGGTTGAATTTGTAATTATCGGAATTATCTGAATGACATCATAATTGACAATTATCGGCCCAATAATTATCAAGACCGATATTATCGTGCATCCCTAGTTTCAGGGAATTCTACTGGCCTGAAACATGCTGCTGTTTGTTCTACAGTGTTGGGTCACTATTTTCTTGTTTAGAGTCTTGCCTGGTCAATCTATGTATGTGTTTCCAAAGACAAGAACTGTTCCCCGTGGATTCTTCCATCAAATGCATGAAATAAACAGTTTTAACTTTTCTTATTTCACTTAACCATTTATTTTTAAGGCTTTTGAAAATGGCATTATCAGTATATAATTTAGTTGCGACTGATTTCTTAAATGCATGATTCCTTTTTTTCCTCAGTTGACATATTTCATTATTAATCCAGGGTACAGACTGACGTTTTCTCCTCAATTTAATTGTGTATTTCTGAATTACTTGTGCTATACTGTCCATCAGCATATTGCAACATTCAAGTTATGTGTTTTTAACCCTAATTAATATTACCCATGTCATTTTCAAGATGAGGCATATAATTTTTCCGAATTCCTTTCATTTTTTTAGCAGGTGAACAATAAAAAATGCACTGCAGATGGTTCTTTGTCAGTTCTCTTGATATTAGTGTTAAATTGTGGTCTGATAATCCTGTTATCAGATTATATGTTCTTGTCACGTGGTCCAGTTTATTTGTAAATATTAGGTCTATAACTTCTTCTCGTTTGTCTCATTGGGCCTTCAGTTTATTGATGTAATTTATATTTTGATGCTACTGCTTTTGGTTTTTGTTTACCATGTTTGTCTAACCATTTTATATTAAAATCCCCGAGCACAATTAATTCACGATCATATTTGAACTGTTTCAACAATTTATCCAAGTTACGGTAAAAATACAGATTACAAGAAGGTGAATTATATGAAGTTACAATATTTTAGAGGTTATAATAATACAAAATGATAATGGGTTGGATTTATAATACACTTCACAAGCTTCTCAAGCTCACCAAAGTGCCCACACCTTGGTCCACTACTCATTCACTCCACAATCAATGTTACAATGTTCCAAGCAAGTCTTTAATAGAGAAAGCCTCAGTATTCCCCAAGCTATCATCAAAGTCTTTTTATAAGCTTGAGGCTCCCTCCATATCCAGTAGGTTAATATGTTACGATATTCATCTGTCTCTAGAAAAACAGCCTGGCTTCCACTCCTGCCAGTTCAGTAGAATTATTCTTTTATTGGCTAGACATCCTAATGATGATTTTTTGTAACTCCAGCATGATTGTTCAGCCATAGGCCTAGAAGACAGGCTGTAGGGCAGACAGGGAATTTCACATTAAGGAACTTTGATAATACAGACATCCCTTCAGATCAAAATATTTTAACAGCAGAACATTCCCAAAGAAGATGCAACAATTGTATTTACTGTCTATTTTAGATGGTCTGGAGGGGGTGATATACACTCTACACAGGACCTTAAATTGTATGATCCCATATCTCGCACACTTTGAAGTTTTTAAAGATGAACGCCAAATTTGGGTTCCACTGTGAGACAGACCGGGATATATTAAGGTCCTGTTCCCTGGCCTGTTGTACAGAGGCATATGGGGTTAGCAGAGGCTGTGGACATTAGACAGTACATATGTGAGCCCAGTCCCCGAGACAAGATGTTTTTAAAAAAAAAAAGCAGATCATATTCTGTGCATGAGACAGGAGTGTCGCCCTCTTTACATTTATTACTTAGAATTGATGAAAGTTGTAAATAAGTTAAAAAGGTGGAATTGTGGAGGCCAAACTGCTCTTTAAGCTTATTAAATGATAACAATGTTCCACAAAAAAACTCGCCCTTTTGTTGTAATTCTTTGTCTTTCACAAGTTTTACTCAATAGAGTATTGCCTCCAGCTGAAAGCATAGGGTTGCTCCAAATGGGGCAGGAAGGAAAAGAGGGGCCATTAATATTGAGCCATTTATGAAGCTGTTTCACAATTTTGCATGAGAACCTGATAATGCTACTGTTTATGTCAGTTTCAGATAGACGGTGTGTCCAATTGGTCTGATTTGAAAGTATGAACATAAAGTGGAATGGCCTCACTTTTGTTCCAAATAAGCCTGTATCCAGAAAGGCTATCAAAATTAAAGAGTTAATTAAATTAAGAATGGTAGGTAAGGATAATGTTGGTTTGCTCAATGTGAGTAAGATATCATCAGCGTACATTTTGATTTTAAAATTATATCCATAAATGATCACACCTTTTATGTCTCTATTGGAATGAATTGCATACGCCAAGGGTTCAAGAGCAGTGATGAAAAGTAGAGGGCTAACCAGTCACTGCCTCATGCCTCGTTGTAGAGAGAAAGTTTCTATTATACCATTTGTCCTGACAGCGGTGAGTGGAGCATTATAAAAACCTCTACCCAACTGATAAATTTATGCCTGAAACTAGATTAAATAAATAATAATTTAATAAAGTTACAATATTAAAATTCATTCGTGGTGACAAGACAACATTTTAAAGTAAACATTCTATATGACATCCCCCTCCTTTTCCCATTTGTCTCTTTACGGAAACAAGCATATCCTTGAATATCAATCATATTTGCAGGGATAGGATTTAACCACATTTCACATAAAGACAGAAAGTCCAGGTTTGAGTCTGAAAGTAAGTGTTCAACTTGATCCCTCTTAGAAACCAGATTTCTGATATTTAGGTGGCCTTCGAGAATTCCCCTCGGCTTACAATTATTATCTTAAATTACTTCAGCATGGTTAAAAGTTTGAAAGTACCTGTATTTTTGTTGTGTTTGTGCTGCCCGGGGTGGCTTGCACTGCTGGCGGCCAGTATTTTGAGGCGCACCCACGGCAGTCTGCAGAGTCATGCACCCAACACTGTGAGTTCCAGAATCATTTGAGTCCGCTGGACCCCTGGTTAAGCGTTGAGTAGACAGGCCGCTCCGCACTGACTCTGTCTCACCGACAGACATAGCGATGGTAGCAGATATTAGCCTAGCCCTTACCGCGCCACAACTGGCGACACTACCGGAGGCACCAGTGTCACAAGCGCCAGCTGAAAGCCCGATGCATGAAGACTGTGTGGGTGTCAGGGGGACTGCTTTAAAATGGTTTGGATTGTATCTACCTCTTCCATCACCCCTTTCAACTGTGGAGTCCCCAGGGATCAATTCTTGGCCCTGTGATTTTTACCTTGTACCTTCTCCGTCTTGCTCAGATTCTACAGAAACATGGTATCTCCTATCATTTCTACACTGATGATATGCAAATTTATTTGCAGTTAAAAAGAACAGCAGTAACCCCCTGACAACCCTACTTCAGTTCCTTAAAGACATCAAGGTTTGGTTGGCTCATTTTTTTTAAAAACTAAATAAAAACAAAACTGAGATAATGATTGGACCTAGCTCTTCATCAGACGTGGGTCCCCTCAGTCAGCAAAGCGAACCTACAGCCACCAACCTTGGCGTCATTATGGACACTGATTTTAAATTCAATACACAAATAAATGCAGTCATAAAATCCAGTTCATATCATCTTCGTCTTTTAGCTATAATTAAATCTAGTTCATCTTTTACAGATTTTGCACGTAATTCATGCTTTTATTTCGTCACATCTGGACTACTGTAATGCACTTTACTTTGGAATTAATCACAATGCACTTTATCAACTACAGTTAGTCCAGAACGCTGCTGCGCATCTTTTAACAGGAAATAAAAAATGTGACCACATCACCCCCATCCTCACCTCCCTGCACTGACTTCCTGTTCATTTTAGAATTGATTTAAAGATTATATTGTTTGTTTTTAAAGCCTTGAATAAACTGGCCCCACATTACATCATGGACCTCATACAAATTTATTGCCGCATTCTCTGAGGTCTGAGGGCCAGCTCCAGTTTGTGGTTCCTAAGATGAGACTTAAAACCAGGGGGGACTAGGCCTTCTCAGTAGTGGGCTCCAAACATACTCTGCCCCCCACATCAGAGCCACTTATTGTATTGCTCTTATTTGGTTATTATTTTAATGGGGACTAGTGGAGCTAAAAAGAGTAATTCATTGTGAGTTATTGTTTATGTGCAGCACTTTTTAAACTGTCTTGTTTGTAAAATGTGCAAAACAAATAAAGTGGATTTGGATTTAGTAGCAATAGAAAATAAATACATTTAAATTATTTTATCCTCTGTTCTCATCATTTATTCTTAATACAGTTTGAGGGGCTGCAGTTTGTCAGAGTCCAGCTGTTGTTCTTTGGCCTCAGCTCTGAAGTCCAACCCCTCACATCTGAGAAAACTGGATCTGGGGAATAACAAAGACCTGAAGGACTTAGGGGTGGAGCATCTGTGTGGATTTCTGCAGAGTCCAGACTGTCGACTGGAGACTCTGAGGTCAGTTCACTGTTTGTTACTGTTACACACTTCACATGTTCCACAGCTCCACCTCAGTCATGAACACAACTACATTCATAAAAGGGTGGTCATTTGTGCAGCACACACTGTTGTTGATGAAGCAGAGAAAATGCAAATCAAATAATTTAGTGGTGGACACATTTATCACCACTACAGGAGCTATACATATACAACTCTTTAAAGCAGCTGTTGTGATATTGGGAATTTTGGATATCTTATTATTCATTCATTCATTCATCTTCTTCCACTTATTCCCGTTAGGGGTCGCGGGTGACTGGAGCCTATCCCAGTAACTTTGGGCCTTAGGCGGGGTACACCCTGGACAGGGGCCACTTATTCTCAGGGCTGACACAGACATACACAGACAGACAACCATTCACTCTCACATTCATTCACTAGGGGCAATTTAGAGTCATCAATTCACCTAACACGGCTGGAGGAAACCAGAGTACTCAGAGAGAACCCACGGTAACATGGGGAGGACATGCAGATGCCACCCAGAAAGTTTGTGTGTTGGTTTACAGTAACAGTAACTGCTCTGCCACTGTGTCCCCCAGTATCTTACTATGTTGTAGTAAAATAGAGAAGACAGACAACTAACTAAAAATCTATTTTCACCTTGTTTTTAGGGAAAAAAATAAACCAGGCTAGGAATGATACATAGCAATTGGAATAACATGTAACTATGTTGGATATACATAATTGGGTTTTTTTATACTTAAAGTTTCTTGGTACAAATGTCCTAAAAAAACACGTGTTACACTACTCCACCAAAGTGCACATTACAATATATTAAAGCTGTCCGGCCTTCTTGGAGTCCCTGGAAGGGTTGCTGAAAAGTGCTCCAACTGGGGACTCCGTCATTCTACTGGGGGACTTAAGCGCTCACGTGGGCAATGACAGTGATACCTCGAGGGGCGTGATTGGGAGGAACGGCCTCCCTGATCTGAACCCGAGTGGTGTTCTGTTGTTAGACTTATGTGCTAGCCACGGTTTGTCCATAACTAACACCATGTTTAAGCACAAGGGTGTCCATCAGTGCACATGGTACCAGGACACCCAAGGCTGGAGGTCGATGATCAACTTTGTTGTCATTTCATCTGACCTTCAGCCATCGTGTGTCTTGGACACTCAGGTGAAGAGAGAGGCTGAGCTGTCAACTGATCACCACCTGGTGGTGAGTTGGAGCCACTGGCAGAGGAGGAAGCTGGACAGACTTGGGCAGACCCAAACATATTGTGAGGTCTGTTGGGAACATCTAGCTGAGCTCTCTGTCAGAGGGGTCTTCAACTCCCACCTTTGGGAGAGCTTTGACCAGATCTCGAGGGAGGCTGGAGACATGGAGTCCGAGTGGACCTTGTTCTCTGCCTCTATTTTCGATGCAGCCATTCGGAGCTGTGGGCGTAAGGCCTCTGGTGCCTGTCATGGCGACAATCGGACAACTCGGTGGTGGAGACTGGAAGTAAGGGACGTCATCAGGTTGAAGGAGTCCTATTGAGCCTGGTTGACTTGTGGGACTCCTGAGGCAGCCGACAAATACCAGCAGGCCAAGTGTCATGGAGAAGGACTATCGGTCGGCCACAAAAAAATTCTCAGGAGGGGGAAGCAGTGCTTCACCAATACTGTTTACTGTATTTACTGTTTACTGGGGGATGTTGTCGGGCGGTGGAAGGAATACTTTGAGGATCTCCTCAATCCCACCGCCACGCCTTCCGTTGAGAAAACACAAGCTGGGGACTCAGAGGTGGACTCGATCATCACCCAAGCTGAAGTTTTTTAATTATTTATTTTTATTCATCCATATCCATTCAAATTATCTTTACATTGTATTTAACACACAAAAACTATCATCATGGGTGAAAAGGAGCATGAAGACCATGTCTTATAATGCATGCCCCTTTCAACAAGAAAAAGAACAGACTAAATAGATGGCCAGCCACCCCGTCCCTTACAACTTACAGCAAATCCATCACAAATGAAATAACACTGTCCGAAATTGAAATCCTAAAAACCGTGACCTAACCACAGCCATTTACTTTCACAGTCATAACATCCTCATTTATGATTTGTTTACTGATTTCTATAACTTTCCAAAACCTTCTTCTTTAGTAAATTCTTAATCTGAATAATAGTATTACAGGATTTGATCACATTATCTAACGAATTCCACAACCTAACACCAATAACAGAAAAACTCCGTAGTTTTAACGAAGTTTGTGAAAATGGCACACGAAAGTTCCCTTTCCTTCTACTCACTGTCTGTAATAAAAGTAAATATATTTTAAATATTCTCCGGTACTAACCTTTTACTAATCTTCCACATAATTAACAAAATCTTTAAACAAACAAGATCTTTAAATTTCAAAAGCTGCAACTTAATAAAGAGGCCATTTGTATGTTCTTTCGGACCTTTGTGATTTATGATTCTTACAGCTTTCTTTTGAAGCAAACTCAAACATTTAGTGTTGCTGCTGCATGCGTTACCCCACACCTCAGTATAATATATGAAATATGGAACAATTAATGTAGAGTATAAAAGATGTAAAGAGGTTTCATCTAAAACATGTTTAAGATTATGAAGGATACCGATGCTTTTACTAATTTTTTTCTTAATGTAATCAATATTAGATGATAAACTGAGTTTATCATCTAATAATACTCCCAAAAATTTTACTTCAGAAACCTGTTCAATACTTAGATCATTAATGATGACCTGTACCTGATCTTCCTTTTTTCTTGTCCCAGAAATCATATATTTAGTTTTATCCCAATTCAAAAATAATTTATTTTGGTCAAGCCAACTTTTTAGCTTGGCCATTTCTATTCCTATCCTTACAGTTAATTCACGTAAATCAGTCCCTGAGACAAAAACAGTTGTATCATCTGCAAATAACAAAAAATTCATATCATTTGATACTTCATAAATATCATTAATAAATAAATTAAAAAGTTTTGGCCCAAGTACTGAACCTTGTACCATTGTACAACAGGTCTACAATCAGAAGTATTTGCATTAACTTGAACATACTGTTGCCTATTATTTAAATAACTCTCCAGCCACTTATGCAAATGACCCATAATACCATAATTATGTATTTTTGACAACAAAATATCATGATTAACCATATCAAAAGCTTTCTGCAAATCCAAAAAAACAGTTATTGTATAATATTTTTTATCTATTATATTTTTTATCTATTAAAGTTAATATTTTTTCAGTTAAATTAATAAGTGTCACAGCTGTTGATCTATTCAATCTAAAGCCATACTGATGTTCAAAAATCTAATTATTTTTTTCTAAAAACAAATCTAATTTTTGTGTGAACCATTTTTCAATAATTTTAGAAAACTGAGAGCGAACCGAAATCAGTCTATAATTACTAAGAACTTGTTTATCTCCATTTTTAAATAAAGGTATTACTTTTGCCATTTTCATTCTTTGGGGAAAAATACCTGTACAAAAAGAAAGATTACAAATATAAGTGGTTTGAGTATGCAATCAATGGTCTTTTTAACTATAGTCATGTCTATTCCATCACAGTCAATTGATATTTTGTTCTTGCATTTCTGCACAATATATAAAATTTCATTTTCATTAATTTCACTAAGAAACATTGATTGCATAACTTTACTCCCACCACCTGTGGCACTGTTACACATTCTTTGATTACAATTTGCATTCTTAAGACTTTTGACAATATTAGGCCCTTTAGAGACAAAGAAGGAATTAAACTCATTAGCAATCTCAACTTCCTCATTAATTATTTTATCATTGTGCAAAAAATACTCAGGTAAATTTGTACACTGAGCATTTGGCCTCATCACATTATGTAAAATTTATTTTAAAAAGTTATTTTCTTATCATTTTTATTGTCATTTAATTTCTTCTTGTAGTAATCCTTCTTAGCTTGTCTCATTATAGTTGTTAACTTATTCTTATAAAGTTTTTATTTTGTTTCATGTCTCTTTGATCTATACTTAAATTGTATAGAGATTATGTTTTCTTTTTGCATGCCTTTTGTAAGCTGCTAGTTATCCATGTTTTCTTATCATATTTATTATTCTTATATTATGTAAACGGACAGTTCTTATTATAAAGAGTAACATAAATTTCCAAAAATCTTTCATACACATTATCCACATCTGCCACATATACATCAATCCATTCTTGTTGTGACAAATCATTTCTAAATGAATTTATTTCCTTCTCCGTCCGTACTCTTACATATTTAGGTTTTTCAATGGTCCTATTAGTCTTCTTTGATTGCAATCTAAAAACAATGAAAACCGGTAAGTGATCACTAATGTCATTCAATAGCATACCACTATGAAAGGTATGACTGAAATCATTAATAAAAATATTATCTATTAATGTTGCACATCTACAAGTTACACTGCTAGGCAGAGTAATTACTGGAAACATACATCTACTGTACATTTCATTTAAAAAATCATGAATTAATGTTAAGCCCTCTGGATTCAGCATATCTATATTAAAATCACCACATATTAACATGGTTTTATCAGCTGTTACGCTTTCTATTAGTTCATCCAATCTCTCCTCAAATATCTCTATACTTGACCCTTGCGTTCTATAAACACTGGCCACAATCACATTTTTATTTTTTTCAGTTCAATCTCCACTGCCACACATTCCAAAATTCCCTCAATAGCTACAGACATATGGTCAACTACTTTACACTTATACATTTCATCTACACACAATGCTACTCCCCCTTCTCTTTTACCTGGACGGTTAATATAATAAAATTTATATCCATTAATTTCAACACCCTTTTCCATATTTAACCAAGTTTCAGAAAAAGCTATAATATTAAATTTGCATTCCAACGTATTCAGAAACTCAGTAATTTTATTAAAGTTTGCATAAAGGCTTCTGCAATTAAAATTAATAACCAAAAAATTGTTATCTTGATCCATGTTTAAATTAAATTCATCCTCACTGTAATATTTACATGGAATTGTACTAAAATTAAACACATGCTTTTCTGGGTCAAAGTCAGTTTCAAAGTCTTGCACCTTACATTTTCTATTATCATCCATTGGTAACACTAGATGTCGAAACTGTTCAACCATAAATTACCGAGTACAAATTTAATAACAAATACTTTAATACTCAAGCAAATAAAATATATTTGTCCATAGATGAAAGACTTTACATTAGTCATGTAAGCCGTGGTCGCAACGCCCATATATAAAATAATAAACAGTACCTTGTTTACGGGTTGCTCCGAGGAGTCATTGTCCGTCCCGTTAGAACACCTGGGCCCGTTGTAGTACAATTCACACACCCAATGAGCATTTTAAATTTTAAGCGTGTTTCCAAGTAAAGATTTCACTGCATCTATTAGTTCATTCGTGTGTTTTCCTGCGTGAGCTGGCAGTGTGCCATCCTGCTGCACGTAACATGGACTCCATGTCCGGTTCCTCTGCTGGTAGCTCCACGGTAGTAATGCCAAACTTGCGTAGGCCTCTCACTGCTGCTGTTGGGTGATCAAACACTCTAGATCTTCAAGCGAGCAGGAAATAATATATGATATTTTAGCTTCCTTTCACGTAGCACTTTACACACATCCTTATATTTCCCACGCTCTTTGAAAACTGCCGGGGTGAAATCATCAAAATAAATCCTTGTTTCATTTACTTGAACAAACTTCTTCATCCACGCTGCTTTGAGCACATTCTGTTTTATAATGTGGCTTCGAAATTGTACCACAATGGCTTGGTCCTGGTGGCCTTGGAGCCGGTGTCCTATGCACGCGCTCGATCAGGAGCTCTGCAGTTACCCCCAGTTTTTCTCGTACCAGATTCGACACAAACTCAATCATGTTATTTCCTTCACTTTTTTCAGGTACAGAATAAATTCTTATATTATTCCTTCTTGAGCGACTTTGTATATCCTCACATTTTACTTTCAGTTCTTTTTGCGGCATAGAGCATTTGGATCACCACTCTGGCAAGATTTCTTTCATTGTCCTCATTTTCAGAAAGCCTTTGCTCAGCATTGCCCATTCTGTTTTTAATATCTCCAAGCTTATTTTGTAGCTCACTTATTTCTTCTCTCAGTGCCCCAAAATTGTCTGCTGTTTCCAAACAAAATTCTTTTAACTCCTTTAGTATTTCAGCCATACCAATTGCGCCCACAGACTCCTCATGCAGTTCATGCCCATTGTGTGAATCAGAGCCAATTTGTTTCGTAACGTGTTTTGCCTTAGGCTTTGACATTTTTCACGTTAGAAATTACCATCCTCCGCTGAAATATCTTGTATATCACATACCAGCATTTGTTGAAGAAATATCTGTTTAAATCACAATGATTTTACTCCTGGTTAGGCAGACTAAAAAACCAGCCATATGCTCTGGCTGCCATCTTGAAACTTTAGCCTCACTGCAGTGGTCAAAAAGCTGGGGGTGGATGAGATCCACCCTGAGTACCTCTTGATGTTGTAGGGCTGTCTTGCTTGGCTCTGCAACATTGCATGGCGGTCAGGGACAGTGCCTCTGGACTGGCAGACTGGGGTGGTGGTCCCTCTTTTCAAGAAGGGAGACCGGCGCGTGTGTTCCAACTACAGGGGGATCACACTTTTCAGCCTCCCCAGGAAAGTCTATTCCAGGGTACTGGAGAGGAGAATTCGGCCGATAGTCAACATTTGGATTCAGGAGGAACAATGCGGTTTTCGTCCTGGTCGTGGAACAGTGGACCAGCTTTACACCAGAGCCAATATAGCCCATTAGAAACTTATCAGTTATCGGCTGAAATCTGCCGATATAAACAGTATTACTTTTACTGTGTGCTGGAATAAGACCTGTTTACTCAAACAATGGCCTTCTGCTATTTGTCCAGCAGAGGGCACTGGTGCCAACTCAGAGTGTTTACCAGCAGTTTGGCTCTTACTCTGCAGTTAATAGGAAACTCCCCAAATCACCTTCTCATGGCCTGAGAAGCTCAAAACGGCAATAAAAATATTTTACTCATTTCATTGCCATAAAACCTCATAGAACAAAAATTCAAAATGCATTTTGTAGTTCTCCCCATGCTCTAATTGGAGGACAGGTTTAAATTAAATTTAAGTTAAACAAATGTAGTTAAAGCTAAATAAAATAAATAAATAAATATAATACTAATACTTTGCCTCACCCGTCCACATGTGTTTTGTGGATCTGGAGAAAGCATTCGACCATGGCCCTTGTGGCCTTCTTTGGGGGGGGTGTTCTGGGAGTATGGGGTCCGAGGCCCTCTACTAAGGGCTGCTCGGACCCTGTACAACGGAGCAAGAGCTTGGTTTTTGTTGCCGGCCGTAAGTCAGACCTGTTCCTGGTGCATGTTGGACTCCGGCAGGGCTGCCCTTTGTCACCAGTTCTGTTCATTATCTTTATGGACAGAATTTCTAGGCACAGCCTAGTTCCTTGGGAGCCACAGGATTTCATCTCTGCTTTTTGCAGATGATGTTGTCCTTTTGGCTTCATCAAATCAAGACCCTCAGTGTGCACTTGGGCAGTTTGCAGCTGAGTGTGAAGCAGCTGAGACGAGAATCAGCACCTCCAAGTCCAAGGCCATGGTTCTTGACCAGAAAAGTGGGCTTGCCTTCTCCAGGTTGGAGGAGTGTTTCTTGGGGTCTTGTTCACATTGAGGGAAGGACGGAGCGTGTGACTGACAGGAGGATTGGTGCAGTGTCTGCAGTAATGCGGTCATTGTATCAGTCTGTTGTGGTGAAGAAGGAGCTGGGCTGCAAGGCAAAGCTCTCAATTTACCAGTCGATCTATGTTCTCACCTATAGTCATGAGCTTTGGGTCATGACCGAAAGGACAAGATCCTGGTTACAAGCGGCCGAAATGAGTTTCCTCCGCAGGGTGGCTGGGCGCTCCTTTGGAGAAAGGGTGAGAAGCTAAGTTACCCGGGAGGAGCTCAGAGTAGAGCCACTGCTCCTCCACATCAAGAGGAGCCAGCTGAGGTGGCTTGGGCATCTGTTCTGGACGCCTCCTTGGGGAGGTGTTCCGGGCATGTCCCACCGGAAGGAGGCCCCAGGGAAGACCGAGGACACGCTGTAGGGACTGTCTCTCGGCTGGCCTGGGAACGCCTTGGGGTTTCTTCAGGGGAGCTGGAGGAAGTGTCCGGGGAGAGGGATGTCTAGGTGTCCCTGCTTAGACTGCTGCCCCCGCGACCCATCCCCGGATAAGCAGAAGAGGATGGCTGGATGGATAGTAGTAGTGCTAGAAGTAGTACTAATAGTAGTAGTAGTAGCAGTTTTAGCAGCAATAATAGTAGTAGTAGCAGTAGTATTAGTAGTAGTACAATAAATACATTTAAATACTTTTCTCATCATTTATTTTTTATTCAGATTGTGGGACTGCAGTTTGTCCGAGTCCAGCTGTTCTTCTCTGGCCTCAGCTCTGAAGTCCAACCCCTCACATCTGAGAGAACTGAGTCTGGGAGGTAACCCAGACCTGAAGGACTCAGGAGTGGAGCATCTGTGTGGTTTTCTGCAGAGTCCAGACTGTCGACTGGAGACTCTGAGGTCAGTTCACTGTCTGTTACTATTACACACTTCACATGTTCCACAGCTCCACCTCAGTCATGAACATAACTACATCCATAAAAGGGAGGACATTTGTGCAGCACACACTGTTGTTGATGAAGCAGAGAAAATGCAAATCAAATCATTAAGTGGTGGACACATTTATCACCACTACAGGAGCTATACAACTCTTTAAAGCAGCTGTTGTGATATTGGGAATTATGGATATCTTATTATGTTTTAATAATAAAAATAATAATAATAATAATGCATTAGTCTTATATAGCGCTTTTCTAGACACTCAGAAGTCGCTTTACAATCTGGTGCATCATTCATTCACTCCTCAGTCACACTCCATGGTGGAAACGTGGCTGCCATTGTGCGCATGGCCCCTCCAACCACCACAAACACAGAAGCACACTAACACATTCATACAGGCAAGGTGGGTGCAGTGTCTTGCCCAAGGACACAATAACAGTATGCAATGCTAGGAGTGAACCGCCAACCTGCGGGTTAGTGGGCAAGCGTCTCTACCAACTGAGCTACTGCCACCCCCCGTTTTAGTCAAACAGAGAACAACAGACTAAATTTCTATTTTCACCTTGTTTTTGGGAGAAAAATGTCCAACAAACCTGACTAGGAATGATTTATCAATACATCCCTCTGCAGAAACATTCAGAATATAGTTAGTAGTAATAGAAGTAGTAGCAGTAGTAACCGTAGTAGCAGTAGTAATCGTAGTAGCAGTAATATGTCATAATCTGGCTCACGCCTACAACAGGAACAACGCCAGGCCAGCAAATTAGGTTGTAATGGCGCTGGTTTGTTTGATTTGGTTTTCTTGTCAACTGGCACATGTGGCATGTTTTAATACATGCAGACATTTCTTTTTTTTAACCTGCAGCCAGAAAAAATGTTTGAGACGACTCAAATATATTTTATGCACAACAAAGTCACCCCTGTCATTATGTGCAACTCCGAAGGTAGCATTGTAAAATTTGGATGAAACTACAAGTTGAAACACAGCATTATGCTTGCATTCGCCCGAGGATGTCCACTTGCAGAACAACAAATCATTCTGCACAATGTACTCATTAGCCATGCTCGCTATTTCTGCCAACTAGGAGGCTTGTCAGATTGAGGCACGGGACCTGTTTGGCGTTTGCCATGCATTTAAACTGCATTATGCCCATTACCATGCACAAACTGGGATTTGTGTGTCAGAATATAATCGTCTGCCACTGCCGTGGACACAGCTGCTGTCTCAGCTTTTATTCACATACATACTTCACTACTGCGTCTGGCACTGAATTCTTCAGCTGTTCCAAAAATAATTAGTCCACAGCTGCTGAGCACCAGCACGTGAAGTGCATCTTCAAATCCTGAGCGAACTCTAAATAGCTCTGTCCAGTGGCCTAACCTGCACGACCTAAAACACTGTCGGTATGCCTCAGGCACCAGTTTTTGTAGGTTTTAAAACAGCCGCCTTTACCTTGGCATAATCCTGGCTATCCGACGCAGACAATGCGGAAAAGGCCTCCTGAGCGTGGCCCACAAAAACGCACTGTAGGAGCACTGTGCGTGCAGAACTATTCAATTACGCACCACAGCTAAACATTCAAAAATGAGGAAAAATTCATCTGGACCACTCTCCAAAAATTTTGGCAAAAGGTGCAAGTTACCAATTACATCAAATGTGTGAGTGCACCACAGTTTCATTGTGCCTCTGCTCTCTCTAATCAACTTCAGTTTTACTAGTTACAATGTCAAAATGCAACATTAACAACACGTTACGTTGCTCAAATGTTAAGCCTGGTAACAACACAATAGCACCAGGTGACGTAACAGATGGTTTGTCACCAAAAACACCTTTCTCAATCAAATTAGTTATTTACATGGCCAGTTTCAATTTCATAATGCTTACCAATTTCAAGCAACTGCTCTTTAGTACATTCATCTAAAACCTCCACAGATTTCCCTTCACAACACCATCAAAACAGTAATCAATGTTAGCTAAAGCGGTGACCAAAAGGCACCAGACAAACAGCGGCAGACCAAACGCCCCACTACCTTATCTGCTCAACCAAAACTTACCTATCAACAAGCTCAAGCCCTAGTGTTCATGCAGTTCAGCGGCGGGTTGACAGGTGCCTAAAACCAGTGGGTTTGTGAGGCAATCAATACAGACAACCACCCAAATCAATGTGGATGGGCACCTGAGATTACTGCTTGTGCAACAAACACTAGCCCACAACACTATAAAAAAAAAAAAAAACAGGCGAACCCCAAAGGAGCAGCACCTATATTCCTAACCGGGACACAGGCCTATAAACAATAGGATAAGGTTCACAGGTCAACACTTTACTTACCTTGATTAACTGAAGTTAGAGAAAATCCTCTTCCACTCCCAGCTAACAAACAAAGATAAATCTTCCACCAGGGAAAACCCACCAAAACGTCAGAGTGGCGTCACCGGCATGCTCCTTCACCCCAAAACTAGGTCACCTTTTACGCCCAAACACCAAACAAAGGACAATCAAAAATGAGCTTACAAAAATGCATTACAAAAAGAATAATGCAACAAACTTTGGCACACAAAAAGAGTCCAAATTACACTTTCTCCCGAACTCTAAATACTTAAGGATGAGCCCCCAATCTGTCATAACCTGGCTCACAGCTACAAGAATAACACCAAGCAGCAAACTAGGCCAATTATAAATATTTATTTACAAAAAGGTTAACCCAAACTAAGGCAAAATAAGCTAACCATGGAGTATGACTGTCTGTGGAGTCAGTGGTGTGAGTGAGTGCATGGTTGTGTGTAAGGTGTAGTGCATGCAGTGTTGTATTAAGTAAAGCTTGACTAAAAAGTAGGGCAAAAGGCATGGCGCCGAGGCGTGGTCTTGGCCTGGGAGTGGAGTGAGGGCCACTCTTGGCTTCACCTGCACACAGGTACATAATTACAGAACACGGCCACTGATGAGTCATGAAGTGCAATATATCGGCAGGCCATTTTTAATACAAATTAGAAATTATCTCGCGGGCCAAAAGGAATTATGTTGTGGGCCGGATTTGGCCACGGGCCTTGAGTTTGACACCCCTGTAGTAGATGTTTTAGTAGTAGTGGTAGCAGTATTCATAGCAACAAAGTTCAACAGCAACTGCCTACGCACGGTTCTGAAGATAAAATTTCCATTAATTTTCACATTGACTTTTCAAAAAAAGCTGTATATTAAGAGTTTAAAAGCTCAAGGGAGGCTACTCAGCTCTGTGGTATCTCATAGCTATAAAATGATTAAGGTCGCTATAAACACAAATCTAAAAAGAGGGTGGCAGGAACTGTGTCCCATAGTAGTAGCAGTACTAGTAGTAGTAATAGTAGAAGCAGTAGTAAATGTAGAAGTAGTAGCAGTATTAGTAGCAATAGTAGTTGTAGTAGCATTGATAGTAGGAGTTGTAGTACAATAAATACATTAAAATACTTTTCTCATCATTTATTCAGATTGAGGAGCAGCAGTTTGTCAGAGTCCAGCTGTTCTTCTCTGGCCTCAGCTCTGAAGTCCAACCCCTCACATCTGAAATATCTGGATCTGGGGGAGAACCCAGACCTGAAGGACTCAGGAGTGGAGCATCTGTGTGGATTTCTGCAGAGTCCAGACTGTCGACTGGAGACTCTGAGGTCAGTTCACTGTCTGTTACTGTTACACACTTCACATGTTCCACAGCTCCACCTCAGTCATGAACACAACTACATCCATAAAAGGGAGGACATTTGTGCAGCACACACTGTTGTTGATGAAGCAGAAAAAACGCAAAACACCTTGTTTTTAGGAGAAAAATGTCCAAAAAACCTGGCTAGGAATGATTTATCAACACATCCCTCTGAAAAAACCTTCAGCAAAATATACTGCAGTTAGTAGTAGTAGTAGAAGTAGTAGTAGTAGTAGCAACAGCAGTAGTAGCAGCAGCAGCAGTAGTAGCAGTAGTAGTAGTAGTAGTAGTAGCAGTAGTAGTAGCAGCAGTGGTTACAGTTGTAGAAGTTGTAGTAATAGCAGTTGTTGGAAGCTGTGAGGATCATGTGATACTTCAGGTCATGTGACTCCTCTTTCCCTCCCAAACCCTTTTAAAACTTTTATAGGCCTATATAAAGGCCTATAAAAGTATAAAAGTCTCCTGAGCAGTCTTTTTATTTCTTGCAGTTATCCAGAGTGCGTAAAGTGAGTAATCCTGTTTAGATAGACCGGTAACGTTTAATTTTGAGCATGCACATTTGACAATTTAACAACAATTTAATGTTTTACCTGCTCAAAAAAAGGTGTGGAAAGAAGTGCAACCTTATTAAATCCCACCCCTTCTTGATAAACCAAACCTGTCTTTAATCAAAGCTTCCTGGTTTCCTCATATGCAATAATAATGCAAAATAATGCAATACAAAACACTATACAATACCATACCTTTCCAACTTGATGTTGTACCATAAATTATAATACTATACGCTATTTACGCCGTAAGAAAATGATCTAATAATTGATTAATATACTGCCGTTTAAAAAGTTATAATATCCATACCATATACATTAACATTAGTTAACAGCCTGCCCTGACTCTATGTGAATTAATGCTCTTCTTCAGTCCTGTACCTTGTGAAAACATCCTTTCTGAAAAGTGCTTTAAAATGATGAATGTCTGGACACTGCTTGAGGCCCTCACCTAAACCTTTCCAGAGTTTAATACGACACACCGATAAACAGAAGCTCTTTTTGGTTGTGCTTATTTGAGGTTGTTTAAAATTCATACAGCTTCTGAAATTATAACTGTCCTGCCTCTAAGTGAACCTTTTTTGAATCTTAACTGGTAATAATTTATTATGTACTTAAAACATAAATTGTGCTGTTTTGTAATTGACGAGATCATAAAATTTGAGTAATTTGGACTGTATGAATAGTGAGTTAGTGTGATCCCTGTACCCTGCTTTATGTATTATTCTTGTGGCTATTTTTTGTAGCATATAGACAGAATTAAGTGAAGTTTTGTAATTATTGCCCCATATTTCCACACAATGTAATAAGTATGGAAAAACTAATGAATAATAGAATATATGGAGTGCTGATTGATCTAATACTCCTTTAGCCTGATTTAAAATTGAGATGCTTCTTGAGAGTTTATTTTGAACAGGTTTGATTTGTGATTTCCAGTTGAGTTTTTTAGTTTATCTTCACATAATTTTTTTGAATTTAATTACTCGATTAAGTTTTGTTTTGCCTTTATATTTCCAGAATTTTTTTTTTACCACTCTACACTCCACTCTCTCAACTCACCTGAAAAATAAAATAATTGACCTGCTACACCTCAACTGGTTTCTGTGCTCATTGTCATCAAGTTTCACCAGCAAATAATATCCAGTAATAGTAGTAGTAGTAGTAGTAGTAGTAGTAGTAGTAGTAGTAGTAGTAGTAGTAGTAGTAGTAGTAGCAGTAGTAGTAGTAGCAGTAGTAGTAGTTGCAGTAGAGGTAGTAGTAGTACTACTAGTAGTAGTTGCAGTAGTAGTAGTAGTTATGGCTGACAGTCTTTGGGTGCTTAGTCGATGAATCGGTCAATGAGGTCTTAGTCGACTAAAATTTCATTGTTAGATTAGTTGTATCCACTCTTTGCATTGAAAAGCAACTCTAATTTACTACTTTATAACTTTTATTCATCATTTTATTTAATATACCATAGATGATTTTAAGATAACAATGTATTTTACATCCATCTTTTGTGAATATTGTATCACCTACTTAATGTAAAGTCATTTTTGTGTCAGACTCTGGTAAGTCCTCCATGTGTCCTTTGGTCGATTTTGGTCAATTAATCGCTGTACTAGGCATAACTTTGTTGACAAACAATTTCTTTGGTCAACTACAGCCCTAGTAGCAGTAGTAGTACAATATAAACATTTAAATACTTTTCTCATCTGTTCTCATCATTTATTCTTTATTCAGATTGTACGACTGCAGTTTGTCAGAGTCCAGCTGTTCTTCTCTGGTCTCAGCTCTGAAGTCCAACCCCTCACATCTGAGAGAACTGAATCTTCTTGGTAACAAACTGAAGGAGTCAGATGTTCAGGAGCTGCTTGAACTCCAACAGAGTCCTCACTGTCGACTGGAGAAACTAATGTGAGTATAGTGTGTAGTGAGTATAGTGTGTAGTGAGTATAGTGTGTAGTGAGTATAGTGTGTAGTGAGTATAGTGTGTAGTGAGTATAGTGTGTAGTGAGTATAGTGTGTAGTGAACAGGAGCCAATCAGAGCAGAGCCTGGTGTGGTTCATTGTTTTCTGATCTCAGTGAATGTGGCTCTGCTGAATCCAGATGAAAACAGCACAGACTGAGTCCTGATGCCTGCAGTACAGCCTCCTGTCTCAGGGATCCATGTGGACAAAGCACAGGCCGCACTTCTGGCTCACATCTGGACTCAAGTCATCGTCATTATTGTTGATTAAAGAACACATATTGTTATCTTGACTAAAATAAAATACTACTAATAATAATTCACTTTCAAGTATTTGGGTAAGGTAGGGGACTGCATGAGCGTCACTATTAACCAATCAAAAGTCAGGAAAGAGGCACAGCAGCCCTGCCCATGTTTCTGCAGCCGCTGCCTGATGAGAAGAAGGTTTTCTCTTAAACTAACGTGTTACAGATAAAAAAGGCTAGTGCCCCAAACACTGGTAATAAATGAGACCAGCTTTATTGATGCAGAAGTGAATGCAACTAATCGACCAATAAAAATGTAGGTCGACCAAGACGTCACTGACTATTGAGTCGACTAAACGCCCAGAGTCTGTCAGCCCTACAATACAGTCATCTTCTAATGGGACAGAGCATGGCCCTAAAATAATAAAACACAAACTCTTAGAGAACCCAGGTCCTTCCACCTTTAAAAAATAAACATCATGCCCCAGAAAGTTTAGTCTCTGTCTCTGTAAAATAACTGTCATTATTTTCCTCTTTCCTGTTTAATAACTCTGTCTCTGTCTTTTCTCCTCAGCTGCTGGCCCTAACCAAACCAAATGAGCTGTGGTCCTGATCCTGGACAGACCGGCCCCCCCCCCTGGCGTAGGCGATACTGCTGATGATCTGGCACTGTAACTGTAATAACTGCACAGATAACAGTTTGATGAAGCAGTGAAGACCATAAACACACTTTATACTGACTTTATTCTCTGTAAATCCTGTCATGGATGTTTTTATAATCCTAACCAGAAAAGACCTTCAACCAGGACTTTGCACAGTGCTGAATAGTTTTTTTTTTTAATGTTATTTTACAGACAGTCAGTAATTAGCTTTGATAACTGGACAGCTTTTCTCTAAATAAAGAGTCTGTTTCAGGGGTGCACGGTGGCAGAGCGGTTAGCGTTCTCGCCTCCCAGCAAGGAGGTCGTGGGTTCGAGCCCCGGGCCGACCAACACACCATCACACGAACTCTCTGGGTGGAGTCTGCATGTCCTCCCCGTGTTACCGTGGGTTCTCTCCGGGTTCTCCGGCTTCCTCCCACCGTCCAAAGACATGCATGTGTTAGGTGAATTGGTGACTCTAAATTGACCCTAGTGGATGAATGTGTGAGTGAATGGTTGTCTGTCTGTGCTCGTCTCTGTGTCAGCCCTGCGACAAGCTGGCCCCTGTCCAGGGTGTACCCCGCCTACGGCCCAAAGTTACTGGGATAGGCTCCAGTCACCCGCGACCCCTAACGGGAATAAGCGGTAGAAAATGAACGGATGAATGAAGCTCAGTTTCATTGGGTTTAAACCAGTGATTCTCAACTGGAGGGACAGGACCCAAAAGTGGGGAGGTTGGATATAGTTTCAATGTTCAGCCTAAATATTGTTTTAATTCAGTTCCTTTTTTATTTCTATAACTTTTGTTTTAAGAAAGTACAGATCCATGAAGTAAGGAAGAACTTTTCATGTTCAGATATGTCATGGTTAGAGCAGACTGTGTGTTGGAGCAGATGGAAGGATGAATTTTTATAATATATAATAATAATAATATATAATAATAATAAGTGGACTATGAGAGTGTCAGTACATGTATATAAAGCCTCACAGGATACAAACCAAACCCAAATCTGCCAACACAGAAATCTTTTCTGCTGAGAAACAACTCACCCATCACTCATCAATATAAAACGGGACAATGGCGCCATCTGCTGGCCAACAAGTAACATACCAATGGTGACTAAATAAGGTACAAAGCTGGACACATCTCTGCAGAAGTACTGCTGATGTACTGCATGTACTGTATGTAAGAAGTATAAATACATTTAGTCAGTACATATAAATCAGTATTTGTGAGTATTATCCTGAATATTCTTGTAAACGAATGATTGTTGTTGTTGTTGTCAGATGTGAAGACCATGAATCTCTAAGTTCACCAGTGTGACACATTCTGGAGACTGTTTATGGAGCCAGCCGTCTCCCAAAGGGACAGAAGGGAGACGAGGACAGACTGTTGGAGGACATGAAGAAGAACAGCACACTGCAGTGAGGGAGACATGAGGCACATTCACCAGCTCATTATCTTATTGTTTCATCCATTTGTTATTATTGTAAATGTTGTCTAATCCACTCAGACTCACATAATGCAGCCTGCTTATAATAAATGTCCACCTTTATGTTCAGGGCCAAGTGGACGTCTCTCAAACCCACTGTGTGTCCTTGTATAATGTCCTCTGTCATGGTTTTTATTCATTTATTTTTTATTGAGAAGCCAGGGATTTACAAAATTAGTAACAACAACAAAGAAATCAAAAAACAAAGTCAAATTACATACAGAAAATAAACACTAGTAAATATTATTAATAGAAAATAACTAAGTAATAAGCAGCTGAACACTAAAACATAAATAATCCTAGTAAATTAAAATCCAAACACAGTTCATTAATGTTTTATGTCCTCTGTGATGTGGAAATCCTTGGCTCCGAGAGGTGGACGTGCTCTCTGCAGTCACCAGAAGTTTGTTGTGTCCTTCATTAGGACGCTGTGCAGGTATTTCCTTTTGTAATAAACAGAGTAAAACATCCCATAATGTCTGCTCCAGAGCTCTGTAAACAGGACTGCTGTTCTTGTTCTTGTTGTGTGTTTAGAGGCTCTCTGTGGCAGCTCTGCACTACAGCTCCACCTCACACAGGTCGAGGATCAGGGAGCTCCTGCATGATCCAGAGGAGCTCACAGAACCAGATGCCAGCCCTGGTGTTGGCTCTGAGGAAGATCGTAACACGTAAGGTACTGCCACATCACCGACTCACGTTTTCTTGGAACATTTCAAATGTTCCAGCGTCGTCTGAAGCACAGGAACTCAAATAACACAGGTCTACAGCAAAATGCTTCTGGAACAAAAGCAGTGAAATTTTTCTTGGATTAGGTCACTAATAAAGAAAAAGTAAGTGAGAAGTGCAGATTGGCGAAAGTTTCCAAGAAACAGTATTGGGTCAAAATAGGAAATTTATGCAAAACAAGGCAAAAACGGTAGTTTATCAGAAGGTACAGTGTCTACAAGCAACCAGTTCTATCTGAAAGCTGTCTGCACATTCAATACATTCATTTTAATATGTCTAGAGTTTTGACATAAAATGTTTTGTTTTTATTTGCAGAAATCTCTCTCTTGGAAGTGGACAAAATGCATGCATGTAGAGCACATGTGTCAAACTCTGGCCCGCGGGCCAAATGTGGCCCGCAGGATAATTTCTTTTGGCCCACGAGATCATTTCCATTTTATATTAATAATGGCCCGCCGATATATTGTGCTCGATCTGTTTGAACTACATCTCCCATAATGCACTGCAGAAGCGGCGCCGCTGCACGCCGGCACTGCCTCTCCCCCGAGCGGCATTTAACGAGCCGCAGGAGCAGAGAGAGAGTGAAGGATTCTCCAACAGGAAATTTAACTTTCCACAAAAGAAATGGGCAAAGAGGGGTCAGTGAGAGCAGGAGCTTCTTAAACACTGGGACTCTCTGTAAACGCTCTACACTTTGTTTGTTGAGCTCATGTAGCAGTAATAAAACCACGCTCCACCCGCACAGCATTGTAAAAACATCTCCTTTACAAACCGTACGTCTTTAAAAACAGAAAACCAAGTTGTGTCAGTAAAACCAAGTTATCAGCAGAGAGTTGTCTAAGTTCATTCACAGCACTGCCCTCCGTCGCTCTTTTTCCTTTCTCTCTGTCGCTGCTTGTGCTCTAATGCACTCATTAACACACAGCGAGCTAAACCTGCCCAGAAACAGGTATCATCCTGCTCACACCGTGTCCTGCAGAGGACAGACAGGTGGACAGTAGTTTGCTCAATAAAAGTAAAGTAGGCCTATAATACGTGTTTGTGTGTAGGAGCTGACTCAGATTAAAGTTGTGCTGGGCTTACATCAGGAGCATGACATGCACCTAAATATTTATCTGCTGGTAGTACACTGTCACAGTAAAACAGAGTGGACCTGATGAAAACACCTGTCTTATATGAGGAGTTAGGTAACTGTGGCAGTAAATAATACTTAATAAATAAATCATTGGCCAGTGTTAGTCAGTAGTCTGTGGCCTATTTGTTGTTATTTGTTGAGTTCCAAGTTCTGATTTAAAACAAAACTACAAAGCCCCTTAAAACCACAAATCTACACCTGTAGTTCTGTGGGGAAGTATTATTCTATGTTAAAAAGCCTAACTGAGAACAAAAATACAGAGGCTGGCTTTATTATTTATACAATTCTCTTATTCGGCCCACGACCAAGACTGGTTTTCTAATCTTGGCCCCAGCTCCGATTGAGTTTGACACCCCTGATGTAGAGACATTAAATATTTTCAAAATATAAATATTATTTTTAAGCAAAAATGCCTAAATCTATTGTATAAACAGATGCGATTTTGATGTGAAACAATATCATTAAATATGATAAATTGAATACATAGCGAACCAGCACAGTTATCAATTGATTTTCAGTTCATCTTTTCAAAATAAATGAGATTTAGCCACTTTTATCTCGGAAGCAGATCGAGTCCAAACATTTGTAGACCAGTGTACTTGCTTCAGCTGCAGTTTGGAATCTTTCTACATGAAATTCAACACAATATAAACAAACCATTTTGGATTCAACTCATCCAAAAGCAGTAAAAACAACAGAAGTACTGAACATATGTGTTTGTAAACTGGAGACGCTTGATCCTTAGTAATCGATGAATGCCCATTTTTAACCCCTGCTATTTTTTTTTATTTCTCTTCTCTTTTTTACTCTTATTTGTTTTTTTTTCTTTATTGTACACTTTTATTTGAATCTGTACACACTGATATATGTTTTTGTATGTAAAGTGTTTCATTTGCTTTAATAAATAAAACTCCACAGGTGACTGACAGCTGATTGGGTCAGAGCTGTGTTTTGATCAGAAACGTGACGCCTGACGCTCGGCTGCCTCCTCACAGCTTTACACAAACTACTGCTCTACATTTGATCTCCACAAACGCTTTAAATGTGACTGAAAGTGTCCAGGATGTTGTCAGATATGGATCACATGAATAATAAATCATCTTTTGGAAGAACAGACTCATAATCATAGATCTATAGAATATTTTAAGCCTAGGCTGCAAACTCTGGCGCAGTTCATCTCAAACAAACCTAATGAGTGTGAGGCCAACAAAGCTCTGCACTCACCTGTCTAATATGAACCAATCAGTGCAGAGGAAGCTACAGCAGGGCCGCCCCAAAGCCTTAAAAGGATTCAAAAGGTTTGCAATTTGATGGGCTCAAAATCAAGGCCTTAAAAGGATTAAAATCAGACTCTGTGTCTCAGTCGTGTTTGTGATCAGACTCTGTGTCTCAGTCGTGTTTGTGATCAGACTCTGTGTCTCAGTCGTGTTTGTGATCAGACTCTGTGTCTCAGTCGTGTTTGTGATCAGACTCTGTCTCAGTCGTGTTTGTGATCAGACTCTGTGTCTCAGTCGTGTTTGTGATCAGACTCTGTGTCTCAGTCGTGTTTGTGATCAGACTCTGTGTCTCAGTCGTGTTTGTGATCAGACTCTGTGTCTCAGTCGTGTTTGTGATCAGACTCTGTGTCTCAGTCGTGTTTGTGATCAGACTCTGTGTCTCTCTCATTCTCCTTTCAGACTCAGACAGAACATGGAGAATGTCCGTGTGGATGAAGAGGAGGCGCAGTCTTCACACAGCCATTATAAAGACAGAGGCGCGTCCCCGAAGGCCGCTCCTGTCGGCGGCTCCGAGCCGGGGCCCGCTCAAACACAGTGAGTACCATCAGCGGCTGTCTGTGGCCCCTCTGGTACAGGACACACACGGAGCCCACTCAGGACCAAACAGAGTCCGTCTGAGGGACACTTTACAAATCTGTGTTTTCTGATCCAGCAGCTACAGAGTCAGGATGGAGGAAGAACTCAAAATCTGTACTCAGGAAAAACTTTACAGTTTTATTTGTATAGCCCAGTATCACAACAACATTTTAAAATGTAAACTCAAAACCTGTTTATTTTGTCTGGCTTTTATGTAGTGTTTTTATAAAATGTTACTATTATTAGAATTATTATTTTATATAAACTATTGTGTTTTTATTTTTGCTGCCTGTGTTTGTTTTATTCTATTTTTATTCTGTTTTACAAAGTGAAATAGAAAGAAACAAAGGCTGCTGTTTTTTAAAATGTGAATGTGTTGGATTATTTTATGGTGTGAAGCACTTTTTAGTTGGATTCGTGTGAAAAGTGCTATATAAATAAAGTTTTGATTGATTGATTGAAAATCTCACACAAATAAGAAAGAGCATTAAAAACAAACAAATTTTAAAGTTAATTCTGAACTGGACAGGAAGCAGTGCAGGGAGGACAGGCGTGATGTGCTCGTGTCTCCGACTGTTAGTGAGCAGGTGGGCCGCAGCATTCTGCACAAGTTGCAAACGGTAAAGAGCAGCTTGGTTAACTCGCACACAGAGCGCATTACAGTAATCTAAACCAGAGCTAATAAAAGCTTGGATAGCTTTCTCCAGGTCCCCACGGCTCAAGAAGAGTTTAACTTTTGATAAGAGGCAAAGCTGAAAGAAGCTTGCCTTGACCACAGAATGTATTTGTTTATTACATTTTAGACGGCTGTCTAATTTCACCCCCAAATTAGATATATATGAAAATATAAAAATATATAGCCGAATAGCCCTGCCTTATATTTTTAAGGCTGATTTTAAGCTGTATAAAAGTGGATTAATGTTGTTATTTGAATAAATGCTCCTTGTTTTCAGAGCTGAGCGTCTCAGACAGAGACCAGTGTCCAGCTGTGAGTCTCTGAAGAGCGACCGGTCAAAGACGCCTCCTCCAATCTTCAGAACTGAACCTGGATCTGCACAGAGTCTGCTGTAAGTGATCCACATACTTAAATGTATCATTTTTATATTGGAAACAAATTCTTAAGGACGAGGCCCAACCAATATGGATGTTTTTGGAGCTGATGCCGTTATTTTGGGGGGAAAAATGCTAAAAACCAAAATATCGGCCAGTTACTTTTTTTTTTAAGTTTTGAAACTTTGAACTTGAAACTCCAACCTTTTGTGTTGGATATGTTTTTTTTCTGGGAATGGGCCAATATGATTTTTTTTCACCGGATACTGATATACAATATTTATCTTACTCTCATGGATGTTAGACTGCATTGGCCAAAGTTGATATCACTATTTAAAAAAATAAATAGCAGCGTTTCTTAAACCACTTTTTATCATAAAATCTGAATGTTTTTATTGTTTTATTTTCTTGTGTGAACATGTATTACAGAGCCATATCTATGAAGGACTAAAAATGATCTAATTAGAAATAAATTAATAAATGTAGAAATAAATAAATACATTTATACATAAATGCATATGTTCTGGGCATAAAAAAGTCAAAATATACCTTTATTTATCTATTTACTTTACTTACATTTTCACATTTCTTTATTTATGTATTTCTGTGTCTGTATCAGTGGTCCGTGTAAATGTATAAATGCTAATTGAGTGGGTGGCGCTGACCTCTGTAAGTATAAAACAGGTGCTCAGTCTTTTCACTAAAGCTCTCCTCTGTCGTGCATCTGTAGTGTCTATGGACAGATAACGGCTGAATCCTGCCTCCAGGATTTGGTTTAGGGAAAAGTTCCACTTGAGCAGGACGCTCACTGAACACAGAGCTTTAGATTTTACAAAACCAAGAACCAGACTCAGGTTTAGATGTTTCTTTAGACATAACCATGGGTCTCACCTGAGCTGCTGCCTTTAACCTGACACACAGCACAGTTTCGGACAAGACAGGCTGAAATATAATGTTCTTTCATTATTAGTGCTCTACACATTAGACTGACTTATGGATATATTCACACAAACTGTGTCTGTTGTTTGTTGTTTTATTTGAATAAATCCTCCTTGTTTTCAGAGCCGAGAGTCTCAGACAGAGACCAGTGTCCAGCTGTGAGTCTCTGAAGAGCGATGGGTCCATGAGCCGCCCTCCAGCCTTCAGTCCTGAACCTGGATCTGCACAGAGTCTGCTGTAAATGAGCCATAAATATCATATTTATAGACTGCAGCTGACCAAAGATAATCTCATGTCTGCTCTTGTAAGATCTCATCATTACTGAGAGTGTTGATGTTCACAGAGAGAGTCCTGGTCCAGGCCCAGTGTCCTGTTGTCTGTGTGGGAGCGTCCTGAGGGATCCAGTCTCTACCAGCTGTGGACACTGGTTCTGCAGACAGTGTTTCTCCTCAGACTGGGCCCAGTCTGGTTCACCTCACTCCTGTCCTCAGTGTGGACAAAGACTGAGACTGAACTTCTTCCCTGAACAAAGTAAGACCATTCAATCATCATAAGAACTAAGAGTAGCTTAAAGTAGCACATATTAATTTATTTCAGGTGGTCTGAAGAACAGCCTGGAGCAGAGATGTGAGAGTGTGTCTGAAGGAACTGAAACAGGAAGTAGAACTTCTCTGAACAGGATCTACTCTGAGCTGTACATCACAGAGGCCCACAGTGAAGAGATCAGTACCCAACATGAGGAGAGGCAGCTGGAGACTCTGTCCAAGAAGACTGTCTCCAAGAAGACTGTCTCCAAGAAGACTGTCTCCAAGAAGACTGTCCACGACGCTCCAATCAGGTGCCACGACATCTTTAAACCGTTACCCCCTGAGCATCAGCAGGGGCAGAAGGAGAAAGAGGAGAAACCCATCAGAGTGGTGCTGACCTGCGGCGTGGCTGGAGTGGGGAAGACCTTCTCGGTTCTGAAGTTCACTCTGGACTGGGCCCAGGACTTAGAGAACCAGGAGGTGGATCTGGTGGTGCCCCTGTCGTTCAGAGAGCTGAACCTGGTCAGAGAGGAGCGCTACAGTCTGCTGACGCTGATACATGTGTTCCATCCACCGCTACAGGAGCTCACAGCACAGACACTGGCCCAGAGGAAACTCCTGTTCATCTTCGACGGCCTCGACGAGAGCAGACTCACTCTGGACTTCACCTGTGAGCTCATCTCTGAGGTCACACAGAGGTCACAGGTCAAGGTGCTGCTGGTAAACCTCATCAAAGGCAGTCTGCTTCCTTCTGCCCTTATATGGATCACCTCCCGACCGGCAGCGGCCAATCAGATCCCTGCTGAGTGTGTGCAGAGGGTCACAGAGGTCAGGGGCTTCATCACTGACAAACAGAAGGAGGAGTACTTCAGGAAGAGGTTCACAGATGAAAAGCAGTGTGACAGAGTCCTGTCCCACATCAGGACGTCCCGCAACCTCCACATCATGTGTCAGATCCCAGTCTTCTGCTGGATCACAGCCACAGTCCTGGACCACATGTTGAGAACCGATCAGAGCGGAGCCCTGCCCCAGACCCTCACTGACATGTACGCTCACTTCCTGCTGGTGCAGACTCAGAGGAAGAGGAAGTACAGACAGGAGACCAGTGGTCCAGAGCTGACTCAGGCCGACTGTGAGGTCCTTCTGAAGCTGGGGAGGCTGGCCTTTGAACATCTGCAGAAAGGAAACATCATGTTCTACCAAGAAGACCTGCAGCAGGTGGGTCTGGACCTGACCGAGGCCTCGGTCTACTTAGGACTTTGTACAGAGATCTTCAAACGAGAGAGTGTCATCTTCAACAAATCAGTCTACAGCTTCGTCCATCTGAGCGTCCAGGAGTTTCTGGCTGCAGTTCACATGCTCCACTGTTTTAACAACAAGAATAAAGAGGAACTGCAGAGGTTTCTGGACTCATGGACACAGAACTCAAGACCAGACAACTTTCTCAGAGAAGCCCTGGAGAAATCTCTCCAAAGTCCAAGCGGCCACCTGGACCTGTTTGTGCGCTTCCTTCACGGCCTCACTCTGGAGTCCAACCAGAGGCTTCTGGGAGCTCTGCTGGGTCCAACACAGATCGACTCTGAGACAAGACAAAGACTCATCAACAACTTGAAGGAGATGAACACAGGAAGTATATCTCCAGACAGAAGCATCAACATCTTCCACTGTCTGACTGAGTTAAAGGACCACTCGGTCCAGCAGCAGATCCAGGACTTCCTGAAGTCTGAGGACAGAAGAAAGAAGAAGCTCTCTGTGATCCAGTGTTCAGCTCTGGCCTACATGCTGCAGATGTCAGAGGAGGTCCTAGAGGAGCTGGACCTAAAGAACTACAACACATCAACTGAAGGACGACAGAGACTGGTCCCAGCTGTGAGGAACTGCAGAAAGGCTGTGTAAGTCCTGAATAATGCAGACATTTAGTAAATGAGCTGACTTTGAATTTAACAAAAGGTTAGGAGTACGGTTGGCCTGAGGTGCAACATCAAAATGGTTTTGTCCACTAGAAAAATAAAAGCAGTTGTAGATTTACCATGTAGGTCTATCATGTCGACATACCAAATATTTAACAGTCGGTGTATATTATGGAAAACCTGCCTACCCGGCACAAATCCATTTTGGTTACCATTAATTAAATCATGAACTACCCCTTCAATTTGATCTTTAAATTTATATCTGGTATAACTCACAATTTCACCTCCAATAAAAGCTTTAAAAGCCTCCCACCTCACTGAAGCATTTGTCTCATGTTTATTAAATATAAATATATATAATCCATTTTGCACTCAAGAAATTTTCCAAAATCAGAATCATGAAGCCAGCAAGGCTGGAAACAAACTCTTAATGGTGGTGAGGTCACTCTTTTCATTTAACTCATTATTAACTACCAGATTTATTCTGATTTTACAGACTTTATGATTGTGGACTCTCAAAGATTCACATTGAAGTCGTGGCGTCAGCTCTGAAGTCCAGTCCCTCTCACCTGAGACTCTTAGACCTGAGTCAGAACCCAAAGGTGAACTCAGGAATGAAGGAGCTGTGTGATGGACTACAGAGTCCAAACTGTGGACTGGAGACTCTGAGGTCAGTCCACTCTCTTTACCTCTGCTTTATGTCCTCTGCACAGAGGTTAGGAGGTTCTCACTTTCGTTTGTCTGATCACTTGCCTGTACTATTTACTCACATTGCTGCCCTACCAAAACAACTCATGCGTGCCTGCGCGTCTTTGCCGCACAATTAAGGTATCCACTGCTTCTCTTTTTTCTACCACTTTTGATGTCTCGCTGCTTTAGTCAGACAGCGTGTCTCCCTCTACAAACGTAGATGAACTGACATCCCTTTTCATCTCAACTTGCAGTGACATATTAGATTCGGTCTCTCCATTTACCAACAGGCAGCCTAAGCCTGCTGGTGAACCGTGGCTAATTGACACTACATGTGCGCTCAATCTTGAGCACCGCTGTGCTGAAAGAAAGTGGAAAAAGGACAAGCTGGAAGTGTCTCTGGGGTGTTTAAGAAACTGCCAACAACTGCCATCAAATTATCAGAAAGCTGTAACGTCATACCCTTGAAATAAAATAATATGGAGAATGCAACGGTTGACTGGCTGATGGGAGGCTTGGGAGGGGGGAGGGTATGGGTTAAAATAGAAAAGAACTTTCTTCAGATAGTACAAGACATAGTGTATATAATAAAGTATTTAATATTATTCTAACATCATCAGCAGATAACAGGCACGCCATCAGCTATGCCATTCATATTGAAACTATTAAGATCCTTCCTATCATATTGCTATTGCTGTTATATTGCTGATACTGGTTCTTACTGTTATTTAAACCAAGATATGGTAATATTTCATTTGTGTGGATCAGGTACTAATGATGCACTCAGGTGGTCCTTGGTAGCTCGGGTGGGGGTATCCCGAGATTCCTTTGGGAGTTTCGGTCGGGGTCTGATGCTGGACCGCCTCCTGGGATGGTGTCTGTCTTATATGCATTGTAGAAAAGGGAATGCTCTGTATATTTATGATATTGGTATGTTTTCTTTGTTTGTTTGTCTCTTTTTTTTTTTTTTTTTTCCACCTATTGTCCAATGATGTGGACCACATGAATGCAGTATAAGCTGTGGATCTAGGGTGACCACCTGTCCTACTTTTGGCTGCCCTGCACGGCCGTTTGAGCCTCTGTCCCAGAATGTCCCTTCTTTTAACTGGACTTCATGTTCAATGAAAAGAAGGGACATTGACTTGTTCCACACGCCTCATTGTCTGAAAAGTTTTGTTGATTTTTTTATTGACAATGTCTCTAACAGCGAGAGAGAGCGCATCAGCGTCTCACGAGTCACGGCACACGTCGTGAGAACACCATATGCAGTTTACAGCTTCAACATGAAAAGGCCTGTGTTTCTATGAGATGTGATGTCTGTCTTTATCTGACAAAACTAGAGGACTAGCTCAGGACTGTGTGCGGAGACACAGGACTGCAACAAACAGAAGTATGTTGCCCCCTCGGCATTTGTCTCTGTCACACAGAGGAGAGGACGGCCTCGAATTTACTGGGAAACTAGGGAGCAAGGCGTGTGTTGAGGCATGGTAAAGTGCTGCTTCATTGTTTTAAGTGCGGCTACTGCAGTGTAAAAATAAATGTCGAGAGTGATTCTTCATGTGACGCTAATCTGCCAGTCAGATCCATGCATTCGGGTACATGGAGAGAGGAGAGATAGAGACAAGCGAGGAAAGGAACAGGGTGAGCCCAGAATGGACTGAAAACTACTTATCCTCCCAGAGCCCAGCTCAGTACCAGAGTCTCATGATCTGAGACAGTGTAAGTAAGTAAGTAAGCTTTATTTCTATAGCACCTTTCCCAGACATAGTTACAAAGTCCTTCACAATGAAAGGCATAAAACAACATCATAATAAAACACCAGTGGAATAAACACATTATAACAAAATACAGTCAATCATAGAAGCCCTAGTCTAATGACCCTGAAACGCTTGTGTAAAAAAGAAGTTTTTAAGTTGTTTTTTAAAAGCATTTATGCAATGTAATGAGCGCAGGTGCGGTGGCAGTTCATTCCACAATCTGGGCGCAACAGCGTGGAAGGATCTGTTTCCTCGAGTCTTGAAATGAGTACAAGGGACCATTAAAAAGTTCTGTTTTGAGGATCTCAAGCTGCGTGCCGAGCTGTAGGGCTGAATCAAATCACATATATAGGGGGGCGCTTGCCCATGCAGCGCCCTGAACGTCAGGACCAGGATTTTAAAGTTTATGCGGTAAGAGACAGGGAGCCAGTGAAGTGCTTTTAAAACTGGAGTCATGTCATTTTGTACGAGTTGTAAGCGGGTCAGCTCCTTTTTATTCAAGCAAGTGAACGGACTGTTGCAGTAATCAAGTCGCGAAGAGACAAAAGCATGAATTAGCATTTCAAGTTCGTTATTAGAAACCATTGATCTGAGTTTAGAGATGTTGCGCAGCTGGAAAAAACAGTTCTTTAGCAGTTGGTTGGTGTGGTGCTGCAGAGACATTTCTCCATCGAAGATGACTCCTAAATTTCTCAGTCTAGATTTTGTAGCTTGGCTCAAGTCTCCTACGTGCTGTTTAATGCCAGGAATGGCACTATCTGGGGCAATGATAAGGGTCTCAGTTTTTTCTAAATTAAGCTGTAAACAGTTGTAAACAGCTGTAAACATCACCCAACCATTGTTTTATTTGAGACAGGCAGTTTGAGAGTGAACTCAACTTATGGGCCTCAGAAGTCTTAAAAGAACAATAGAGCTGAATATCGTCTGCAAACAAATGATATGAAACATCAGTGAACTGCTGAATAATCCTGCCGAGGGGGAGCACATAGAGCAGGAACAGGATTGGTCCTAGGACCGAGCCCTGGGGTAATCCACATGACAGTTCAGCAGTGGCCTTTATTAAAGCTACAGAAATAAGCTCACTATGAAACAAAGCACAACACTCCTCACACCAGAGATGGGATTTAAGGCTTTTTAACCAGAGCCGAATCTTAGGGATCCATTCATCTCTAATGCTGTGTTCACACCAGACGTGTTGTGGTGTCAAATTTGCATCATTCACGTCTAGTTGGATGCTTGAAGAGGAGTCTGTTGTGCCGGGATAATGGCCGCTGTTTCAGGGTAATGCCAGCTGAAGCCATGCCGGTTTGTTCACCTGTGTCCTGTGTTGGTGCGAGGACATGTCCCCAGGACACTACTGCTGTATTTAAGTATTTACATGGAGGAGTTTTTCTTGTCAGTTGTTTAGTAGAGAGCAGTAACAACACAGCACACAGTAAAGATAAGGTCTCCTTTATATTTTGTTATCTTTTTGACTGCTGTCTATAAAAGTAGCAGAGCTGCTGTAGGCTGTAGCTTATAGCTCCAGGTTCACACTGAAGCCTCGATAAGTCCACTGTGATTGTTTTGATGGATCTCCACTTCCTCTGATAAATCTTGGTAGCTACATTTTTTATTCAAAATCATAAAATTGTAGGCGTTCATAGACTGATCTTTGGCCGCTTCCACATGAATGCATTAAGGATGATTGACAGCTTATTTACCCCTCACTTCCGACCACTGGAAGTGAGGGGTAATAGTCCCTTTCCATTCAATTTGTAAGTTTGTTACGGACATTTGGTAATTTGTTTTTTGACAATTGTAAAAATGTTTTGGACATTTGTAAATTTGTTTTGCACTTCTGGGCCACCATACGCTGGGTTTATTTACAGTACTTCAAAGAATTCATTATTTGAATTTTAAACAATTATTTTAGACATGTTTTACACTGTGGTGTGATGGAGTTGTTCGTATGGTGTGATGTCATATTAGACGTACAAAATTATGAGTAAGTCATAAAGAATTGATAAAAATATTGGTGAATCATAAAGAGAATGCTGCCATCAAATGTCTTAAACATTTGATTGAATATTAACTTGATTTGTCAAAATTAAACATAAATTTCTTAGAAGGTAAAGCATTTTGCGCAATTATAATATTATAAAATCTGCAAAATGTAGCAAATACGTGCCGAGAAAATGTCAATGAAAGGGATGTGTAATGAACTGTAATATATGTACGAATATATAGTATTTATTTTATATTCATATTTCTTCTATATTTATGACACTGATTTTAGTAATTCATTAAAAAACTAATTTAAATACACAATTTTACAAAATAATTTATATCTTTACAAACTTCAGACTTTTAGGTTGTCAACAAAAGCATTTTGTCGCAGCTTATACTAGGGGTTGAATGATTTTTTTTAGGTTGACTAGTTGATTGCGTCATTAATAATATGCACAGTGGAGTTTCTGCAGGAGCCTGAACCACATTTTCTCTGCTTTAAAGTTACACTGTGTAAGATTCCCGGTCTTGCGCCTCTAGAGGCCACAGGTGCCACTGCACTGTCGCAAAACGTAAACACTAGGGCCCCTCCTCCTTCTGAAACTGTGCGAGCGTGCGTCTATTTCCATCATTGTTTCAACTTTAGTTGACCTGCTGCTACCTTTGGAAGTTTGGACTGGATCTTCTATAGAGTTAGCGCTAGCGTTAGCTTATCAACAAATATCGCGCAATGGTCGCAGTAAAAACAACTAATAACTGTATGAAAACGCACGTTCTAAAGAAAAAATAAAGAGGCTAATTTACCTGCCCAACAATAAAGATGCAAAAACGTGATCTGATTTGCAGCCTTCTCTGTCTCTCATCTGACGCCAGCGAGCAAAAGTCTGTCCGATGTTGACTCTTGTCTGCGATCTGGTGCGGTCCCTTTCACATTTTCTTTTTCTTGCCTCGTCCGACATTGTCTTCATCTTCTTGTGTCCTTCGGCCCTGACGAACTGGCGGAAATAACAACGCTAAAAGTAGCTTCATGGTTATACTGCACCTCAGGTATAAGAGCAGAAGGGAATGCCGTAAAGCGAGTCGTTCCCTGTCATGTGACTTTTCCTGAACAGCGGAGCGCTCCCGGCCAAGTTGCGAGGGTGGTTTCTCAGCACAGAAGCCCCGCTCGGAGCAACAGATCGCACCTCAGGCCTTATAATCGCTCAAAAAATCACAAAAACAAGTCAGTATGCCCCACATATTTAGGAGAAGTTACACAGTGTAACTTTAACTACCATATCATTTATTTTTCGTACATACTTCTTATATATGCATATGAATAAAGCTATTTCCCCATAATTATTATTTTAGAGCACCACCACAGCCCAACGCAAGACACACTCTGATTTATAGACTAATAAATTATAGCCGTACATGTAGACCTAAAACAGAACCATCCTCACACAAGAAATGGCGCATTTATGTTGCATTCTTGAAATAATAAGTTAAATAATAATAATAATTATTATTATTGCCAGTCTACCTTCATACGTGTGACCTATTGAGAAAATAATAGAGCATAATAGAGCAGAGGAGTGCATCTAAATAAAGATTATAGCACAAGTCATTCAGTGGACTCAGCCTCAGTGAGAGGTGGCGCTGAGTGGCTCGGTGAGTGGCTCGGATCATTACAGAGCAGCACTGAAAGAAGTCACGCTCACAGCTCACCTGTGAGTCCTGGAGCAGTTTGAAGAGCTGTTTAATATGCGTTTGCTTCAAGTTGGCTAACATTACCTACACTAAAAGCCCTTGCCCCAGCACCAGTCTCTCGCTCCCTCTGGGCTGCAAAGCCTGGTTTTCCACATTTCCCTCACATTTCTCTGGGCTTCAGCACCACACTTTCCCCGCTCTATCTCACCTCTCTGCGGTGCATGTGTAAGTGCATCCCGGCCCTGACACACCTCCAGCACATCAGACACTGCACACAGCCCTCTTGGGGATCTTTCTAAAACTTTATAATATGAATGAAGAACAGTGCAATGTCGGGGAACGCCATGCCATTGCACAATGCATATTGTTCTTAGATGAAGATCAACTGGATTAAGGATAACAGAGTGCAAAGCATTACAAACATGCTAAAACACGAAGAGTATGTCTCCTACATTGACAGACAGCAGCACGCAGCCTAAAACTCATCCAGACAGAAGCGCAGGGTGAGCATGAGTCCCAGGCAAAGCCTGCCTGTGGGCTCAGAGCCGGGAACCAGGCCATACTAATCTGTGCAACTTCAAGCTTAAACGTCATTGACCCTTAAATACTTTTATCATCTGTTCTCATTTATTCTTTATTTAGATTGAACTACTGCAGTTTGTCAGAGTCCAGCTGTTCTTCTCTGGTCTCAGCTCTGAAGTCCAACCCCTCACATCTGAGAAAACTGGATCTGGGGGAGAATCCAGACCTGAAGGACTCAGGAGTGGAGCATCTGTGTGGTTTTCTGCAGAGTCCAGACTGTCGACTGGAGACTCTGAGGTCAGTTCACTGAGAAGAGGCTTAGAAGAGGCTGTACCGTTTTGTTAAATCTGAATATGGGCTTATTGCAGTGGATGAAAACGAGCTCAGTCGACTTGTTCTTTATGGAGCTTGTGTGTGAATGAAAGAGGCAGCAACAATAGGGTTAAATGTACTGGGTAATAAAGGGAAAGCAGAGTGAGAGCAAGGTGAATATTATACAACACAAAGGAATCCATCATTTCACTGCCTTTGGATGAGTTCAGACAAGTCAGCTGATATTTGCCTTTGACACAGGCTTTGGGTCAGACTTCTTTGTAAAGTCAATTTATTTTAAAGCCTCATCTTTAGTTCAGTCTTTTAACAAACAGAATCCAAAACTGAAACAAGGAAGTCCAAATCCAGGAACAAAAGAAGGAAAATGAATCCTACCAGCTCACCAACCCCTTAGTTAGAGGAATCCATGACCCAGGGAAAAAACTGACCTACAAGTCACTTGTAACTTGGGTCACAAGGTTCTCTTCCTGTTACAGTGGGTCACATCTTTTTGAGCCATCTTGAGCCAGTGTAAAAAGACGTATTTAGTGCTGAAATACACACTTTCTTTTACTTTCTCTGCAGCCACTTATTCAACAGCCAATAGGAACATCCTATACTGGAGTGTCTCAGCAGATCAATATTACAGACTCTAGGCCTTGAGGTCTTGTTTTCTCACATTATTATATCAGAGGATGAAACTGTTTTCCTCAGAAACAGAAGAAATTGTTCTTCACCTTTCTGTTTTTAAAGTTCTGACTATATCCCTCCAAGCAACTGAAAAAGTAACTACTGTTCTGGGTACTGGGCTTTGTCTTATCTTAAAGAAAACAGTCAGAATTTTCCAGATGAAGTCTGAATATCTAAGATCTGATCATCAGAAGATTCTGGTGTGAGCTTGTGTTACAATAAATACATTTAAAGTCTTTTATCATCTGTACATCATTTATTTTTTATTCAGACTGAACAGGTGCAGTTTGTCAGAGTCCAGCTGTTCTTCTCTGGCCTCAGCTCTGAAGTCCAACCCCTCACATCTGAGAGAACTCAATCTGGGGAATAACCAACACCTGAAGGACTCAGGAGTGGAGCATCTGTGTGGTTTTCTGCAGAGTCCAGACTGTCGACTGGAGACTCTGAGGTCAGTTCACTGCTGTTACTGTTAAGGCACTTTTTCACTGGGAGGAATGGTACGGGATGTGTCAGTACCCAAAACCTGCTCCAGTTTCCATTACTCTGGGTTCAGGAGACCAGTGTCACACAAGCACAACAAAGGTTTTGTTAATAAATTAGATAAAAATCAGTTTGAAGCTGATTTTAAAACAGAAAAGAGGTGGCAATATTTCATAAAAAGATGAGAGTAAATCGTGGTATGTGTCTGTGTGAGGCTGGTGTGTGTCTGTGCGAGGCAGGTGTGTGTCTGTGTGAGGCTGGTGTGTGTCTGTGTGAGGCCGGTGTGTGTCTGTGTGAGGCTGGTGTGTGTCTGTGTGAGGCCGGTGTGTGTCTGTGTGAGGTGGTTGTGTGTTTGTGTGATGCAGGTATGTGTCTGGGTGAGGCTGGTGTGTGTCTGTGTGAGGCCGGTGTGTGTCTGTGTGAGACTAGTGTGAGGCTGGTGTGTGTCTGTGTGAGGCCGGTGTGTGTCTGTGTGAGGCCGGTGTGTGTCTGTGTGAGACTGGTGTGAGGCCGGTGTGTGTCTGTGTGAGGCCGGTGTGTGTCTGTGTGAGGCTGGTGTGTGTCTGTGTGAGGATGGTGTGTGTCTGTGTGAGGCTGGTGTGTGTCTGTGTGAGACTGGTGTGTGTCTGTGTGAGGCTGGTGTGTGTCTGTGTGAGGCCGGTGTGTGTCTGTGTGAGGCCGGTGTGTGTCTGTGTGAGGCTGGTGTGTGTCTGTGTGAGGATGGTGTGTGTCTGTGTGAGGCTGGTGTGTGTCTGTGTGAGACTGGTGTGTGTCTGTGTGAGGATGGTGTGTGTCTGTGTGAGGCTAGTGTGTGTCTGTGTGAGACTGGTGTGTGTCTGTGTGAGACTGGTGTGTGTCTGTGTGAGACTGGTGTGTGTCTGTGTGAGACTAGTGTGAGGTTGGTGTGTGTCTGTGTGAGGCCGGTGTGTGTCTGTGTGAGGCTGGTGTGTGTCTGTGTGAGGCTGGTGTGTGTCTGTGTGAGGCCGGTGTGTGTCTGTGTGAGGCTGGAGCTAAAGCTGTATTAGCTTCAGTAAACAGGAGACTACTTCAGGTTTATTGCTAGCTTTCTGTGCATTAAATTCACTTCTTTGTGCCACTTTTCCACATTTTAGCAACTGACCATAAAACAACATGAGTTTAACTGTGTTTAAACTAATCTAAACTAAAAATGAAATGTTTAGATCCGCGCTAAACTGCAAACAGCTGTTGCTAATATACTTTAGCTTTATTTTTTTTTAAAGTCACCACAACATTCAACTCGTCCTCTCTTGGAATACGGCTGTTAATCACAAGGACGAGACACATTTGATTAAAAATCACATTTCTGTCCTGTGGCTTTTTGTTTTTGCCTAACTCTGCACAGATGGTGCTTTGAAAATTAGAATTAATAGTCCTTACAATGGAGACCGAACAGTCCTTGAACATGGCATATACATAATGACAGAGTTTATCTTGTTGCCTCTCCACCAGGGCGCACTATAATCCACACACTCAGTCCCGCCTCTGTTGTGTTTGTTCAGTTAAAAACTGTACAGTTTTGTGAAATCTAAATCTGGGCTCAGGCTTATTGCAGTGGATGAAAATGAGCTCATTTGACAAGTTCTTTTTTGCTAAATAAAAGAGGCAGCAACAATAGGGTTAAATGTAGTGGGTAATAAAGGGAAAGGGGAGACACAAAGGAGGGCCATCATTTCACTGCTTTTGGATGAATTCAGACAAGTCAGCTGATGTCGGCCTTTGACACAGGCCGACTGACACAGGCCGACTTACTGTCTGTTTATTAAGTCTGTTTATTTTAAAGACTCATCTTTAGTTCAGTGTTTTAACAAAAATAATCCAAAACAGAAACAAGGGAGTCCAAATCTAGGGACAAAAGAAGGGAACTTTATCCTATCACAATTTTCCAGATAAAGTCTGAATATCTGACTACAGAGAAAATATTGTCAAACTCATATTGCTGCAGTTTAACAATACATGAAAAGTGAAATATCAGATCATTAGAAGAAGATTCTGGTGTGAGCTTCTGTTACAATAAATACATTTAAACAGTTTTATAATAACAGTTTTCATTTATTCTTTATTCAGATTGTGGGGCTGCAGTTTGTCAGAGTCCAGCTGTTCTTCTCTGGTCTCAGCTCTGAAGTCCAACCCCTCACATCTGAGACAGCTGGATTTAGGAAAGAACGGAGACCTGAAGGAGTCAGGAGTGGAGATTCTGTGTGGTTTTCTGCAGAGTCCAGACTGTCGACTGGAGACTCTAAAGTTAGTTCGCTGTCTGTTACTGTTACACACTTCACATGTTCCACAGCTCCACCTCAGTCATAAACACAACTACATCCATAAAAGGGAGGACATTTGTGCAGCACACACTGTTGTTGATGAAGTGACTGCTCTCAGCTTCACTGTGATATAAAGTGTTAGGGCCAGATTGATCAAAGGTTTGCGTGCACGCTAAATGAAAAAGACATGCTAAAATTGCAGTAAACCCAGGTGCACCTGAGGTTAGCGTCTCGCACAGGTGCTTAATGATTGCAGAGCAGATTTTGCTCCAGTCTGCCTTTACAGCTCTTCTATGTACTTTTAAATCCTTATAGTGACAGATCAGTGTTAAAACACAGCGTACAGGCTACATGATGACAGTCTCACTTGTGTTTTTCCTATTGCTTCCCAGTGATTGCTGAAACGCTTGACTGACAGCCTGACCCGACAGTGGATCAAGGCTGTACTACATGGATTTGGCTGTGAATTGAAAATATTGTCGTATTTGTGCAATCACCATCAGCACTGCACATAGTCTACTTGATAAGTTTTTTATGTTGTTTGAAGGGTTACTGGCTCTGACAGACACTGAATAGGACTTTACCTTTCCTCTCTCTCTCTCTAAAGAAAGAAAGTGACTAAAGTCACGCGAGTCAGTGGCAGAATTCTATCAGTCATTTAACAAGGAGTACTACGCAAGGTTAACAGAAGAAAGTGAAATGCATTGCAATGAAATGATTAGCCCACAAAGACAACTACAGTCATCGTTGACCTGTTATATGAGGCTGTATTCTCATATTGAGTATTGCATTGCAGTATTGCATTGCAATTTACTATGGAGAAAGATAGAGTTGGAGCTGCCAGAGCAGCATTGCTCCCACTGACAGTGTGTTCTCATTTACATAATTACTTGCGCAGTTTCATGCAACACAACCACAAATAGCAAATGCTATTTTTCAATCTGCAATTTATCACCAGTCTTGGGCTTAAACGTGAATTGTAACATAATTAAAAGAATTTGAAAAGAGTGTTTAAACTAAATAGATCAACAGTGTGTGTGCATTTGCATGCATGCATTCAAAGGGAAGTAACGCATGCCTCAAATGCAGTTACGAAACACGTTAGTTTAGGACATTAAAGAGGTACTAAACTAACTAATCCACCTGACTGGCTGATGGTGACGCTCTGTTGGCAGAGGAACTAAATAACTTCTTTGCTCATTTTTGATGTGATGCAACCAGCTGTAGCCATGTCACACTCCTCAACTGGCACTGCAGGACTGCTCTGAGACCACCCACAGGGACGTGCTCTGCCAGCCCCATGGGAATGACATTGACAACATTACAGACTTCATCACTGTTTACATAAACTGTGAGGACAGCGCCATCATTACAGACTGTCCGTTGTTATCCTAACAACAACCCCCGGATAACCAACCAGTTGACCATCTGCTGAGCCAGAAAAAGCAGGCCTACAGATGTGGGCATAAGGACGAGTTGAAGATGATACAGGGGCAGCTGAAGGTCAAACTGAGGGAGTGTAAGGACACCTACAGGAGGAAGCTGTAGGCCAGGCTCCAGCAGAGCAACACCAGGAACGTGTGGAAGGGCATGAAGCTGATCACCGGCTTCAACATCAAAGCCAAGCAGCAGGACGCCAGCCCAGACAGCGAACTGCATGTTTTCTTCATTAGATTCAGCGCTGGACCCCCTCACCACTCCAGTCTTCACCCTCCCCCAGACAGACACTGCAGCACTGCCGCAGAGAAAAAAGCACTCCAGAGTTTTATGGCCAGTGCTCAGAAAATGATTGGTTGCTATCTCTTTCTCTGGATGAATTGTAGAGTGAACATTGCCACAAAAAAGCCAAAAATATCCTTAGGGATCCATCACACCCAGGACATGAACTGTGTAAACTGTTGCCCTCCAGCAAATAATACAGGACAATAAAATGTAGATTAGTGTTTATCCGAGTGCAATAGTATCACTAAATTCAAGTAGGGCCTATCTTGCACTGATAAAGTGGTTCCTTTCAGTTTCATTGTACAGTGTGCAATGACAATAGATGACTGAACTATTTTAGTAGTAGTAGTAGTAGCAGCAGTAGTAGTAGTAGTAGTAGTAGTAGTAGTAAACTGGCTGAAGTGAATATTTCAGGTGTAAATCTATAAACACCAGTGACTAAATGTAATGAAATAAACTCCTGAATGTGGCGAAATGTTTAAGAGCAAAGTCAAGCTAAAAATGCAAATGGAAAAATGTAGAATCTTATTAATACAACTGTAACTAACATTTATTGACATTATTAATTCATGAGGAGGATTTTTATGTTGAATCCATTAATAATTGGAAAAGCCTAAACCTGATGACATCTGACTTTTGGTGTAACGTAACACCAAAATTTAAACTGGACCACAAAACACTAAAATATGAACTCAGACTGAAGTTTAGAGCTGACCTTAAACTTCTAGCTCTGAGTTTAGCTTTAGACCAATGTGAACGAATGATTATCTCTGCCTCGTTAAACACCATGTCTTCCTTTGGCCATATATGCAGCTTGACAATAAATGAAAAGTGAAATATCAGATCATCAGAAAGATCTGGTGCAGGTTTCTGTTAGAATAAATACATTTTCATCCTTTTATCATCTGGTCCCAACATTTATTCTTTATTCAGATTGAACAGCTGCAGGTTGTC
Organism: Bostrychus sinensis; assembly: GCA_020698575.1. Lineage (NCBI taxonomy): Eukaryota > Metazoa > Chordata > Actinopteri > Gobiiformes > Eleotridae > Bostrychus > Bostrychus sinensis. The sequence goes on from CM036253.1 coordinate 2,032,069, forward strand.
AGAGTCCAGCTGTTCTTCTCTGGTCTCAGCTCTGAAGTCCAACCCCTCACATCTGAGAGAACTGGGTCTTCAGTGGAACAGTCTGATGGAGTCAGATGTTCAGGAGCTGCATGAACTCCAACAGAGTCCTCACTGTCGACTGGAGAAACTAATGTGAGTATTGTGTAGTGAGTATAGTGTGTAGTGAGTATAGTGTGTAGTGAGTATATTGTGTAGTGAGTATAGTGTGTAGTGAGTATAGTGTGTAGTGAGTATATTGTGTAGTGAGTATAGTGTGTAGTGAGTATAGTGTGTAGTGAGTATAGTGTGTAGTGAGTATAGTGTGTAGTGAGTATATTGTGTAGTGAGTAAAGTGTGTAGTGAGTATAGTGTGTAGTGAGTATAGTGTGTAGTGAGTATAGTGTGTAGTGAGTATATTGTGTAGTGAGTATAGTGTGTAGTGAGTATATTGTGTAGTAAGTATAGTGTGTAGTGAGTATAGTGTGTAGTGAGTATATTGTGTAGTGAGTATAGTGTGTAGTGAGTATAGTGTGTAGTGAGTGTAGTGTGTAGTGAGTATAGTGTGTAGTGAGTATAGTGTGTAGTGAGTATATTGTGTAGTGAGTATATTGTGTAGTGAGTATAGTGTGTAGTGAGTATAGTGTGTAGTGAGTATAGTGTGTAGTGAACAGGAGCCAATCAGAGCAGAGCCTGGTGTGGTTCATTGTTTTCTGATCTCAGTGAATGTGGCTCTGCTGAATCCAGATGAAAACAGCACAGACTGAGTCCTGATGCCTGCAGTACAGCCTCCTGTCTCAGGGATCCATGTGGACAAAGCACAGGCCGCACTTCTGGCTCACGTCAGATTCACATTAATAATAACCTTCTAATCACAAAGACTGTTTTTATTGTTTTAGCCCAGTCTGCTCTGATTGGTCTCTGAGGTCTAGCTTAGTCACACCTGGGCCTTTCTGATTGGTCCTGGTGTTGTCCTTACCCCCAATTTACACTAAAAGCAGAAGCAGCACGGAACGACACCGTTGCGGCAGCTGCTTTTGATCCGCTTTCTGTTTATTCAGTCTGACAGTTCACACCGGACGTCCCACGAGCGACTTGCCATTCCGCTTCGCTACAGATAGGTTTGAGTTCTATTTTTCTAGTGGCTCCGCTGCGATCTGCAGAGCTACAGCCGAGGAAACACAGGAAACAGGCTCCAGGTGTCAAAATAAACTTCCGCCACACTTTCAAAATAAAGGCTCACTGAAACAGCAATGATGTAAACACGGCGCATCGAGAAGTTTTTTCTTGAGGGGAAGAAATGTAGCGTAGTTTGTGACAGGAAGCAGTCATTTTAAAAGGACGACCTGCAGAAGTTGAATGCCTGGCCACAGTTTTGTGTTTAGACGGTGAGTGGTCTGTAAAACAACAGAGGGGAGCAGCAGCAGCTCTGTCGCTCTCGCTGTAAATTGACGCTTTTAAACAGTCGCGCGTAAACCACTTCGCTGCCGCAATGTTCCGCGATAGCTCTTGGTGTAAATTCGGGGTTAGAGTGCCATTGTGTCACTGAGAGAAATACAGTCTTTAGGGGAAACCTGCTGCAGACTGTGGCTCAGTAGAGAAGTGAGACTATAGAAAACTTTGGACCATCAAAGTCTACCTTTAAATTATAAAACATTAATAAGCTGTTTAATTAATTTGGTTTTCCACTGACACTGCATTTGTTTATACTATTAATACACTTGACTTTTAATGGCAGAGAGCATTTGCTTAAAATAATAAATCAAACTCATACAGAATCCATGTCCTTCCACTTTTTAAAAGTAAACATCATGCACAAAGTTAGTTGCACAGCCCCAGAAAGTGCTCGTGTCTGTCTCTGCAAAATAACTGATTGTTTTTCTCTTTCCTGTTTAATGACACTGCCTCTGTCTTTTCTCCTCAGCTGGAGGATCAAACCAAACCAAACCAGCCATGAGTGTCCTGAGCATGGACAGAGGCGGAGCTGCTCCAGTTCCTCCTCTGACTGGGCCACGAGAACCGGACTCAACTCAACCCTGTTCACACCTGACCTTCACTGTTCTACACTCACTGACCTGGAGACTTTCTGATTCAGTTTTATACATAAACCTTACTCAGCTCTACCTGTAAGGGTTTTGAAACATACAAAGGTCAGATAATGAGTAAACATGAATTGGCCAAACGCTGTTGTCAGGAAACTACAGGCGCAGTCACTCGTGGGAGGACTTCAAAACTAGGGCTGGGCACATTCAAGCTTTATTATCAATGTAATTATTTTAACACGTTAACACAAGTTATAGGTCAGTCAGAGAGCCAGGTCACAGAGCCGGGCCCCGTCAGCAGCCGTGTGTTTGTCTCTCTCTCTCTGTGACACCAGGCAGGGGGCGGGGCACTAAGGTAGGGGGCGGGGCACTAAGGCAGGGGGCGGGGCACACAAGGCAGAGGAAGTGTACAGAGACCCGATGGTCTTGATAGAACAGATTTTTAGCTTCCTAACAGTGTTTGTTTCATGTAGATCGCCCCAGGACTCACTGAGATACAACCATTAATGATGTTAAATATAAACTGTTAAATATACGTGCGGCTAATTAATGCTATCAGCAACAACACGCTGTGTTTTCAGAACATATCAATGATGTTTTATTTGAAAAATGACCAAAAATTTGTTATTTACTTCCCATAACTTTTTTGATAGTCATATAAGGGAGAGAGAAGTGAGCAACAGCAGGAGGACAGCAGGGGGACAGCAGGGGGACAGCAGGAGGACAGCAGCGGGACAGCAGGAGGACAGCAGGAGGACAGCAGGGGGACAGCAGCAGGGGGACAGCAGGAGGACAGCAGGGGGACAGCAGCAGGGGAACAGCAGGAGGACAGCAGGGGTACAGCAGGAGGACAGCAGGGGGACAGCAGGAGGACAGCAGGGGGACAGCAGCAGGGGGACAGCAGGAGGACAGCAGGGGGACAGCAGCAGGGGGACAGCAGGAGGACAGCAGCAGGACAGCAGGAGGACAGCAGCAGGGGGACAGCAGGAGGACAGCAGCAGGAGGACAGCAGGGGGACAGCAGTAGGGGGACAGCAGTAGGGGGACAGCAGGAGGACAGCAGCAGGGGGACAGCAGGAGGACAGCAGCAGGGGGACAGCAGGAGGACAGCAGCAGGGGGACAGCAGGAGGACAGCAGGAGGACAGCAGGAGGACAGCAGCAGGGGGACAGCAGGAAGACAGCAGGAGGACAGCAGCAGGGGGACAGCAGGAGGACAGCAGCAGGGGGACAGCAGGAGGACAGCAGCAGGGGGACAGCAGCAGGGGGACAGCAGGAGGACAGCAGGAGGACAGCAGTAGGGGGACAGCAGTAGGGGGACAGCAGGGGGACAGCAGTAGGGGGACAGCAGTAGGGGGACAGCAGTAGGGGGACAGCAGTAGGGGGACAGCAGTAGGGGGACAGCAGGAGGACAGCAGTAGGGGGACAGCAGGGGGACAGCAGTAGGGGGACAGCAGTAGGGGGACAGCAGTAGGGGGACAGCAGTAGGGGGACAGCAGGGGGACAGCAGTAGGGGGACAGCAGGGGGACAGCAGGAGGACAGCAGGAGGGGGACAGCAGTAGGGGGACAGCAGGGGGACAGCAGGAGGACAGCAGGAGGACAGCAGGAGGACAGCAGTAGGGGGACAGCCTGCTGCTGGGAAACTCACGTCCAGCACCAGAGCGGGACGGGAACTGTCGAGCTCCAACGCCCAGTGTCCCAACAGCAGTTTCTCCAAAAGGTTTAACAGATAAACAAAAGGTTAAATACATTTGCCATAAAGGTGGGAGTAAAATAATGTGGAAATATAACTTTGGTTATTTTGACAGCGTTATGCACCTTTTCTGTTTCTGTCTCTTTTGCTCATTTAACTAGAAAGAAATATCACATCACAAGTGGTTTTATTGTGGAGGTAATCACATCATAAAACTGTGATATACCGTTAGGTTTGGAGACACCATTTTAATATTTTTGGCCCTGTGAGCTCCCACTATGACGACATTTATTTATACAAATATAATAGGTCCCTAAACCTGGCCTGAACCAGCACTAAACAAGTTCTAAACCTGGACCAGAAAAGACCTTAAACCAGGACTAAACAAGTTCTAAACCTGGACCAGAAAAGACCTTAAACCAGGACTAAATTAGGATTAAACATAATGAAAACCAACCATTTCCCCACTATAGGCCTCTGCATGAAATACAGTCATTTTATGCTGTTAGTACCTGTGTTAGTATTGACCTATAAATGTGATTTTAGTGATGAACTGTAAAAATGTTACTAGTTTTCTCAAAAATGAAATCCCATCATCACAAAAATCATGATTACTTTATGTAAATACAAAGAGATTTAAAAATCACGTCTCCTGGTAATCACATGGCCACATTATATTCTATGGGAAAAATACAATAAATTATTATTTGTCTGCCTACAATAAGAATGATTCAAACTAATAGAATACAGTAAAAATGTAAAATTTCACTCTTTTTTTCAAAATGAAATGCTAACAGAGCTTGACATGAACTTTTTCTCTCACTGGCCCCTGTGGAAAGTGGTTTTCAGCAGTTACTAGCCATGGATCCTTTTCACTAACCACAGCCGTGTATCATATTTCTGATGGCCTGTTGTGCTCAGCTAATCTGGATTCAAGTTGGGGTAGAGGTCTCTGAAAGGGCTGCCCTGAGTTGACTGTTACTGGTTAGGAAATTTCAGTTCTGCTTAATTATTTATATAACACTCTGGACTGAATGAAGATTTGGACTTCACTGTGTTTCTACAGACTGTTGGGCTGTTTTATGTACTTCATCTGTAGTTTTTCCATTGTAAGTTTGCTTTTATGTACTGTTAGTGTTTCTTGGTTAATGCTGCCATCTTGTGGCTCTTTATATACCTGTCCACACAGGTGAGTTAACCCTGCACTGCTCCCTCTCACAGGTGGACAGTCTGCCCCAGGGCAGCTGTGGCTACAGAAGTAGCTCACCACCACCGAGTGTGACTGAGGAGTGAATGAATAATAGATCAAAAATTGTGAAGTGACTTTGAGTTGTGTGAAAAGCGCTATATAAAATTGATGTATTATTATTATTATTATTATTATTATTATTGGTGGAATGTATCTTTAAAACTCGCATGACACACTTTACTTCTGTTTGTCCCCTGATGAAGGCTGTGACGCTGGAATGTGTTGGGGCTTTTTTAACTCTGCCCTAAATAATAAAGGATTTTTAACTTTATGAGAGAGGAAGTGCTCCTCCTTGCCGCTTTTTCTGCTTAATTATTTGTTTAATTCTGGTTGCATTGACCTGTACTGTGTAACAAATTAAACTTGATTTGGGTTTTCCTGTTTCTTTATTTTATTTATTTTTATTTTTTTCATTTAGGCTAAATTGAGATTTTTGGCTTTACTGTAGGCTGTAGATATTGTATCACCTGTGTGGCCCCTACTTTAAAGTTTTCGGCTCATGTCCTTCGCATGAAATTAGTTTCATTATCACAGATTTCCCTAAGTCTCTGAAACTGACCAAAGGGGATGTTTTTTTAACAAGACTTTGCCCTTTGGATGGTATTACGTTAGTGGATTTCCTGAAAATAGTGTTGTGTCTCCCTCATGGTCTTTGTTCATTTTTAAATCAACAAAGTTTATTTCTGACACAGAGAATCCAAACTAAGTCTTTTTGATATTCTTTAGGTGAAAGTGAACTTGTAACAGTTCCTGACCACAAAAGAAGAAGCACATCATGTATATAACGTTCTCAACAGTTTATTTTTTAAGAAAAGTGTGTTGCAGAGGACAAATTCTTCTTCCCAAAAAACATGCACCCACTGCTGTGCCTTTCTGCTGCCTACACAACTGGTTTTGAAACAGGAAAATGTTATTGTTCAATGTGAGTTTAGACAGTTCCACGGTGAATCCAGCAGGGGGCAGTCTTTTTTAAATGGTGCATCAGAGCCAGAGCCGTCTTCATGGCCACTGTTGGTGTTTAATCACAAAGGGAGCGCTCTCCAAATATACCAAATATCTCACTGAAGGTAAAGGAGACACATTTCAAAATTAGTCATAAGATTTATCCAGAGGTTGTTTTCTTACATAAAAGGTTTAAATTTGACCTTGTACCATGTGCCTTCTGCAGTACCTCAGAAGAATCACTCAATCACTTTTTTTTGCCTGCCCTGTTTCTAACAAATTTTGGTCTGATATTAAGGATTGACTGAGTTAAAAAAAATTCTAACATCCCAAATCTGACTGTTGACTATGTTCTGTTTTATGCTACTGATTTGCCGACTGATATTTCTGATATGGTGAATATCGTTTTTCTCCTGGGTAAATACCATATCCATTGCTGTAAATGGAGGGACTTTGTTACTGTACGCTAAGGTTAATCAGATCAAACTGCGCTAAAAAAGTATTCTCTGCTGTCTCCAAATGTCTTTTGTTTTAAATATTTTGTGCTCCCTTTTAATTTTCAATGCCTTACACAGTTATTTATATGGATTTCTACGTCCTGTCTGTCCTACTTTTGTTCTTTTCAATTGTTCCATTGTATTACCTCCACAAGAATTTGTATCTGTTCTAAACTAAAAAACTATAAATAATAATAATAATAATAATAATAATAATAATAATAATAATAATACACTAAGGGAGCTGTTTCTCTTTCCACACGGTTCTTATGCTGCCTTCATGTGCTATGGGAATTATGGAAAATACCGCTTGTCGAGGTCAAATTTGCACATGAACGCCCCGTTTTGTTGTAATTTCCACTGGAGAACTCGAAGATCATTTTGATACCTGAGTTGCCGAGATGAGGTCGGATTTGATGGACTTTTCCAAATGGCGGCGAGCAGCAAAGAAATTGAGAATGGTAAGAAATGCGTAGGCTGATAAATGTTTTTCTCATTGTTTAATTATGTAGCATACACAATTTTAGCGCAGTAATTTTAACACAGTAACATTAGCAAACTTGTACAATTCTGTCCTTGAAACAGAGCTTATCCTGGGACAGACCAAAGCTTGTATGATAGGATTACATAATCTCATGACTCTGCACATGAATGAATAAATAAAATGCCGTATAACAGCTGCACAAGATCGTACACCACAATTTACAAACATATGACTTGCACTGCAATGTCTCGGGACCTTCAGCAGGATCCTCAAGGAGTCATTGTACGCAGCTGTCAGTCTTTGCAGACTCCTCTTTTTGCAGCTGCGCCACAAATGTGCAGTATACAAGGAGCAGCAAAAAGTTCTAAAAAGTGTCATTTTAACATCAGCGGAGCACAGGTTGAACTTATGGACCAGCGTATTTGCTGCCCATACAGTTTACATTTCTGCCTCTGCATGTCTCTGTCATCTGAGAGCTCACTGCTGACAATGTCCAAGATATTTAACCTCATCAGTGACTTGGCGAACATTTCCACTCAAATAAAAATCAGGAAATACACGTTTTTGATCCTCCTTTGTTTTTACAATCATGATGTTACTTTTTACAGCATTATATTTGATGTCATATTCTAAACCATACTGAGAACAAATATTTAAGAGCTGCTGGAGGCCTGCACTGTAAGGACAAAAAAGTACCAAGTCATCAGCGTACATCAGATGGTTGCACAAATAAACTCCAATATTACATCCCTTTTTACAGTTATTAAGCTGTAAAGACAAATCATTCATATAGATATTAATTAACAGAGGAGACAGAATCCCACCCTGACGAACCCCACTGCTGACCCTAAATGAATCTGAGAGAGTCGCCCCTTTTTACCTGCATGGGCTGATAAGAAAACCAAAAGATAAGTATTCTAATAAGGTATCCAGGGACACCTCGCATTAATAGTTTATTAAACAATTTTCCATGATTAATCCGATCAAATGCTTTAGAAGCATCCAGAAAACACATAAAAATTGTTGAGTTCTGGTTGTGATATTTATGTAGTATTTCCTTCAACGCAAAAATACACGTGTCAGTACCATGTTCGCACTTAAAGCCAAATTGGTTGGGCATAGTGTGCAGATATGGTTCAAGTCTATTCAACAGAATCCTTTCAAGCACCTTGGATAAGGAGCTGATGAGGGCTATCGGCCGATAGTTGTTTATATCACTAAGATTCCCTGTTTTATCTTTAATCACAGGAACAAATACAATTGACATGAGGGACTCTGGCAAAAGGCCATGAACCAAAAACCCTGTAAAACAGATGGCTAATAATGGATACAGTTTATTACTAGCAAATTTCAGATGTTCAGATGTTACATTGTCTAACCCACATGACTTATTATTATTATTATTCTTCAGCTTGAAAACAGCATCAGAAACCTCATGGGGTGTAACTGTCACTCCCACATGGCTCTCTATGACCCCAACAGCAGATATATTACTCTTGACACAATTAAACAGGTCGTAATAGAATTTCTGTCAAAGCTGAGAAATATTTGTGGAACCCCTCATTCCATTAATATTAGATGGAAGAGAGGATACATCCCGTTCTTGTTGTAACAGATGAATTAAAAAGTCCAGGGATGTTTTACCCATTTAAGTTTGTGTCCGCCATTTTTTTTTATTATGCTACGACCACAACAGCACTTGAACACAACAACTCGTAATTTCCTATTTACAAGTGGAAAATTTCATCTTTCCCATGTCACTTGAAGGCAGCATTACTCCCTCCCTCTCTCGCTCTCTCTCCAGCCCCTCCCATTCCTGTTTCTGTCACAAACTTGGCGCTGCTCGCTTCTGATTGGCTGCTGTGGGGAAGTGGGCGGGACCAAGCGGCCGTTACATTTTTTTTGTCGTCACAGAAACCGTCGCTGTCGCACGAGCGTCTTCCTCCGTGTGACGCCAAAGAAGTCCCGGACATAAAAAAAAGTTTGTTAGGACTGAGTTTTGACAGAGCACAGCCTGAAAACAGAGCAGCTCAGACGGAGTTAGAGCCGCTGTCAGGTCAACATGAGTAAGTCCCACTGCAAGCTAACAAACAAATGCTAACCTGGCTAACTCCTGACTTCTGGTTGTAATAAACTGTGTCCTGCAGGAGAGACACGGGAGCTGAGGACAGGGACACCTCAGGACTCAGCTGGAAACAGATGACAGCACCACAGAGGTAACGTTAGGCTTTTTCTAATAAATCTTTTTACTTGAGAGAGACTTTTGAGACTAATCAAAGATGAGGTATTTAGCTGTAGGCTAAGCAAATAGGCAAATATACTGTCCCAGGACATCCCCTGTCTTTAGACCCTCCTTTTCGCTAAGGAAAAAATAAAATAAAACCCGCTTACATATACATACTGTAATAAATCATGTTTTTTTTTTTTTTTGTCAGAATATCAAAGAGCCTTAAATTGTACATCAGGGGTCACCAATTAAAATTCACCGAGGTCCAATTGGTGAAAATTTTCTCGTGCAAAGGTCGGAGCATCACAATGTTGATTTCTCCTCAGAAATAAATAAATAAAATCATTGTAGTCACATCAGTGTCTACATTATGGCAATAGCATTTTGCTAAAATAAGCATCAGTTTAAAACAAACTAGGGGATATCAAATAATCGAATTAAAAAGTTTTTTTTTTCTTATGTTAATCAAATACAGTTAAAAAATCAAACAAAATGCTTTTATAATGGTCCTTGGCTCAGAACACAGGAGACACAGGAGTTTAGAGCTGACCTCTGTTCCTTTCTACATCTGTCTCTCTCATTTCTCCGCTGTCTGTCTCACAGTCACCGCTCCATATGTTTCCAAATCCTCACATCTGATTGGTTGATAGCGTCACACGCAAGATTTTCACCCATTAAAACTAAAGTGGAACATACTGCGCCTCAAAACACAGGTTTCCTCTTAATTCTCTGGTGAATATGAGGCAGCTCTGTCCTCTGTGGGACAGAGGGACAGACACCGAGAGGAGAGGGGTGAGCTGTGGGACAGAGGGACAGACACCGAGAGGAGAGGGGTGAGCTGTGGGACAGAGAGACAGACACCGAGAGGAGAGGGGTGAGCTGTGGGACAGAGGGACAGACACCGAGAGGAGAGGGGTGAGCTGTGGGACAGAAGGACACCGAGAGGAGAGGGGTGAGCTGTGGGACAGAGGGACAGACACCGAGAGGGGAGGGGTGAGCTGTGGGACAGAGGGACACCGAGAGGAGAGGGGTGAGCCTCGACAGAGGGACACCGAGAGGAGAGGGGTGAGCTGTGGGACAGAGGGACAGACACCGAGAGGAGAGGGGTGAGCTGTGGGACAGAGAGACACCGAGAGGAGAGGGGTGAGCTGTGGGACAGAGGGACACCGAGAGGAGAGGGGTGAGCTGTGGGACAGAGGGACACCGAGAGGAGAGGGGTGAGCCTCGACAGAGGGACACCGAGAGGAGAGGGGTGAGCTGTGGGACAGAGGGACAGACACCGAGAGGAGAGGGGTGAGCTGTGGGACAGAGAGACACCGAGAGGAGAGGGGTGAGCTGTGGGACAGAGGGACACCGAGAGGGCAGAGCCGCTCACAGCCTGTGTCGCCTCCTCTCTCGCTGCTCCGTAAAAACAAAACTTAAGTCTGTTGTAAACGGAACAGTCCTGTCCCTCCGCACTCAGTCTGGACCTACTCCTCTCATTTTGTTGGACAGTAACAGAAAACACAGCTGATTTAACCCTGCACTGTTCATGTTAAAGTTTTAAAGCACCAGGATACGATGCTGTTGCCGCGCTCTGAGAGAGGCGCCGCTGCTCCCGGGGAATGAACAGGCTGAACGGGTTCAGGTCCGCGGAGTGGGACAGAGGTTCGAGTCCGGATGGGAGGGCATCTGGGTCCGGATTCGGACCGCGGTCCGCCTATAAACGACCTCTGTTGTAGATGCTCATTTTTGGGGTTTTGAAAATTATTATAGGAAGAAGCTCTTACTACAGAGTGTGAATTTAGTTTTCTCTCTGTATTTATTGATTGTACATATCTGGACAGCAGGGGATTGTTGTGGGTTTTCCTTTTGTTTTAATATTTATTTTTATTTAGTTTTCTTTTTGTGTTGTTTCTAAAGTATTATTCTCTGTGATTTTAATTTGTTGTTATTGTGATATTGGCTCATTGCAGGGGGTAAGATGGGAAAAATATAAAAACATGTTTGTTCATCCTGTCTTCATGCATTTGTGCAGACAACTCAGTTTATGCTAGTCATCACAAGGCTGCCTTAAAGCATGGGCTAGCATAGGCCCAGGGGTCCAATAAGTTTAGGGGCGTATTGTGAGGCAGCAGTATTGTGCGGAGCAAACGTCTTTCTAAATAATTCTCAGTATAAACCAGGCTTTGGACTCAGTCTTTAGGAAGTGTCAGTGTTCTGTCAGGTTAGACGCAGTGTATGCAGCAGCTCAGCAACAAAGACGAAAGTGGATTATTTTATGTAATTTATTATACAGACAGTGTTTTAATTTGAGGAGTTTTTGAGTGTAAACAAATGCAGATGATGTTTTTGTGAGACTGTGGTTATAAATAATTTAGTTTGCATTATAAGCCTACACCTGGTCAAAGTTGTTTAGTGTAATTTCTGATTCCTGAATGTGCATGCTTTTACTGTTTGTGCAGTGTACTGTGGTAATTAGACCTAACTAACATGGGCACATATTGTAATGGAGATAAGTTTACTTATCTAAAGTTAAGGAGGACCGCAAAGGCAACCCACCTCTTCCTGTTATCTTTTTTTTTTTCTGTGCCCCACCCTTCCCCCCTCTCTTCTTCTTATCTTTTCTTCACTCTGCCAGTTGAGTACAGGAGGTTAACCACGTTTGATGCTCAAGAGCACGTCATCCCCCAGCCCCAAACTGCCTTACACTCATCCAAGCGGCCTCGTTCCTGTTGTTAAGTGACGGCAGTGAATAATAATTCCAGGTCCAAGCTTGTTCTTGCCTCATACATTTTTATAGCATTTTCACTGATTTTATCCTGCCCCTGTACAACGCTGTTTTAAAAAAATATAAATGTCAAAAAATAATAAGTTAACCCTGGATCTACTCTACTCTTTTTTAGACAAAAGAACATAAATGTGATTATCTGATATACACAACTAGCCTAGTATGAATGCTGGTGATCTGGCTTTGTTTACTGGCTTTGTAGCTACAGTATGTAAATCTTGTAATGTAGCTTATCATAACTGACAAGTGCTAAAAGATGGTAAGGCTTTACCGATGTGTCACTGACTCATAAAACTATAATCACTGTCACTGTTACTGCTTTGGGCTGATTAAATCCACGCACCGTCCATTCTGACAGAGCCCAGTCCATCACAGAAAGGATGAGGCTATAAACTTTGTTAAAGTGACCAACATTAGAAAAGAAAGGTCTGTCAAAGACATGTCTCATGTGTCAGGGGTTAAATTCCTCTGATGTGAGCTGTGCCCAAAAACCTGAATAAAATGTATGACCCACTAAAGCCTTGATTAAATAAATTGACAGAGTCATAGTCATAGTAGGCAAGTTTAGAGATTTTGGTGATTCATTCAAACATTGTGTGTTTTTCTTTTTGATACAAACAGGAATTATGTAATAAGGCGTATGTTGATGATTTTATCAGGTAAGCGTATGCTGTAGCCTAAGGGGCTGCAACAAAAGGACACTTTAAGAACTAATTGAAAACAATGTTAAACAAGAAAAAGTTAAGATGAGGAAGACGCCAAACTCTCAAGCTGCCATTCGCTGCATGCGCCCTATCGTGATGGGACAATAATAATGTTCCACCAATAGAATATGTTTTATTCTGATCAAAATTATTTTGTATCACTCATCCCAGTGTTTATTTACTGAATGAACTGAGTGGTTTATTAAAATTACGTAAATACAAAGATTAGCCAGTCTTTTGAACTGCTCTTTGAAATGGATCCTAAAGCCATAAATCCCATCAGTAAGATGGACGGCTGTGAAGAGCCATCCTCCAAGAGCGTAGGCCCACTGTGTCAAAAACAGGATAATTTTCAACAAATCTACCGTATATTTCTGATGTCTATGGGATTATTGTAACACTACTCACTAAAGTCTGTAAAGTTACTGTTTGCATCTTTGATGTTGTTTCTTACGCACTTTAAGGACAACAAGGAAATAAACTAATAACTCATCTCTAAGTTAGAACTCTCTGTGTCTCAGTCGTGTTTGTGATCAGACTCTGTGTCTCAGTCGTGTTTGTGATCAGACTCTGTGTCTCAGTCGTGTTTGTGATCAGACTCTGTGTCTCAGTCGTGTTTGTGATCAGACTCTGTGTCTCTCTCATCTCCTTTCAGACTCAGACAGAACATGGAGAATGTCTGTGTGGATGAAGAGGAGGCGCAGTCTTCACACAGCCATTATAAAGACAGAGGCGCGTCCCCGAAGGCGGCTCCTGTCGGCGGCTCCGAGCTGGGGCCCGCTCAAACACAGTGAGTACCGTCAGCGGCTGTCTGTGGCCCCTCTGGTACAGGACACACACGGAGCCCACTCAGGACCAAACAGAGTCCGTCTGAGAGACACTTTACAAATCTGTGTTTTCTGATCCAGGAGCTACAGAGTCAGGATGGAGGAAGAACTCAAAATCTGTACTCAGGAAAAACTTTACACTTCACAATAATAATTCTCAAACAAAAGTTCATTTTTGTTATTTTTGGTGCTTCACAGTAAATGACAAAACTTCCCTTAGAGGCACAACAACATTCATTCATTCATTCATTTTCTACCGCTTTTCCCGTTAGGGGTCGCGGGTGACTGGAGCCTATCCCAGTAACTTTGGGCCGAAGGCGGGGTACACCCTGGACAGGGGCCAGCTTGTCGCAGGGCACAACAACATGTACTACTAATACTACTAGTACTACTCAAAATTGAACTCAAGACCTTATAGTTTTATGGCTGGGCACAAAAAAAAAGGTTCAGGGCTCCAGAAGAACTTGTTTTGCCAGGAGGACTATAACCCCAGACTGAAAATTTTTAGGGGCACAAGCAGAAAATGTAGGGGTGCATGCCATAAATCTGTATCACAAATATTAAATCCTCCCATCTTAGCAGGCTCAAAGTTTAATTGAAATATGGACAGAATGAGAAATGTGGTCTGAGGAACGTTAACAAATAATGGCAATATGGCTAAAAAATAAAATCAGAAATGTATTAATAGTTAACCTCAGACAGTCAGACACACTGCCCCTGAATAAAACTGAATTTAACTGGAAGTAAACAAATGTCCATAACATATTGGTTTTCACAAAATAAAGAATTAACCCTTATGCCTTGCTTTAAAAAAGTTATGTTTGTGTGGTTAACTACAAGATTTGTATTTTGAAATTTAAACTGCAACAAAATCTTCAAAGATTAACATTATTCCAAACTTTTTTTCATTGTTTTCATGAAGAGGTTCTCAATTAATTTATATAATGACTTAATTAATAACTAATAAATTAACCCTTTAGATGCCAGTTTTTGACATGTACGAATGACTGCTTTTATGAAAAATACATTTTAACTCCATATTATAAAAACTAATTTGACTTTTACCATTATCAGTATGACTAAGAAATTACTTTGGGGCTTTATTTGTTTTTGTGTAATGTCAGATTGAATAAAAAAGTTATTCAAAAGTTATAAAGTTAGTAGCATACACAAGCACACATAACCAAACCACACACGGTATAGCAATAATAAAAACATAATAAATAAATAGGTTAAAAGTTACTAACAATAGTAAGTACCATAGACTTCCATTCAAAACACTTTTTTTACCCCAGCAAACTCAATACAGTTTTGTAACATTAAAGAGATATTACCATATATTAATCTGCTCTAAATTTCTTTCTAAATCCAAGTTTTATAAGTTTTTAAAACACACTAAAACTCAATAATATAAAAACAGATTTGACTTTGATTGTATTCAGTATGACTGTCTGACCAATCTCAATAATCAATTCGTGTTGTTAGAGGAAATTTGTTTACCATAGACTTCTCCTTTGATTACAAGTAAAAAAAAGATTTTGTCTTTTATTTTGTTTTCCTGCAGCCAACTCTATAAAATTCTGTAAAATTAAATAGAATTACAAAATTTTACAAAATTGCTATATTTTTATTACCTTCAACTTTCTTTTTAAATCCAAGTTTTCATAATGTGCTGAGTCAGCACAATTGCACACGCACACACGTGCAAAAATCAAATAGATTTGAGGCCTAAATCTTCATAATGAATGCAAGTGAAAATGAAAAAGTATAAATGAAAATTTATACTGATCTTTCTGAATATTGTAGTATGTAAATTTCACAGTATATGAGTGGATTAATGTTGTTATTTGAATAAATCATTTTTGTTTTCAGAGCTGAGAGTCTTAGACAGAGACCAGTGTCCAGCTATGAGTCTCTGAAGAGCGACCAGTCGAAGGGCCACCCTCCAGACTTCAGTCCGGAACCTGGACCTGCAAAGAGTCTGCTGTAAGTGATCCACAAATTTCATATTCACAGACAGCAGCAGACCAAAGATAATCTCATGTCTGCTCCTGTAGGATCTTATCATTACTGAGGCTGTTTTCTTTTAGTTTTGTTTGTGTTTCTGTTATTGTTGTGGTGAGTGTGATGTGAACTTAAAGAACTGATAAATAACTGATATGAATAACTGGATGACTGAGAGCCTCCACAGATGAAGTGAGAGGATGTAAAAGGAATGAGCTTCATTAGGTGCAGGTGAAGTGTTCTGTGTGTTTGGTCTGAAGCAGGAGCAGGACCTTTGTAAACCTGTTTTACTGAGAGTGTTGATGTCCACAGAGAGAGTCCTGGTCCAGGCCCAGTGTCCTGTTGTCTGTGTGGGAGCGTCCTGAGGGATCCAGTCTCTACCAGCTGTGGACACTGGTTCTGCAGACAGTGTTTCTCTTCAGACTGGGCCCAGTCTGGTTCACCTCAGTCCTGTCCTCAGTGTCTCATCCCCAGCAATTTACAAAGTAAGGAGCTGTTTACACAGAACACTGACCATGAAAACACAACAGCTGAACACAACGAAAATGTCATTAGAGCATCTCACACTGCACATCAGTGATGTACAAAGTGCATTAAATGGCGCAAAATCTCATCCTATAAAAATGTAAAACAACATCCAAGAACAAATAATACATTAGTCGGTGCAGGCACAAGACAGTAACAGGCTCGTACTGCAACATTTAATGGCCAAATCAAATGAGGGGACATAATGTAGATATTTGTGGGTTGTTGTATGAGAGATTCAACAATGCAAAGTCCACTTCACAGTTATTGTAGTGGTGGGATGAGGTGTGTGTCTGTGGGTGGGACAGAGAGAGGTGGGGTTGGGAAGCTGTTTAGCAGCCTCTCAGCCTGAGGATCCAGACTGTGGGCCATTCTGGTAGTTCTGGCACGTATAGTATAGTGGCACTGTATCTTTTGTCAGAGTCACAGGTTTTTGACCCTCTCCACCTCCTCTTTGCCAGTAGTGAGTATAGAGTGGTCATATTGTCTAGTTTTACAAAAATGCACAATAATTTCCTTTGTCTTCTTGATGTTTAGAACAAAGTCATTGTTGTCACACCATGATGCCATGATCTCAGTCGTGTATGCTGTTTCATTGTTGTTGTTGATGAGGCTGAGCACCGTGGTGTTCAGCAAATTTGACAATGAGATTTGATGGGAAAGAGGCAGAGCAGTCATGTGTGAGTGTAGAGCAGTGGGCTAAGCACGCATTCTTGGAGCCCCGGTGTTAATAAAAAGGGTGGAGGAAGTGTGCCTGCCAACTCTCACACACTGTTTGCAGTTAGATAAAAAGTCTACAATCCAAGAAATATACGGCTGGATTATGTTGAAAGCTGAGCTAAAATCAACAAAGAGCGGCACAATAGCGATGGCATCCTCAGTCGACCTATTCTTCCTGTAGGCAGATTGGTATGGCTATAAGGTTGGAGGTATTGTTTTTTAATGTGTTTTATAACCAGTCCCTACAGGCATTTAGCTGGAACAGGGGTGAGTGCCACAGGTCTGTAATCATTTAGACATGTGACATTTGACTGTTTGGGGATGGGTACTATTGTAGCGGACTTGAAGCAGGCTGGGACCCATGACGTGGAAAGCGAGATGTTATAAATAGAAGACGTCCACTAACTCAGCCGCACAATTCTTCAGCACCATCCTGGTACTCCATTCTGTCCGGCTGCTTTCCTGGGGTTGATACTGCGGAACACCAGGTTAGTGGACAGAGTTCAGCGTCCTGGCAGCCTGATGGACAAAGCTGTTTACCATGATGGTCTTAGATGTGTTGCTGCCAACCCTTAGGCTTTGTGGTCTCCCTGTAAGAAAGTCCTTCACCCAGTTGCAGAGAGAAGTGCTAAGTCCCAAGTGAGCGAGTTTTTGTACAAGCTGCCAGGGGATGATGGTGTTGATTGCTGAACTGAAATCCAGGAACAGCATCCGCACATAAGAGTCTTTAGTATCCAGGGTCAGTGCTATGGGCCGATAGTCATTGTGGCTGGATGGTTGAGGTTTCTTTGGGACTGGAATTATGGTAGCAGCTTTGAAGCACGTGGGGACAACAGCTTGGCTCAGGGAGATGTTGAAGATGTCAGTGAGGACATCCTTGAGCTCCTCCTCCTTGAGGGTCCTCTTCACGCTGGTTGTGGACAGACACATAGCCTACTCACCCGGGGGAGGGGTGGTCTTCTGTGCTGGTGTATTGTTTTGCACTTCAAAGTGGCTGAAGAAGTTGTTAAGGATGTTTAAGGCCTCGATACACCAAGGCGACTCCCAGACTGCCACCGAAAAGACGGAGCGACAGCTTGTCTCTTCCCGTCTCCTCTCGTTCCCTCTCGTTTCTTCACGTCGGATGACCTTTTTCCCTCTTCATACACCGAAGCGACAACCGACCTAAAGACCGTGTCTTGCGCATGCGTGTGATGTAATTACCCCCCCAAAGCGGCATATGGCGCTAGTCAGTGAACAAAGATAAACGGAAGTGACACAATGTTTGCAGAGTACATATGCATGTAGCGCGCCTTGGTCTGCCACTGTTCTCAGCTTGTTTGAACATTTGAGAAGCGTGATAATGGCCGGTTTGGACATTGTTTTGTGTGGATTAGGTGCCACTGCTCTGTTACTTGAAGAAGATAACTTTCCGCACGGAATTGCGAAAAATGCAAAAATGGTGACCGTACGCTGCCACAGCGGTTTTCACCTCTCGTCACTCCGTCACTTCCGCTAAAATTCCCGTGAGCTGATTGGCGCGGCAGCTGTAGTGCTAGGCCTATCAGAGCGCTTCGTGCCAAAGACCAAAGACGCCGATTCAACAACAAAGCCAATCGGCAGAAAACTAGTCAGACGGCCTCCGTCCTGGAGCGATGGGGGCTGACGGTGCATACATATCAAAAGGACGGAAATGAGCGACGTGGAAGAACCGTTCAGACAGCTTCAGACGGGCGATCGTCGCCTTGGTGTATGGAGGCCTTTAGCATGGAGATGTGACCGTAACAGGTCTAAGGTGGGGGTTTATAGTCTATGAGGGTTTGGATGCCCCGCCAGAGAGACTGCGTGCCTCTGGTGTTGCTTTCTTGCCATGCTGTTTCTTTGCCATCTTAATTCCTTGATGCAGGTTGGCTCTTGCTGTTGTTAGGCCTTCAGCATCACTGGCCCTAAAGGCTGCATCATGAGCCCTCAGGAGCCTGTAAACCTCTCCTGTCAGCCATGTTGTTGGTTTTTTTTTTTTTTTTTATTTGAATGGGACAGTGTGTATTAATGAACGGCTAGTGCCGTAAATACACCGGATTTTAGCTCAGAGCTTATTTCCTTCCGTAGTCCCCACTCACTCACTCACATTCACACTGGCTTCCTGGTGTTCCCCAGCGGTCTCCCATCCAGGTACTGACCAGGCCCTACCCTACTTAGCTTCCGAGGTCTGACGGGATCGGGCATCCACAAGGCGGGATGGCCGTTTCTGGTTGGCACGAACAGTGATAGTTTTCCTGTGTCTGACATCATGAATGCACTTTAAGATGTATTAGGTCACAGCCTCAGTGTACTCCTTGATGTCTGTGTGGTCATTGTAAGTGGCAGGCTGTTTGAAAATCTGTTGTGCTAAAACAGTCTTTTAGAGCATAAGAGGCCCCCTCTGGCTACACACATACCTCCCTTTGTGTTGGTCTGATGACCCTCACCTTAGGTCTGTATGCAGGTCTCAGCATGATGGTGATGTGGTCTGAGAGTCCCGGGCGGGGGAGGGTGGAGGCCTTGTATGCTCCTTTGCATGGTGTGTAAACCAGGTCCAGTGTGGTGTCTCCTCTTGTTGGGAAATCCAGGTGTTGATGCAGTTTGGGCAGAAAAAACGTTAAATCTGCATGATTAAGGTCCCCAGCAGTGATCAGGAATCCATCCGGGTGTGCGGTCTGTTGTTCAGTAACAGCCTGGTAAAGTTCATTAAGTTCCTCGTTCCTGTCGCCTCCTGGGCAGGAGGGATGTAAACAGCTACAAGCAGTATAGATGTAAACTCCCTTGGTAGATAGAACAGTTAGCACTTTAAGATTATAAACTCCACCAATGCAGAACAGTGCTTATGAACAACAGCAGCATTTCTGCACCGACTGTCGCTGATGTAAACACAAACTCCCACGCCGCAGGTCTTATCTCCGTCTACACAAACCCAATCGGTGCGGTAGCAAGTTAGCCCCGCTAGCTGGATAGCAGAGTCCGGGATTTTGTCGTGTAACCATGTCTCAGTAAAGACAAAAGCACAACAGTCCCTCGCCTCACGCTGTGGAGCAGTCTCAGGAAATGCAAACGCTGCTGGGCCTTCTTTACCAGTGATGTTACATTCACTGACGAGGGAAGAGCCTCAGAGATGTGAGTGCAGAGGAACTTGAAGGTTTGGATCCTCTCCTCATGCACCTCTGATGTAGAGCGGAGATGATTCAGTCCTCTTCCTCCCAAAATCTACTGAGGGTTTTAATAATATTGATAATAAAATAAGAGTTGTATTTGACCTTCGGCTCACAGCCTGAACTCTGAAGGTCTCCCTGCTCTTTAAATGACAGCTGGCTCCTGTAGGTTCTGCTGTAACTGGATCTTTAAAAAACTCATGTTTTATTTTACACCATTTTGATCATTAGACAGAACCTATTTTATATTATTATTGTAGGATTCAAGCACAGTTTAAATGTGGTCTTAATAAAGGCAGAATATGTTACATAATTCCACCACTATGTCCCAGACACTACTTTTTGAACTTGTTACAGTCACAGCGCAGGAAGTTTTACAGTTTAACGTTAAAATACAAATAAAATAAAACACTCCTTTCTAAAACTAGCTCATCAGTGAACCTTATTTTTGACTGATTCAGTTTTAGAGGAGGACAAACATCATGGAGCACATTTTGTCACTGATCACAAACAATGTTCTTTCTTAGTCCACATTGATAAGTCTTTGGTCTTTCAAATGCAAACACCCTGTCCCTGTTTCAGGAGACCTTAAGAGGAGTCTGGAGCAGAGATGTGAGTGTGTGTCTGAAGGAACTGAAACAGGAAGTACAACTTCTCTGAGCAGCATCTACTCTGAGCTGTACATCACAGAGGCCCACAGTGAAGAGGTCAGTACCCAACATGAGGAGAGGCAGCTGGAGACTCTGTCCAAGAAGACTGTCCACGACGCTCCAATCAGGTGCCACGACATCTTTAAACTGTTACCCCCTGAGCATCAGCAGGGGCAGAAGGAGAAAGAGGAGAAACCCATCAGAGTGGTGTTGACCTGCGGCGTGGCTGGAGTGGGGAAGACCTTCTCGGTTCTGAAGTTCACTCTGGACTGGGCCCAGGGCTTAGAGAACCAGGAGGTGGATCTGGTGGTGCCCCTGTCATTCAGAGAGCTGAACCTGGTCAGAGAGGAGCGCTACAGTCTGCTGACGCTGATACATGTGTTCCATCCACCGCTACAGAAGCTCACAGCACAGACACTGGCCCAGAGGAAACTCCTGTTCATCTTCGACGGCCTCGACGAGAGCAGACTCACTCTGGACTTCACCTGTGAGCTCATCTCTGAGGTCACACAGAGGTCAGAGGTCAAGGTGCTGCTGGTAAACCTCATCAAAGGCACTCTGCTTCCTTCTGCCCTTATATGGATCACCTCCCGACCGGTAGCAGCCAATCAGATCCCTGCTGAGTGTGTGCAGAGGGTCACAGAGGTCAGGGGCTTCATCACTGACAAACAGAAGGAGGATTACTTCAGGAAGAGGTTCACAGATGAAGAGCAGTGTGACAGAGTCCTGTCCCACATCAGGACGTCCCGCAGCCTCCACATCATGTGTCAGATCCCAGTCTTCTGCTGGATCACAGCCACAGTCCTGGACCACATGTTGAGAAGCGATCAGAGAGGAGCCCTGCCCCAGACCCTCACCGACATGTACGCTCACTTCCTGCTGGTGCAGACTCAGAGGAAGAGGAAGTACAGACAGGAGACCAGTGGTCCAGAGCTGACTCAGGCCGACTGTGAGGTCCCTCTGAAGCTGGGGAGGCTGGCCTTTGAACATCTGCAGAAAGGAAACATCATGTTCTACCAAGAAGACCTGCAGCAGGTGGGTCTGGACCTGACCGAGGCCTCAGTCTACTCAGGACTTTGTACAGAGATCTTCAAACGAGAGAGTGTCATCTTCAACAAATCAGTCTACTGCTTCATCCATCTGAGCGTCCAGGAGTTTCTGGCTGCGGTTCACATGCTCCACTGTTTTAACAACAAGAATAAAGAGGAACTGCAGAGGTTTCTGAAATCATGGACACAGGACTCAAGACTAGACGACTTTCTCAGAGGAGCCCTGAAGAAATCTCTCCAAAGTCCAAGCGGCCACCTGGACCTGTTTGTGCGCTTCCTTCATGGCCTCACTCTGGAGTCCAACCAGAGACTTCTGAGAGCTCTGCTGGGTCCAACACAGATCGACTCTGAGACAAGACAAAGAGTCATCACCAACCTGAAGAAGATGAACACCAAATCCTCTCCAGACAGAAGCATCAACATCTTCCACTGTCTGACTGAGTTAAAGGACCACTCGGTCCAGCAGCAGATCCAGGACTTCCTGAAGTCTGGGGACAGATCTGAGAAGAAGCTCTCTGAGATCCAGTGTTCAGCTCTGGCCTACATGCTGCAGATGTCAGAGGTCCTGGAGAAGCTGGACCTACAGAAGTACAACACATCAGCTGAAGGACGACTGAGACTGGTCCCAGCTGTGAGGAACTGCAGAAAGGCTGTGTAAGTCCTGATGGGAATATTAATGCTGTAAATCTGGGTCATATTCTTCACAGGTCTCACAGACATCAGTCAGCTCTGTTCACTCTGTTCATTTAACTTTTTATTAATGAACACATTTATTCTCATTTTACAGACTTTCTCAATCTGGACTCTCAAAGATTCACTTTGAAGTTGTGGCGTCGGCTCTGAAGTCCAGTCCCTCTCACCTGAGACACTTAGACCTGAGTCAGAACCCAGAGGTGGACTCAGGAATGAAGGAGCTGTGTGATGGACTACAGAGTCCAAACTGTGGACTGGAGACTCTGAGGTCAGTCCACTCTCTTTACCTCTGCTTTATTTCCTCTACACAGAAGTTAGGACGTCCTCAAGGGTTTGATGGGACAGGGACACAGTCCACATCCAGGACAGTTACATACAGGACAGAGGGACAGAGACGTGTCCAGGACAGTTACATACAGGACAGAGGGACAGAGACGTGTCCAGGACAGTGTGTGTCTGTTCCGGAGACATAGAGTGTGTGAGACTGTCCTGAGGACGTGTGCAGGAGCTGTTCCCATATGAAGGTGCAGTCCCACAGGATTGATATAAATACATTATACAGCTGGGACTAAATATTTAGGATTTTAACAGAGCTGTGTCAGTTTTTAGGAGCCACTCCACTGGAGGCTCCTCTTCATTTAGAACTAAAAAAGGCTCAAATAAACCTTAAAAGGAAAAGCAATGAGATGAAACCATTCAAATCAAAAGCACTTTATGACTCTTTTCGATCGACCTCAAACTCAAACTGCTGCAGTTTGACAATAAATGTAAAGTGAAATCTCAGATCATCAGAAGAATCTGCTGTGAGCTTCTGTTACAATAAATACAATAGACACAATAGACACATTTATCACCACTTCAGGAGCTATAAAACTCTTTAAAGCAGCTGTTGTGATATTGGGAATTATGGATATTTTATTATGTTTTAGTCAAACAGAGAAGACTGGCAGCAGGCTAAAAATCTATTTTCACCTTGTTTTTAGGAGAAAAATGCCAATAAATCAGGCTCGGAATGATTAATCAACACATTTCTCTGAAAAACCTTCAGAATATAGTTCTAGTAGTAGAAGTAGTAGTAGCAGTAGCAGTAGCAATAGCAGTAGTAGTTTTAGCAGTAGCAACAGAAGTTTTAACAGTACTAGTAGTAGTACTAGTGGAAGTAGTAGCAGCAGTGGTAGTAGTACAATAAATATATACTTTTATCATCTGTTCTCATTATTTTTTCTATTTCAGATTGTGGCGGTGCAGTTTGTCAGAGTCCAGCTGTTCTTCTCTGGCCTCAGCTCTGAAGTCCAACCCCTCACATCTGAGAGAACTGGATCTGGGGTCTAACCCAGACCTGAAGGACTCAGGAGTGGAGCATCTGTGTGGTTTTCTGCAGAGTCCAGACTGTCGACTGGAGGCTCTGGGGTCAGTTCACTGTCTTTTGCCTTCAGTGGTGGAATGGAGCAAAGTAAAAGTACTTAGTTACTTTACTTAAATACAATTTTCATGTATTTATACTTTACTTAAGTCAATTTTACAAGGGGTACTTTTACTTTTACTTCACTACATTTTTGAGCAAGTCCTTGTACTTTTAACTCCACTACTATTTTTGAATTGGTTTTAAGTTAAAAAAAAGAATTTTGGGGAGCGGCTTCCGGGTCACCAAGGGATGGCGGCATAGAGCGTATTCTCCCGACCAAAAGTAAGAATAAACCCCGAAAGTCAAGTTAACAGAATCAAAACTTGCTGTTTTAAACTTCTAGAAAGGGGGTGAAGATGGCTTCAAAACAGAAAAATAAGAAATCCGCTCTAGGAACAGTCAAAAACAGCGATGTGCTGCAACACGAGGAGGCTAATGCTAGCTCCACCGCTGCTAACCAACCCGAAGACACGGCAAATGATGAGGAAGATTCGGTGAGCCTGACGCTAATACTGAAAGAACTACGGGAATTCAGGCAAGATAATAATCAAAAGCTGGAAGACATCAGGGGGGAAATTGCAAAGACCAATTCGAGACTTGATGATGCAGAAGAAAGAATTGTGGGGAACGAGGAGAGGCTGCAAAGTGTAGAGGAGGTGCTAGCAGAAATGCTAAAAATACAAGAGCAACTCCAGATGAAGCTAATGGACCAAGAAAGCCGCTCGAGGAGAGAAAACGTGAGGATATACGGTATTCCCGAAGGAGTAGAAGGGAGCCCGAAGGCATTGATTCCTTTCATTGAGAAGTTGCTCAGGGAAAACCTTAGTATCCCCACAACGAAGGACATGCAGATAGAAAGAGCCCATCGGGCACTTGCACCGCAACCTCCACCTGATGCTCAACCCAGATCTATCCTAGTCAGATTCCTGAGCTTCAGAATGAAGGAAGAAGTGATTCGCTTGGCATGGCAGAAGAAGGGCTTCACCATGGGAAATAATAAGATCAGTCTTGATCATGACTATGCTCCTGGAATACTACACAGGAGGAGAGAGTATGCCGAAGCCCGGAGAGTTCTAAAAGAAAACAAATTACGGTTCCAGACCCTCTACCCAGCTCGTTTGAGGGTCTTCTATGAAGATGGGACAACGATCTACGAGACGGTGGAAGAGGCGACCGCGGACATTGCGAGGCGAGGCCTGCCGGTGAAAGTGATTACGCAACCGACATCGCTAATTGAGAGGATGCAGCGGGGAGCGTGGCAGCCAGCGCGGTCCAGGCGGACAACCGGGGCCAGAAAAACAACGAGCTACAAGGAAAAGCTGCAAGTATTTAGACGTCCACAAGTGGACAATACAGACTGAGACCTATAATGCAGAACTAAACTAAAATGCATACATGGGCCCTGGGGGTTGATAAATAAACAAATAAGCCAAATTTGATAATATTAACATAAAAGTCTTTGGTCAGAATAGTGGAAAGAAATGAAAGGGGAAAGAGGTTCTTCTATGGCTGCCTTCACTGTAGAGGGCCCTCTGCCCCCAGCGGGGGGCAGAGGCTACCCCTCAAAACTGGAACAGGTCAGTAAAGAGACCTTAAGTTTGGAGGTTGGAAAAGATGGATATTGTTTTTTGTTCACATTGTTAGTTGAGGATTTTGTTTCTTTGTTCATTTATGTTAAAAAGGGTTTGCTTACAGCTTCTCAGGGGAAGACAATGAACACACAAAGTAACTAAGTTATGAATAACATGCAAGGGGAACCGGTTGAAATTATTTCCTTTAATGTAAATGGGGTTTTAAATCCCATTAAAAGGAGCAAGATCTTGTCGAAGTTAAAAAAGGAAAAAGCTCAGGTAGCCTTTCTACAGGAAACCCATTTGAGTCAAATTGAACACACAAAATTGAAAAAGAGAGGCTTCAAGCATGTATTCTCGTCCTCTTACAAACAAGGTCATAAGAGAGGGGTTGCTATATTAATATCAAACACACTCAATTACGAACATTTATCAGAATTACAAGATGAGGAGGGCCGATTTATAAAGATCACAGGGAAAGTGGAGGGGTTCGAAATAACATTTATAAATGTTTATATCCCCCCTGGTAGTAATTGGTTATTTTATAGGCGTATATTTGATCTAATGGTGAATTCTCAAGGGGTCGTGATCTGTGGTGGAGATTTCAACATCAGGCTGAACCCTAATCTGGATGCATCAGGAATGCCCCATCAAGAGACTCCATTAATTAAGAAGGTGAAATCTTTAATGACAGAGTTAGGCATAATAGACGTCTGGAGGGAGTTATATCCCAAAAACAGAGATTATACACATTACTCTAATGCACATTCTGTCTACTCTAGAATAGATTACTTTTTTATGTTCAGTACTGATAGGTTCAGAATAAGGGAGTGCAATATTAAAACGATCGATCTTTCCGATCACAGCCCAATATCTATAACCATAAATTTGGAAAAAAAAATTAGGAAGGTATTGTGGAAACTTAATGCAAATATACTAAATGATCCAAAATTAAGAGAGGAATTAAAGAAAGGAATAAAAGATTTTCTTGAACTAAACGACTCTGGTGAAGTGTCCCAGGCAATTCTATGGGACACGTTAAAAGCAGTAATGAGGGGAAAAATTATCTCAATAACCTCTCACCTGAAGAAATTAAAGGGGCAGAGATTAGCTGACCTTCAGGGAAGACTAAAACGATTACAATTAGTTGAATGTAGTAAAGCAAACCCAAAGGTAAAAGAAGAAATTAAGAAAATACGAGGTGAAATTGACGACATATATACCCAAGACACTCAGAAAAAAATAATTTTCTTGAAACAGAAATATTATGAAATTGGTGGCAAATCAGCAAAACTATTAGCATATAAGTTACGTAAACAGAGGGTAGAAAATACTATTTACAAAGTAAAAAATCCCCAGACCGGGGCAGTGGAAAGTAAACTGGAGAAAATCCAAGAGAGTTTTGAAATGTTTTATCAGGCTTTATACTCCCAACCCCTAGCGCCAAATGAGACTCAGATTGAAACCTTTTTAAAATCTTTAGACCTACCAGTACTGACAAGCTTACAAGGGGAAAAGTTAGTACAACCAATAACAACCAAGGAACTACATTTGGCTATCTCTAAATTAAAGGTGGGAAAGTCACCAGGTGCTGACGGTTATACTGCAGAATGGTATAAAATCCTAAAAGAAGAACTAACCCCCCCCTTATTGAATACTTTTAATTGCAGTATACAAAAAGGTGAAATCCCTCCATCATGGAGAGACGCAATTATTTCAGTCATCCCTAAAGAGGGCAAAGACAAACAAGACTGTAGCAACTACAGACCCATTAGTGTCCTTAATCTAGATTATAAACTGTTCACATCAATATTAGCACGTAGATTGGAAAAAGTTTTACCTGACCTGATACACTTAGATCAAACTGGTTTTATTCAACAAAGACAAACTTCAGACAATATCAGAAGGTCACTACATGTAATCAGACAAACAGCTAAGGACAAAACCAAGGCTATGATTGTGGGATTAGATGCCGAGAAGGCTTTTGATTCGGTCAGATGGTTATTTCTATACAAAGTACTGGAAAAATTTGGTTTTAAGGACAGTTTTATATCATTAATAAAGACTCTGTACAATAAGCCTAGGGCTCGTATAAAGATAAATGGGGATCTCTCAGACTCTTTTATCCTGGAGAGGGGAACAAGGCAGGGTTGCCCGATCTCTCCCCTCCTTTTTGCCCTATATATTGAACCTCTCGGTCAGTTAATACGACAATGTGAAGATGTTAAAGGTATTAATGTATCTGGTAAAGAACAAAAAGTCGCAATGTTTGCAGATGATGTTTTGGTATTTTTGGAGGAGCCTGAAAATTCATTCACAGACTTAATGTCACTACTGTCTGATTTTGGGAAGTTGTCAGGCTATAGATTAAACATATCAAAAACACAGGTCATGACCTTAAATTTCAGTGCCTCCAAATCTTTGCAAGTTAAATATAACCTTAACTGGGGAGCAGACTCATTAAAATATTTAGGAATAACCCTGACAAAAGACCTTTCTAAGGTGTCTATATTAAACTACGGACCACTATCCTTAAGTATAAAATCGGATTTGCATAGATGGAATCTCGTCCCTTTCCTTAATTTGAATTCGAGGATAAATGCAGTAAAAATGAATATTCTCCCGAGGTTATTATACTTATTTAGGACCTTACCAGTAGAAGTGAGTGACACTCAATTCAGGGAATGGGATAAATGGATATCCCGTTTCATATGGCAGGGAAAGAGACCTAGAGTCCGCTTCTCTGTCTTACAGTTAAGAAAAGAAAGCGGTGGAGCAATGCTCCCATGTTTAAGATATTACTATTATGCTTCGCAACTAATCCCCATGCTACACTGGTGTAATCAAGAGTACATAGCTAATTGGAAGATATTAGAGCTTGGTGTGACCTCCAATTTCCCTTTACAGGCTGCAATTGCAGATAAAGGACTCGCAGACCGATTGATGGGCCTAAACCCATGGGTAGATCACACTCTGAAAATGTGGCAGAAAGTGGTCAAAATATGTGAAATTGATGCTATGCTCAGAATCTTTAGGTGGTGCGCATATGACACAGATTTCCAACCAAACAGAGGTGACAAAAGATTTAAATCTTGGATAAGTAAGGGACTAACAACATACCTCTCATTCACACACAAAAGTACACTACATAGTTTTCAGTCCCTACAAACTATATACGACTTGCAACAGATGGATTTCTTCAGGTTCCTCCAAATGCGAACTTATTTTAATAAAGAGTGCAAAATTATAAATTTAACATTGAATGAATCCAATTTTTTCAAAATCCTAAAACTTGCCTATAGCTCAACTATAAATAAAGGTATTTCGAGGTTATACAATGTTCTACTCCATGCCAGGAGAGACAACACTTTACATATAAAAGAAAAATGGGAGAAGGAAGCCGGAATCAAAATATTGGAGGAGGACTGGGAGGAAATATGTGACTTCCAGTGGTCCTCTACTAATTCACTGGAATGGAGAGAGCATTGCTGGAAAAACATCATAAGGTTCTTTAAAACCCCTCTCCAGGGTAAATACAGAAATGCAAATTCAGAGTGTTGGCGACAATGTGGTTCAGTGGAGGCAAACCATTATCATGTGTTCTGGGACTGTCCTAGATTGTACCAGTATTGGTGTGGGATTCATAAAACACTGAACTCTGTATTTAAGGTACAAATATCTTTTGACTTTGTAAATCTATATTTGGGTCGTGTTACAACTGTAGAACGGAGGACAGATATAAAGCTGCTGCAGGCCCTTTTAGCTGCCAGTAAAAAAACTATCACGAGAAAGTGGTTGAACCCAACCCCACCAACATTGGATGATTGGCACGAAATAACTCTTGAAATTTTTAAAATGGAAAAAATGACATACTCTCTTAGAATCCAGAAGGATAAGTTCTACCAAATTTGGAACAAATGGATTAACTTTATATCCCCTTTCCACGCAAGTTTTGTATGACTCCTCCAGAGTATTCTCTATCTTATTTCTCTGTACACCCCATGTTTTCTATGTTGTTTTTTAATGGAAAATGTTAAAACTGTAAGCACCCTAGTTCATAAGTTAAGTTGATTTATTCTGAAATGTATGTATGTTGAAAAACTGAAAAAGGGCTTTGATATAATTGTAAGGAGTATTGTGTACTATCCTTTGTACCTTTTTCCAATAAAAAGAAATAATTGCAAAAAAAAAAAAAAAAAAAAAAAAAAAGAATTTTGAGTTTGATTTAAATCATTAATTCATTTTTGCTCTGACGTCAGTGTAGAAGCAGTACATTAAAAATGCAGTAGTGTAGTAGTAGCAAAGTAGAAAAACCTCACCAACAGATTCAGTCTCTTCTCTTAGTTTTCATCAGTTTTTGAGCAAAAACCTTCACCTTAAACAGATTCATTAGTTCCTAAATCTGTGCAAAATACTTACTCACAATTACATTTGAAAGTAAGTACTTTTATACTTTTAAGTATAAATACACAAGTATACATCCATAAAAGGGAGGACATTTGTGCAGCACACTAGCCTGGCCTGCCAAACTCTTCTATTCAAAGAAGTCTTGTACCCTTTTGGTACCATTTTGTTTCTCTGGCGGAGCAATGACCGGCAGAGTAACATATCAGAGAAAAGAAGGGTGGGACGTAAGCTGTGCACCAGACATTCTTGCCGTTTTTTTTTTTTTCTTTTTTTTTTTTTCTTTCATAAAACTCTGTACTTATTTGTGAACGGGGACAGCAGCAGAAGCCAGTTTTTCAAAGACCTGTGGAGAAAGTTAGTTTTTTTTAAATGTGGTTATGTGGAATGTCAGAGAATGTTGTTAAAATGACAGCAAGACAGAGGACTGGTCAATAACGCAGACTTCAGGAGAACCAACAGGTGAAGAAGGAAAGCACTAACCGCCATTAATCAGGCCAGAGAAGTTTTTAAATTAGCTCAGTAGCTAGTGCTCCATGGTGAGCTCTTCCGCTTTCATAAGATGCGTTCTTTTATTGGGTGTTAGGGTTAGGGTTAGAAAAAATAACCCAATATTGCCGCCAAGAACAGAAAAGGGGCTGTTTTTAATTAGCCCAGGAACCGCACAACCCATTCCATTAGTGTGGAGATTGACAGAAGAGAGTCCCGCCCCCAGTCCTATCTACAGCATTAAGGGCAAAATGTTTTTTAGCTCTGGATTTGGGCAATAGCAGAACATGCAAATGTCTTTTATTTTTGAGTGATTGCAGCGCTAATCTAATAAACTATCATGAGAAAAGTTAACCCTTATGCTCCGTTTTGTAAATTTTTGTACATTTTGCTCAACTTTTCTTTTTTTTTTTTTTGGTGATCGTTTAGACTGCTTGGGGCCTGAATTTTTGCAGGAAATGTTAGCCATTTTTTTTTTAAATCCAGTGTTTTTTCTTTTACGTGTCACCTATCTTCTATGATTTTTGTATGTGCTCAAAAATTGCTATAAAATCATCAGACATCAATTTTTTTAATGCTTTTTTTTTTTACATACATTTCTTAAACTACTTGTATCTGCTTAGAACTACCAAATATTAAATAATTTTCTGGATTTTAACCCTTTAAATGCCAGTTTGATTATATGAATTTTGA
This sequence comes from Bostrychus sinensis, assembly GCA_020698575.1. Lineage (NCBI taxonomy): Eukaryota > Metazoa > Chordata > Actinopteri > Gobiiformes > Eleotridae > Bostrychus > Bostrychus sinensis. The sequence goes on from CM036253.1 coordinate 2,062,866, forward strand.
AAAATGGATTACAAAAAAACACTAAAACTTAATTATTTTCAAAATAATAAGTAGTAGAGGGATAGGGCTTTGGCAGTGATTAGAGCCTTGGATGTGTCAAATATGAGCAGCAAAATTGAGCCTACAATGATTAAAATCTCCTAAAACAAACATGGGTGCATTAGGCTTGTTCTGTAGCTCCTGGTGAACGCAGACTGCAATTAAACAGGCTGCTCTAGCTGCATTGCCACTGGGAGAGATATAAACAGCACAGATGAAAATATTCTCAAACTCCCTGCCAGTTCTAGGTCCGGTGTGCAAACAGCAGCCTTAATAGAGTAGTTAGTACACCAAGATTTCTTGATAAAACACCGATACCTCCGCCTTTGGTCTTCTCGGAGTCTGAATTACGGTCCATCATGACAAACTCTGGTGTTGAGGCGCTGGGAGTGGGCATTGCTGAACAGTATCAATGGTAGTGGGGGCTTGTTGTACCTGCACCTGAGGCGGTGGTGAATGCTACCCCTCCTTCCCTGCTTCTGTAACCTTAAGTACTGGTTCCTTGGTTGGGGTTCTGGCTCCTTCGGTATGTGGTCTAGTAGACTTGGTTCTGGCGCTCCTCTATTTCGGACATTCAATATAAGTTCTCTGCCGTACACACGTGGAGACGGATCACACCTCCTGGTTGCTCTGTGTGCGGCGTCCTGTTGCTCAACCAGGCTCAATGGTACAAGCAATGCCAGCAGCAAGGCTATACTTGTAATCCAATCCATGTTTCTATGTCGCGTGTTCTCAGTTCTCTTAACTGCCACTCATCCATACACTTATCTTACAATCTGGGAATTAAAAACACAGATAAAAGTAAAATAAGAAGTGGTAGTAGTACTAGTAGCTGTTGCAGAAGTTGTAGCAGCAGCAGTATCTGTAGAAGTAGTAGTACAATAAATACATTTAAAATACTTTTATCATCTGTTCTCATCATTTATTCTTTATTCAGATTGTGGAACTGCAGTTTGTCAGAGTCCAGCTGTTCTTCTCTGGCCTCAGCTCTGAAGTCCAACCCCTCACATCTGAAAGACCTGGGTTTGGGGGGTAACAGAGACCTGAAGGACTCAGGAGTGGAGCATCTGTGTGGTTTTCTGCAGAGTCCAGACTGTCGACTGGAGACTCTGAGGTCAGTTCACTGTTACTGTTACTGTTACACACTTCACATGTTCCACAGCTCCACCTCAGTCATGAACACAACTACATCCATAAAAGGGTGGACATTTGTGCAGCACACACTGTTGTTGATGAAGCAGAGAAAATGCAAATCAAATCATTTAGTGGTGGACACATTTATCACCACTACAGGAGCTATAAACTCTTTGAAGCAGCTGTTGTGATATTGGGAATTAGGGCTATGGATATGGATAATTATGGATTATGTTTTAGTCAACCCTTTGTCACTGGTTCTGTTCATTATCTTTATGGACAGAATTTCTAGATACAGCCAGGGGCTGGAGGGAGTCCGGTTTGGGAACCACAGTAGTGGTACTGCTACTGCTACTGTCTTAATGTGAAATGTCTGGGATGAGAACCAGAAACTCCAAGTCTGAGGCCATGGTTCTCTATCGGAAAAGGGAGGCTTGCCCTCTCCAGGTCGGAGGAGAGTTCCTGCCTCTAGTGGAGGAGTTTAAGTATCTCGGGGTCTTGTTCACGAGTGAGGGAAGGATGGACTTGAGATTGACAGGCGGATTGGTGCAGTGGCTGCAATAATCGGTCATTGTATCAGCTCTTGAATTCCGGTTGATCTACGTTCCTTCTTTCACCTATGGTCATGAGCTTTGGGTCATGATCGAAAGGACAAGATCCCAGATACAAGCGGCCGAAATGAGTTTCCCCTGCAGGGTGGCTGGGTGCTCCCTTAGAGTTAGGGTGAGGAGCTTGGTTGCTCTACTCTGAACTCCTCCCGAGTAACCGAGCTCCTCACCCTATCTCTAAGGGAGCGCCCAGCCACCCTGCAGGGGAAACTCATTTCGGCCGCTTGTATCCGGGATCTTGTCCTTTCAGTCCCTCCACATCGAGAGGAGTCAGCTGAGGTGGTTCGGAAATCTGTTCCAAATGCCTTCTGGGCGTTCTGGGCATGTCCCACTGGAAGGATGGTCTGAGGAAGACCCAGGACATGTGGAGGGACTGTGTCTCCTGCTGGGCTGGGAATGCTTTGGGGTTCCTCTGGGCAAGCTGGAGGAAAAGTCCAGGGAGAGGGAGGTCTAGGTGTCCCTGCTTAGACTGCTGCCCCTACGACCCAGCCCTGGATAAGTTGAAGAAGCTGGGTGGATGGATAGTAGTAACAGTAGTAGTCGCAGTACTAGTAGTAGAAGTAGCAGTAGTAGTAGTAGCAGCAATAGCAGTAGTAGTAATACAATAAACACATTTAATTTTATCATCTATTCTCATCATTTATTCTTTATTCAGATTAAACAGCTGCAGTTTGTCAGGGTCCAGCTGTTCTTCTCTGGCCTCAGCTCTGAAGTCCAACCCCTCACATCTGAGAGAACTGAATCTTTATAATAATGACCTGAAGGAGTCAGATGTTCAGGAGCTGCTTGAACTCCAACAGAGTCGTCACTGTCAACTGGAGAAATTACGGTGAGTATATTGTGTAGTGAGTATATTGTGTAGTGAACAGGAGCCAATCAGAGCAAAGCCTGGTTTGGTTCATTGTTTTCTGATCTCAGTGAATGTGACTCTGCTGAATCCAAATGAAAACAGCACAGACTGAGTCCTGATGCCTGCAGTACAGCCTCCTGTCTCAGGGATCCATGTGGACAAAGCACAGGCCGCACTTCTAGGTCACATCAGGCTCTGGGGGGAAGACTTCCTATTGTCTACCCTGCTCTGCATCTTCAATGCTTCGCCCAATGTCTTTCCTGCCGGTGTCTAAACACCAAAGCTATTTGAGTAATTGTTTTCAATAAATCTTTTCCAATGCATACATTCATCTCTGTCCAGTTTGAAATGTATGAGGTGCCACGTGGGACAAAAACTAGAATATCTTCTCACACACGCACATGAAATGGTTACACACACACACACACACACACATATGAAAACCTCTCACATGCTTATGAAATTCACTGCAACAGGAAGGCAATTCATTTGAACTTGAACATTTCTGTAATACTATGAAGACTTTTTATACTGGAAGTAATAGTTCAGTAAAAGTAAGTGATGGTACCACGCAAAGATTTAGGGTGCATTCACACCAGCCCTGTTTGGTCCACTTTAATTGAACTCTAGTTTATTTAGTTTATTTTATTCGGAAAGTTCGGTTCGTTTGGGGAGGTGTGAATGCGCAATCGAACTCTGATCCGGACCAAAAAGTGAACTCTGGTCCGTCTGAAAAGCTTGGTTTCGGCTCGGTTGAAGTGAACCCTGGTGCGGTTTGATTGCAGATGTGAGCAAAGTGGACCAAACAGCGATCCAAAACCAGGAAACGGACCACTCTGCGGGGCTTTGTGGGTCAACGCAACCAAAACAAATGCACATGTACAGTGATAATGGGACAAATGGCTCACAGTCAGACGTGGCGTGAGGAGGAGATATGAGCCCTGAGAGAGATGTGTGACCGCTCACAAAATCAATCAAGTTTTCAAGCTAATTAGAGGAAAAATGGAGGCGTTGGGATTCCCCTGTACTGTAGAGCAGTGACACCAAAAGATTATATTGTGATTAATTTATTCTACCAGTAATAGGCTAAATAAATTCGGTCATGCCCTACCTTGCTCAGTGTCTGTAGCCTATAATGTGGACAGCAGAGGTATGCAGTTCTCTGTCTCTCTGCCCTGCGTCCACCACCTCGCACATACCGTACGTAGCCTCCGCCTCACCTCGGTGTAAAAACAACATTCTTCGTGGTCCGCTGCCTCATCTGCCGCTCAGGCCGAAACCATTGTTGATACGTATAGATCTGACACATTTCTAAAATTCCAAACAGAAATCCCAACTCTGCTTGAATCTGATGCCGCTCTTTTGTTTACATCATGTAATGGAGGTAGCTGCTCCTCACTGACCAATAGAGGAGCAGGGTTTCCTGTTCTCTGTCTCATCTGTCCTCTCCTTCAGTAATTCTTGATGCAGCGCCCCCACAGGCGAGGGGGAAATACCTTATTCAAAAGGTTTGGTTCGTTTGCCAAAGTGCAGTGTGAAAGCGAACCGCACCAGTTTAAAAATGCAACAGTGTTGTACTTTAGTACATTTTTTTTTTTTTACCAGTAATGGAGATGTCTATTCCAGGGTACTGGAGAGGAGAATTCGGCCGATAGTCGAACCTCGGATTCAGGAGGAACAATGCGGTTTTCGTCCTGGCCGTGGAACAGTGGACCAGCTCTACACCCTCTATCGGGTGCTCGAGGGTTCATGGGAGTTCGCCCATCCAGTCCACATGTGTTTTGTGGATTTGGAGAAGGCGTTCGACCGTGTCCCTCGTAGCGTCCTGTGGGGGGTACTCTGGGAGTATGGGGTCCGGGGCCCTTTGCTAAGGGCTGTCCGGTCCCTGTATGACCGGAGCAGGAGCTTGGTCCGCATTGCCGGTTGTAAGTCAGACCTGTTTCCAGTGCATGTTGGACTCCGGCAGGGCTGTCCTTTGTCACCGGTTCTGTTCATTATTTTTATGGACAGAATTTCTAGGCGCAGCCAAGGGCCGGAGGGAGTCTGGTTTGGGAACCACAGGATTTCATCTCTGCTTTTTGCGGATGATGTTGTCCTGTTGGCTTCATCAAACCAGGACCTTCAGTGTGCACTGGGGCGGTTTGCGGCCGAGTGTGAAGCGGCTGGGATGAGAATCAGCACCTCCAAGTCCGAGGCCATGGTTCTCGACCGGAAAAGGGTGGCTTGCCCTCTCCAGGTTGGGGGAGAGTTCCTGCCTCAAGTGGAGGAGTTCAAGTATCTTGGGGTCTTGTTCACGAGTGAGGGAAGGATGGAGCGTGAGATCGACAGGCGGATCGGTGCAGCGTCTGCAGTAATGCGGTCGTTGTATCGGTCTGTTGTGGTAAAGAAGGAGCTGAGCCGAAAGGCGAAGCTCTCGATTTATCGGTCGATCTACGTTCCTACTCTCACCTATGGTCATGAGCTTTGGGTCATGACCGAAAGGACAAGATCCCGGATACAAGCGGCCGAAATGAGTTTCCTCCGCAGGGTGGCTGGGCGCTCCCTTAGAGATTGGGTGAGAAGCTCTGTCACACGGGAGGAGCTCGGAGTAGAGCTGCTGCTCCTCCACATCGAGAGGAGTCAGTTGAGGTGGCTCGGGCATCTGTTTCGGATGCCTCCTGGTCGCCTCCCTGGGGAGGTGTTCCGGGCATGTCCCACCGGGAGGAGGCCCCGGGGAAGACCTAGGACACGCTGGAGGGACTATGTCTCTCGGCTGGCCTGGGAACGCCTTGGGGTCCCCCCGGTAGAGCTGGAGGAAGTGTCTGTGGATAGGGAAGTCTGGGCATCTTTGCTTAGACTGCTGCCTCCGCGACCCGGTCCCGGATAAGCGGAAGAAGATGGATGGATGGATGGAGATGCCCTCCAGATTACTTGATTTAATGTAATGGCAAAACATTTGAGCGACAACAAGAAACAGATAAACAGACTCTGGACCGCCTTGCCTTACCCCTCTCTCTAATAATGAGGCCTGTTTAAATGTTGGTTGAGTGATGACATGCTCAGTGCTGTTAGGCTGAGACGGGGCAGAGGAGGCAAGTCCTCTCAGCTGTAGGTGTAGGTGAAGCAGCAGCTTGATTTTGTTGATTTTGATTTTTGGCTAAATTTGTGCTATAGCTTCATATGTGTGTGTGCATATGAGAGCATTTTATAGATGTGTGTGTGAGAAGATAATCTGATTTTTGTCCCACATGGCACCCCATACCCTACAGTCTGGGACATCTGGGAGCCTCTCTTAAAGAAGAGCAGTCTTAATGCCACAGTATTGAACAACTATCGGCCCATATCAAACCTGCCATTTTTAGGTAAAGTCCTTGAGTGCTGCTTTTGATACAGTTGACCATGTGATCCTGTTACAAAGATTAGAGGACTGGGTAGGCATTTCTGGGACTGCCCTTAAATGGTTTAAGTCCTATCTTAAAGACAGGAAGTACTTTGTTGAAATCGGTAACTGTGAGGTGCCCCAGGGGTCCATCCTGGGACCTCTTTTGTTCAATCTTTACATGCTCCCTTTAGGCCAGTTAACAGTAAACAGCAATAACATATCCTACCACAATTATGCAGATGACTCTCAGATTTACATCTCACTGACAGTGGGTGAATATGGACCTGTGGATTCACTCTGTCACTGCATCCAACAGATGAATGTGTGAATGAGAGACAATTTTCTCCAGCTAAACACAGACAAGACTGATTAAAATCCAATCAGCTTTTTTTTGGCCCACAGAAACAAAGAGAAAGTGTCTATAGTCACCTCGAGTCTCTTTCTCTAAAACTTATAAGTCAGGTTAGAAATCTAGGGGTAATCATGGACTCAAATTTTAACTTTAACAGTAACATTAAATCTATAACGTCATCAGCATTTTACCATCTCAAAAACATTGCCAGAATCAAAGGTATACTGTCTAAACCAGACCTAGAGAGACTTTTAATACGTTTATCTCCAGCAGGTTAGGCTACTGTAATGGTCTGCTCACTGTAGTAGTAGTAGTAGTAATAGTACAATAAATACATTTCTCATCTGTTCTCATCATTTATTCTTTATTCAGATTGGACAGGGGCAGTTTGTCAGAGTCCAGCTGTTCTTCTCTGGCCTCAGCTCTGAAGTCCAACCCCTCACATCTGAAACATCTGGATCTGGGGAAGAACCCAGACCTGAAGGAGTCAGATGTTCAGGGGCTGCTTGAACTTGAACAGAGCCCTCCCTATCGACTGGAGGAACTACAGTGAGTATATTGTGTAGTGCAGGGGTGGGCAATTATTTTTACCTGAGGGCCACATTTAAATCTGGGGCGGTTGCAGAGGGCCGGGTCAACGCCTACTTTGCTTGTGCTCAATAATGACTGTGTATCTATTTATGTTTAAACTTAATAAATATAAGCAAGCAAATGCAAAAAGAATACAGGAAATTTCAGCATTTTCCCAAACAATTTTCCATTAACAAATACAGATCGTTTAGTTTAAATGTGCATTTAGCTGTATTAGTGTTTAGTTTACTGACCAGTTCAGTCAAATCAACAGAACACCAGCAGCTCCAGTCTGCATCTGAGAGCTTTCCTTGGTCAGGACAAAACTCATGGATCTTTTTCCTCAGGTCTCAAACCCCTTTTCAATCCTCTGCCTACACTGAGCCTCTGACAGCAGCAGACCCATGTCTCCATGTTCACTCCTGCTCCTTTAAAAGTGCAACAAGCTGCTTGTGATCCATAACTCTTCCTTGTTATAAATATTCACTGAGGTCCAATCTGTGAAAATGTCCTCAAGTTAAGTCCAGAACATCACAGGGTCTGTTTCAGGTCTTCAAATAGCATTCCTTTAAATTATATTTCATCAATAAAATAAAAAGGTACATTTTATATTTTTATATCAAATAAATTAATTTTAAAATAAAAGATTTGATTGCTCTGAATAACTATTTTAAGAAAAATAATAATCAGCTCTTACTTTTAAACTTAACTTAAATAACATTGTTGTGCTGTGACTGCTGGGGTGAGGTCTGACAGTGAGCTGTGTTGTGCTTGGTTTCTTTATGGAGCTGAATTCTACTTCTTTTAATAAAGGTGTAGCGTACATATATAAAAATATATACACTGAACTAAGACAAAGGTTAAGAGTAATAACTCCGCATTGGTACCAGTTAGCCTTGCGCTAACGTGCAGATTAAAACACCTAAACTAATGTCTTAAGAGGGAAAGATTGACCAGGATTGACTCAGTTTAATAGATAAAGATCACCAAACTCAACTTAATTTAGATTAAGTATAACGTTTATTTACACAATAAGGTGGAATAGTATATGGGTAAATATTGAAAGGAATGTAATTTTGAACAGAACCGTTATGCAGAATTACTGATTAACTAATGATGAATTGCAGTGGAGTAAGTTATAAGTTGATTTATTAAATTATTGCAAATTTAGAAATAAGGGAATAGACTCTGAGACTATAAGCGCCAAGACTGTCACATAACACTGGTCTACCGTACTTCGGAGCAGGAGGGGAAGGGCGGTGACGACAGCCAGCCTCCGGTTTCAGCCAGGGGCTCGGATGTTGGTCCTTCCTTTAGAGCCGCGGGGTGTAGCAGGGTTGGTCTTCCCGGTCCCAAGCTGCGGGTCGTGGTTTGATCTCCAAGCTCCACAAGCCAGTCGCCAGATGTCCCGTTAACAGCAAGCGTGATGCCGCTCAGGGAGAGTTTAGCTGTTGTCAGCATAAGGCAGCGTCAAAGTCTCAGAGTATGGCAAATGTCCCTTTGAATGCCAAATGAAAAATTCAATAAAAATCCTTTCACAGCGATTTAAAACTTTAGAAGTATAACGTCTTAAATTAGCCACTTTGGTCAAGGCAGCGATTGTTAAAGCTGGCGGATGTTGCGTGGCGCAAGGCTTTTCAAAATAAACTACAAAAATGATACTTGAACAAAAGTTTGGTGACTTATCGTGAAAAGATGTTATCACCTGCAACGTAAACTTAACGCAACAAAAATGACGAGAAGAAAGGAAAAATTAGACTTAGAAGATGCAGGAGAGATGGAGATGAGACGAGACAAAGACTAGACCAAGACTAAGACAAGACTGAGGAATGCGGACCGCTCCCCAAGATAAGACTGAAAAGGGGGGGTGCCTCTCTTGAGTCTCTGAATTGATAGTGGAGAGGATTCGAATTACCTAAGTAAATGTCATAAAGAGAAATGTGTCTTACTCCACTTCAATTTACGTACCTTTAAAAACATGTTACATTTAACAGTTTGCACAAAACATAGCTATGACATTTTTCTGTAAAGTAACATGTTAATGCATATAAAGTCTTTTAAAACGCATAACTTTGTCGGGATGGACAAAGGCGTAGGTTAATTATCTGGTTGTGGTGCCGTTTGTGCCAGGTCTCTGGTTCTTATCAGAGAAGAGAGGAGACCTCTTCTGGCATATTTATTAGTCTGCAGTTCATATAGGACAGATATATGTCTTGGTTCCGCATCCTTGGTGGGTAAGAGCAGACTTCTCGTCTCCTAAAGGAATGTCCATTTTTGATAGAATTTCAGCAGTGGTCCAATACTCCTGCAAAGGCCACTGTCTCAGAACACAAGACACTGGCTCTGAGCTGGTCTCTGGGCTCTGAGCTGGTCTCTGGGCTCTGAGCTGGTCTCTGGTCTCTGAGCTGGTCTCTGGTCTCTGAGCTGGTCTCTGGGAGTAGGAAGTCGTTTTCAGTCCAGTCTGGCTTCACCCCGTCCGATACCTGTCTCTGTCTCTCCTCTCTCCAGTGCGTATCTCACTTCTTGTACCCAAATGCGTGGATGTGATTGGTAGATTAGCGTTGCATGTGAAGAGTCACAATCGACTTTTCCAGCACATTTCCGTACCGTGTGTAGTGAGTATAGTGTAAAATAAATGGTAAATGGTCACATTTATACCGCGCTTTTTTACCTCCATGGGTACCCAAAGCGCTTTACATCAAGGCACCATTCACCCAATCACACTCACACATTCATACACCAGTGTGCACAGACACCGGAGGCAAGGTGGGTTAAGTGTCTTGCCCAAGGACACAACGACAGTATGCAACGGTGGGAGCGGGGTTTGAACCACCATCCTTCTGGTTAATGGCCAAGCGGCTCTTCCAACTGAGCTACTGCCGCCCCAAGTGTGTAGTGAGTATAGTGTGTAGCGAGTATATCGTGTAGCGAGTATAGCATGTAGTGAGTATAGCGAGTATAGCGTGTAGCGAGTATAGCGTGTAACGAGTATAGTGTGTAGTGTTTGCTGATTTCAGTGAATGTGGCTCTGCTGAATCCAGATGAAAACCTGAGTCCTGAACACGAAGCACGAGCAATGGCAGCATGGCGGCAGCGCACAGTTTTAGAAGCGATGAGGAGCAGCATTATTTTATGGATAACTTTGGGGAAAGTGACTCTGACTCTGACTTTTATGGATTTCAAAGTGATGAGGACTTTGATTACACATTGGAAAACAATGATAGCGACGACATTTCAGAGAGTGAAACTTAACGAAGAAGACGAGCCTGCCGGTGATACGTCTGCATGGAGTCCTGTGATATCCGAACAAACTATCGGGAACTTTGTTCTTGATTATGGACCGAAATTGCCCCAAAATCTGGATGCTGCTGATGCTAGTCCGCTGAAAGATTTCAGTCTTTTTTTCCAAGATGAGGTGTATGACAGCATTGCTACAGAAGCAAACGCTTATGCAGCGCTCTGCGCTCGAGAAAGTGGCCAAGCAGACAAATACTGGAAACCCACTGACGGGGAAGAGATGAAAGCGTTTTTTGGATTATCGATACTTATGGGTATAAATCCCATGCACTAATACTCGGATTACACTTCTGGAGATCCTTTCCTGGGTGTCAACGGGTTTCAGCGCGTCATGACCATGAATAGGTATGAAAAGCTTTCTCAGTACCTACACTGCAATCACGCTGCAGTGCGTCTTGATAGAAATGATCCTAGTTATCATCCCATTGCAAAGTCGCTCCTATAGTTGACATGGCACCTCAGAATTTCAAAATGTACTACAAGCACAGTCGTGACATCTCCATTGATGAAGCCATGAAGGGCTACAAAGGTAGAACAGAGGTATGCATGTACATGCCTAAAAAGCCAGAGAAATTTGGAATAAAATTTTGGGCAAGGTGTGATGGTAGGACAGCTTACATGTCTGACTTTCAGTTATATTCAGGCAAGCGTGATCAGACTCCTCTTCAGCAGCTTCATGGACTAGGTTATCAAGTCATTCATGAGATGACACGAGACTTAGTTGGCCTAAATCACTGTGTTTACTTTGACCGTATTTTCTCTTCAGTTTTCTTGTTGGAGCATCTCCTGTCAGACCACATATATGCTTGTGGGACAATGTTGACTACCAGAAAAGATGTTCCCCCTGCCATGAAACAAAAGAAACCGCTCAAGAAACAGAGAGGTGACACTAGTAGCTTTCAGAAAAACGAAGTCACTGTGACTGCCTGGAATGACAACAACATTGTAATTGTTGCTCACAGTTGCCTTACTCATCCAAGTGAAATGATTACCTGTGAACAGCAGGTGGGCAGACAGAAATTGACTTTGCCACAACCCCAGGCTATCAACAGGTATAACCAACACATGAATGGCGTTGATGTTCATGATCAACTAAGGAAACAGTATGCAGCATCACGTGCTAGCAAAAAGTATTGGAAGTACATCTTATGGTTTGTGGTTGACTGCTGCCGTGTAAATGCCTGGATTATGTACAAGCTGGCATCAACCAGACAGTTAGGAAAGAAGAGGCGCTATGCCCAGAAGGATTTTGTCTTGGAGTTGAGTAAGGAGTTGATCAATGACTTCTCCAGCAGAAAGCAAGCTGCCGTTCGCGAGTGTGGATCTCCTATAAACATTGATATGCAGAAACGCAAGACGATACACACCTTTGAGCGACTACCTGGAAAACACCGCAGGTGCAAAAGCTGCTACAAGAATGAACGCCACCATGAAACTGTATGTGGCTGTTCAACATGCAATATACACATGTGCACCGACTGGTTCAGATTAATCAGAGTTTTCAGATGTTATTACATGTTTCTATATAAAAAACAGTTCAGAGTTCAAGTTTCTTCATGGTGAATGTAAATTAGTTGAATAAGCTAAATGGAAAAAAAACAAGTTAGGTACACACAGGTGTACAACAGATACAAACTGGTGTACACCTGTCTATACTGTATCTGGTGACATGAAGTCTTTCTCAATACTTTGACAAATATACACTGAACAAAAATATAAACACAACACTTTTGCTTTTGCTCCCATTTTTCATGAGATGAACTCAAAGATCTGAAACTTTTTCTACATACACAAAATAACCATATCTCTCAAATATTGTTCACAAATCTGTCAAATCTGTGATAGTGAGCACTTCTCCTTTGCCGAGATAATCCATCCCTCCTCACAGGTGTGCCATATCCAGATGCTGATGAGACAGCATGATTATTGCACAGGTGTGCCTCAGACTGGCCACAATAAAAGACCACTCTGAAACATACAGTTTTGTTTTACTGGGGGGGTTTACTGGGAGGTCTGGGGACTCCAGTCAGTATCTGGTGTGACCACCATTGGCCTCATGCAGTGCAACACATCTCCTTCCCATAGAGTTGATCAGGTTGTCGATTGTGGCCTGTGGAATTTTGGTCCACTCCTCTTCAATGGCTGTGCGAAGTTGCTGAATATTGGTAGGACCTGGAACACGCTGTCGTATACGCCGATCCAGAGCATCCCAAACATGCTCAATGGGTGACATGTCTGGTGAGTATGCTGGCCATGCAAGAACTGGGATGTTTTCAGCTTCCAAGAATTGTGTACAGATCCTTGCAACATGGGGTCGTGCATTATCATGCTGCAACATGAGGTGATGTTGTTGGATGTATGGCACAACAATGGGCCTCAGGATCTCGTCACGATATCTCTGTGCATTCAAAATGCCATCAATAAAATGCATCTGTGTTCTTCATCCATAACATACGCCTGCCCATACCATAACCCCGCCGCCACCATGGGCCACTCGATCCACAACAGTGACATCAGAAAACCGCTCACCCACACGACGCCACACACGCTGTCTGCCATCTGCCCTGAAAAGTGTAAACCGGGATTCATCCGTGAAGAGAACACCTCTCCAACGTGCCAGGCGCCATCGCATGTGAGCATTTGCCCACTCGAGTCGGTTACGACGACGACCTGGAGTCAGGTCAAGACCCCGATAAGGACGACGAGCATGCAGATGAGCTTCCCTGAGACGGTTTCTGACAGTTTGTGCAGAAATTCTTTGGTTATGCAAACCGATTGTTTCAGCAGCTGTCCGAGTGGCTGGTCTCAGACGATCTTGGAGGTGAACATGCTGGATGTGGAGGTCCTGGGCTGGTGTGGTTACACGTCGTCTGCAGTTGTGAGGCTGGTTGGATGTACTGCCAAATTCTCTGAAACGCCTTTGGAGACGGCTTATGGTAGAGAAATGAACATTCAATTCACGAGCAACAGCTCTGGTGGACATTCCTGCCGTCAGCATGCCAATTGCATGCTCCCTCAAAACTTGCGACATCTGTGGCATTGTGCTGTGTGATTAAACTGCACATTTCAGAGTGGCCTTTTATTGTGGCCAGTCTGAGGCACACCTGTGCAATAATCATGCTGTCTCATCAGCATCTGGATATGGCACACCTGTGAGGAGGGATGGATTATCTCGGCAAAGGAGAAGTGCTCACTATCACAGATTTGACAGATTTGTGAACAGTATTTGAGAGATATGGTTATTTTGTGTATGTAGAAAAAGTTTCAGATCTTTGAGTTCATCTCATGAAAAATGGGTGCAAGAGCAAAATGTTGCGTTTAAATTTTTGTTCAGTGTATGAAAATATATATGTTAAAATATATTTATGAATATAGTGCTCAGAACATGCATTTACCAGGTGCTGAATGTAGTTTTTTGTTTTCGATTTTGCACCTGACCAGGTAAACTCTCATTTTCAGTGAGCTGTTATACACCTGTAATTGATTTGAATTACATTTAAACATCCATAAATGGATAGTTCAGAGTCTAAGGTTTCCAGAGATACCAAATATGTCTATGTTTCAATAAATTCCATGAGTGTGAAACTCATTTATAATCACTTGTGGAAGTTTGTTTTCTTTTCTGCAATTATGCTCTATGGGTAGCCCTAGTAATATATGTATGGGTTGTTCCTAATAGGTGTCTGGGGGGAAAGAGTTAAAGTGCCCTGGTCGGTGGTGAAAAGTTATCTCTTTAAAGTTACACTGTGTAACTTTTCTCCTAAATATGTGGGGCATACTGACTTGTTTTTGTGATTTTTTTGAGCGATTATAAGGCCTGTTGCTCCGCGTGGGGCTTCTGTACTGAGAAACCACCCTCGCAACTTGGCCGGGAGCGCTCCGCTGTTGAGGAAGAGTCACGTGACAGGGAACGACTTGCTTTACGGCATTCCCTTCAGCTCTTATACCTGAGGTGCAGTATAACCATGAAGCTACTTTTAGCATTGTTATTTTCGCCAGTTCGTCAGGGCCGAAGGACACAAGAAGATGAAGACAATGTCGGACGAGGCAAGAAAAAGAAAATGTGAAAGGGACCGCACCAGATCGCAGACAAGAGTCAACATCGGACAGACTTTTGCTCGCTGGTGTCAGATGAGAGACAGAGAAGGCTGCAAATCAGATCACGTTTTTGCATCTTTATTGTTGGGCAGGTAAATTAGCCTCTTTATTTTTTCTTTAGAACGTGCTTTTTCATACAGTTATTAGTTGTTTTTACTGCGACCATTGTGCGATATTTGTTGATAAGCTAACAATAGCGCTAACTCTATAGAAGATCCAGTCCAAACTTCGAAAGGTAGCAGCAGGTCAACTAAAGTTGAAACAATGATGGAAATAGACGCACGCTCACACAGTTTCAGAAGGAGGAGGGGCCCTAGTGTTTACGTTTTGCGACGGCGCAGTGGCACCTGTGGCCTCTAGAGGCGCAAGACCGGGAATCTTACATAGTGTAACTTTAACTGAAGTAAGTCCAGTTGTTCTCAATTTATTTTTTGATAAATTGAATTTGCTTGGGTGCCTTGTAATATATATTGTTTCAAAGAGATTCTGTTCTGTTGAAATGAGCTCAGGTCTGGTCTGCACAAGTCTGAAGAGGAGTCAAGTAATTCTTGTAAACTGTGTTTGTATTGTGTTGGAGATCCTCACATTGGTTGAAAAATGTTGCCTCCTAAAGTTACAGTTAATCACAGATATTTGATGTTTAGATTAAAGTCATGCGTTTTGTTGGACACCAGTTGTTGGTCTTTGGTCTCTGCTCTGAGGTCTCACCCTTCGTCTGCCTCAGAGGGAACTGGATCTACAGCAAATGAATGTGACAGTTTCAGGACTGAGAGTGTTAAAGGACTTTTAAACAAGACCAGGCCATGGACTGCACACTCTCATGTCTGACGCATTTTATTTCACGTTTATCATCACTCCAACCATTCTTTTATCATAATTTATGTAAAAACTTAATTTGTGATTATTTGTGAGCTTGTGATGAGTCTGTTGTAACTAAGATTATAACTATTATACTACTCCTGTGCTAGGACACACTGCAAATGAATAACAATGAGTTTTAATTAACATTAGAAAATCAGGTTTGTGTTTCTTGTTTCACTCAAACATGTTTTATACATTGTTAGACCTGACAGTTGTTCTCCTCTGAAACTCGCAGAACATTCTGGTTTATACTGGCCATCTATGTTCACTACTGTGTAGTGGTGAGTTCCAGAGGAAAGCTTTTGCCTACGTTATTCATTTTGTTTGTCTGTCTCTGCAGGCTTCCAGATGTGTTTCATGGTGAACCTGAAAGAATATATTCTAAGTAAGAAACTCTGATTTTGAACACATTTCTCACAATATATAAATAAATCATAAAGTAATTTTTCTGTTTCATCCTGCAGGTCTGACGAAAGTGAGTACAAAAGCTTTGTCAGTCTTAAGATATCGTCTGTGTTTGAAAGATATTAGATTATGTGTAAATTCTTCTGCACTGTGGTCTTAACTAAAATTTGAAGAGAATATGGGAACTGCTGTCCAGAGTTACCTGGGCTGAAATATGGTTCTTACTAAACTCTCATTTCATTTCACAGAACCATCCACATCCACAGCTGCCTGTTTGTTTGAGGAGGCTCAGCCCGGACCGTCAAACTGGACGGTACAGTGAATATTCACAAGATCCTGACAAAACAAATAATATGAGCTGAAGTAACATTTATACATTTTAGGAGGACTTCAGACCTGAAGTGTTGACTCAGTCAGGAAATGTTTCATACAGGTAAACTAAACTTATTATTTACCTTATTGGGTGAGTGGCAGAGTGGTTAGCCTGTCTCCTTTCTCTCAGTAAGGAGGTTGTGGGTTGTACTCCTGATCTCTCTGAGTGGAGGGTTCATGTCCTCCCTGTGTTACTGTGGGTTTGTCCTCTTCTTCCCGCTGTCCAAACACATGCATGTACAGCTGAACAGAGACTGTCCCATAGTGAATGGCTGTCTGTCAGTGTGTGTCTCTAAGTGTCAGCCCTGAGACGAACTGCTCAGTGTCTTCTCTGTGGTCCAGGTTCAGATGTCCTCATTCTGGAGCCTTCCACTGCACTGCCACAGGATTGGTGTTTGTGGTGACGAAGGAGGCGGAGCTTCAGTACAGAACTGTCCAATGGGATGAGGCGCTGCTGGAGTCGACGAGCAGGACGCCTGCAGGACCTCTGTATGACATCGAGTGTCCAGAGAGAGCCGTGTGTGAGCTGCACCTGCCTCACTGTGAGGCTGATGACGGTACGTTCTCCTCTGCTCCACAGAGAATCCTCTGCATCTTCTTCTCTCACACCAACTAACCTCATGTTCTCTTTCACTACACCCATAAATGTCCTCTCTGGTCTTCCTTTAGGCCTCCTGTCTCCTGGCAGCTCTAACCTCAGCCTCTGCCCTGTAACTTCACTATTTCTTTGTTTTCAGCTGACCTCAGTAAAAGCCAGTTGTCCGTGGCCCACATCAGCGACAGTGGGATGAGCTTCATTGAACCGTTGCAGATCACAGAGACCCATGTAGTCATCGAAGTCTCCGGCCTCTCCTTGTTTGGACTTCTGTGGCAATGGCTTTTTTATGACCACAAGCCAATCAGCGGGCAGGTTCTGCTTTTCTGCTCACCGAAAACCCAGAGCACACAAATAGTGAACATGCATCTTCTGCCCAGAAACATCCCCGTGGACCAGGTACAGATTTGTATTGAATTTGCAGAGTTAGTTTCTAAGGCTCACAGCCTTTGGTCATTAGTCAATTAATCGGTCAATGAGGTCTTTGCTGACTAAAATTTAATGGTTGATTAATCACATGAACTCTTTGCATCAATAAAGCTCGTCTGATTTACTACTTGATCATTTTATTTTTCATTTTATTTAAGATAACATAGATGATTTTTAGATAACAATATATTTCACAGCCATCTTTTGTAAATGTTTTATCACCTAATCAATCGCTGTACTGGGCATAACTTTGCTCGACTACAGCCTTATTAGTTACTTGATAGTTACTCATGTGCAAGTCAAAAGTAAGAATCAAGTCGTAACCTTCAAGTTACAGCAAGTCCAAGTCAATCTGGATCTGGAAGTCATACAGTGTATATTTTGTTTTTGCCGAGCTGTTTTTACACATTTACACAGACAGTATCTGGCAACAAATATATTGTAGTGCTACACATCTGAGAGTTTTTTTTAAAGAAAATAAACTAAATAAATGGTCCTGTTTTTACAACTGAACGCAGGCATGCTGTAAGTGGAATTACAACAGAAAGTTGATAATTTCTCCATAAAGTGAATAAATCCAATTACAACGCACTACAAGCAAATAATACCACATCATACAGTTAGAAGAATTTGTATGATCCACATCACAGTGTTATGACATGAAGAGGTAAAAACACCAGGGTGGCATGTTTAATGTTGCTATACTGATCAGGGGCACTTGCAGGATTTTTCTTGTAGCTATGCACAGAGCTAGCACCGCTCCTGACCCACACAAACACTGGCCCAGTGTACGCACACACCTGCTCATATCCATAAGAAATAAGGCTAACAAATAACAAACGATAAATCTCACCTTTCTGATGTTAACTCTGCTCCTAAAGGAGTACAACGGGTTGTTATTTTCTTATAAAATATCCCAAAATAATGTCTTCCAGGTGGAACGGAAACAGTGGACTACAACACAGTTTATTCATGCCCCTTCTACATGTAAACTGGTCATAGATCAGCACTACAGTGTTGTCTGTCCCAGCGCTGAGACAATACAGCCTGAAGTGAGTACAGCTAATGCACTCTGCTTTGTTTACTCTGTCTGCTGAAAACCTGCCGTTTCTCCTCCAGAGGGCGCTGTTCGACATGGACCACGAGCCCAACTATCACCCGTCGTTCGAGATCCGTCTGCCGCCTGAGAGCAGTAAAGTCACTGTCACAGTCAAAGAAGCAGGGAACACAGAGGCAAGAGAGGCAGGGAACACAGAGGCGAGAGAGTCAGAGGTTTGGAAACATGAGCTGCATCTGACTGGTGAGTTTACATCTGCTCCACATCACTTTTAAAATCTAGAAGTCTCTGTCCAAAACTAATTTCCTCAAATAAGCCATGAACTAAAACACTGACTTTGACTGTGGTTGGGAGTCAGAGGTTTGTATCTCCTCTGTCTGCCAGCTGATTACTGCAGAAAGGGCTGAGGACAGGAAGAATGTAAACCTTGATTGCCATTTACACAAAAACGCTGGTCAGGACAACACAACAGGCACCGATTCATATTTACTCAGAAACATTCAAGGTGTGAAAAGAACAGCAGGTGTGAAGATATGTAGTAACCCTGTGAGGCCAGCAGATGGTGCTGTTCACCCTGCTCACATCCACAGTCAGAGGAGATGTGCGCGGACTGTATTTCACCACAAACATTCAAACCCAACTTAGTGAAAGACGTTTGCTAAAAAACTTTTAAGCACAACTTACTTCAACAGTGTGAAGGTGTTACAGCTCCTGGCCTGGGCAGGCCTACTCATGCTCCCCTCATGTCCCGTGTCTATTTTTATGCAAATTACGCTGCTCAAGTTTCTGAACCTGGTTGGTGGCCACTTTTCGTCCTGGTCGGCTCCTTCTTGTGGCTTCAATGATTGGTCCGGCATCGTAACCCTCCACCAATCCAGAGCCTCCACCTCTCATGGCCACTCCCAGTAAAAGTGAACGCCCAGTGGGACTCTCTGCAGCTCCCACTGCATGTGTTGTGTCTCACTGTCACTGTAGAGATCGGGAACCTACGTCAAAAACGACCGTTGAATGATGACTCTGCCGTGTTGGTGGTCACAGACAGAGAAATGCCATAGAGCTGCATTAGAAACGGTGGCATAAAAAGTAAACAAATGAGCCTTGAAACAACTTTTTTAACTGCTTTGTCACTCTTGGTGAATATTTATCACACACTAAAGTATTAAAATACTTTTGTGTTAACCCTAACTCGAGTAATGTACATCCTAAATTGCTCCATTGTTTTGTTGTTGAAAATATCCTGCGTGACCACCGATGTGACGTCAGATCCTGTTCTCTATAGTCTTCCTGTGTTCAGTCACTTGTTGTTGAGACACTAGATGTCACTCGTAGTTAGTCTGTGGCATTTTAATTTGTAAGTTGATAAATTTTAGTTTAGAGAGGAGTTCAATTCTGCAAAGAGCCTCCTTTTGATGCATTTATTTTTATTGTTACATTTGTTAGTCAACTCACATTTGTGGCAGCTTTCTTATATTTTTACTAACATTTTTCCTTTTAAAATAAATTGAACTTTAGTTCATTTCACATCTTGTTGTGTTACTTCCCTTTCTCTTAGCTGAGGTGGTTGTAACAAAAGGACATGTTGTATAACAAATATACTGTATATCAGGGATATTCAGCTTCATTTGCAGGGGGCCAAATTAGAAAATTACAAGATTTGTGAGGGCTGGATAGACAATTCACACATTACTGGCTCAATATTATTATTTATAATACTAATGTACATTACACTTAGCAAATAAACTCACACATGTTCCTTTTCTTTTTCTTTATATTATCCATTTTTCGAACACAAATGCAATATAAAGCTGCCATAAATGCAAAAATGCAAATGAAAAAACTCTGACACACTGAGGCCTATGTCAAAAAATATTTCAAGTATCAAGCCTCATTTGGGGCGATTTTATTCAAAAGTAGATTCAGAAATATACCCAGTTTTTTACACATTGTTAAAGCTAAATTAACAACAAATGAACAACTTACAGGTTATCTTTTTAAATACAAAGGCCGACGCAGACCGGACGCACCGACAGATTCAGAAACAGCTGTAAACAGAGAGAGAGAGTGATGCTGCTTTGAGGAGACAGAGATGGCAGTTTTCAACTCCAGCTGCAGTCAGTGCTCAGGGAAACTCCTTTCTGTGTTAACTCTCTTGCTGATGGAACGGTCTCTCCTCACACAGCCTGGGGCAACTTCTATCACTTTATCTGCTTGTTAACCAATAAAACACACATTTTAAAGTCTGCGTTGTTCATGTTAAAGCTTTTTCAAGTGCTGCGGTGCTGCTCGTCCTCTGTGCGTACACAGAGGTGATGCTGTCAACTCACGTTGAACGTGGCATGTCTCGGCACTCAAAAAGGCTTTACTATGAAAAACGCAGACTTTAAATTTTTTTTTTTTTTTTTATCGTTTAACAAGCAGACAAAGTGACAGAAGTTGCCCCATTCTGTGCAAGGACAGACTGGTGTGGGCTGTTCCAGTTATCAGCGAGTTAGCAACAAAACGGAGCCCAGGCTCTGAGTGGAGCAGGAGTCGAAGCGCACCTCTCTGTGCCCCACAGCAGCTCGTCTCTCGCCCTCGTGTACTGCGGCGCCTGTCTGTGGCCTATTTACTGCAGAAATACCAGGGAGCATGCATTTTGACCAAGCTTGTCACCATGGAGACGACTGTACCGGGATATGAGAGCGCTATGAGTGAACTTGGGTGCAGCGAGGTAGATTTGTTTATATATGTACATATAAATATAGATATATTTTTTATAAATCTGCTGCAGGCTGGATCAAATTTCCATCAGTCAGTCAGTGCGGTTCATTATCTACGTAAAACCTTTGTGGGGATGTGTGCACTCAAACAGCAAGTAAACTCTGACTTTGGGAACTCAGATCCATGAGTCAGGCACTGGTGCCCAAGCTCATGGATGGATACATACATACATACATTCATTCATTCATACATACATACATACATACATACTGTACAAACATTGCTTTTGAAAGACTGAAACATGGGTTTCTTTTTTCCTTCAGCGCATGTTTTGAGTAAAGATCGAACCACGGCTCACAAAAGCGACCCAGTGGCAGAGCTGAGC
This sequence comes from Bostrychus sinensis, assembly GCA_020698575.1. NCBI lineage: Eukaryota > Metazoa > Chordata > Actinopteri > Gobiiformes > Eleotridae > Bostrychus > Bostrychus sinensis. The sequence goes on from CM036253.1 coordinate 2,083,979, forward strand.
TCAGTTCGTCTGCAGTTTGTTGAAAATGTGTCCGACGCTGTCCTCAACCAACTGCTGGACAGACTTCTGCAAAAGAAGATCATAAACTCAGAGGAAATGGATTCTGCTAAAGTGAAAGCACGAGCAGACAAGGCCCGACATGTGGTGGACACTGTGATAAAGAAGGGATCCGAGCCCGCCTCAGTTCTGATAAAAGACTTCTGTGAGCTGGATCCACGCTCAGACCTTTGCAGTAAACTGAGGAGTCTGGATTTGTAAATAATTTCTTGAGAGTGAACTTAGTGAAGCTTAGACCTCACAGAATATTCAGTGAAAGGTGTTTCTCTGATGTCTTTAGTAGTAACTTACAGTCGGTGACTGCCAACGACTGCCTGGGAGTGTGTTGACAATCTTTTTTTTACTCTGGCAACTGAACATTATCACCACCACTTTTAAACATCTTTTGCCATTTTAAAAATGTTTTTACTGTCAAATAATTGTAACCTAATTTTTAAAACTGTATATATTTGTTAGTTTTTTCCTCTATGTTGTTTATAAAGATTAAAGATATATGTTCTTTATAAAGATTTTTATTACTTATATTGTCTGCTCTGAATGACTCTTTTGTATGTGGTAAACTAAAGTCCCTGAATCAATTTATATGTTTGAATGTTACATAATATTTTACTTTTACATGAGTTAAGGACCTTATGCCTTTGTATTTGAACCGTGCTGACCTCTGGTGCGACTGCTGCGACAGTAATATCTGTAAAACCTCTCAGTCATTCATGCTGATTAAATCACAACACAAAGGTTTAAAACGAAGCCACCTGGACTTGGTTTTTAAAGTTGAAACTGTTTCACCTTCATCCAAAAGACTTTGGATGAAGGTTTGCGCGATGTTCACGTAAGTCACACATTTAGAAAACCTTTATTTTGAAAGTGTAGCAGAAGTTTATTTTGACACTTGGAAAAATAGAACTCCAACCTAATTTGAGCGTAGCGTCGCGGCGTCGGTCGTAAGACGCACGTATGAGGTCCCCGGTGTGAACTGTCAGATTGAATAAAACAGAAAGCAATTCACTCTCGTCTGATATGACGCTGCTGTTACGCGCTGCTGCTGCTTTGGTGTGAATTGGGGGTTACTGTCATAAAACAGCTCCAGTGCATGTGCTGTGTTGAAACCGCTGTGGGAACATGATCTGGGGATAACTTTTAGTCTTAAAGCTTGGTCTGAGATTTGCAAAAATGTTTTTCCAAAGTGTATTTCTATCAGTTCATGAACAGAATTACAAATGATTACACAGATTATATTCCACTCCTGTCCGTCTCCAGAAAAAGTTCCCTGACAGCTCTGAGCTCTGTTACAAATGCAAAAACCACAAAGGCACTGCAGTCCTTTTGTTCTGGGACTGGGACCTTATTCAAAGATTTTGGAAAGAGATAGTTTTGGTAATTCAGCAGATTATTGGGGAAAGTTTCATTCTGTCACCATCATTGTATTTGCTGAACCTTTTCCCTGACAATGTTTTTGACTCTGTTCCTCAGTCGATGTTAAAGACTATAATGTTCTTAGCAAGAAAAATGTGTCCTGTTAAAGTGGTCACCTCCCCAGACGCCGCTCTGGACTCAGGGCTGAGTCAGATTTCTTCTATATTTCCTCTGGAGAAACTGATTTATGAGTTATTATTATAGTATTATTATAGTATAGTATTATACTTATTATTTATGAGTTAAATGACAAATTAGACATTTTTTGGAAAATATGGGCACCTTTACATTGCTATTTACAGATGTAAATGTGTAAAGCAGAGCATCCTGTAACTGTTACTACTTATTTATTTATTTCGTATTATATCTGGTTTATTTATTTTAGCAGCACCTGCTTTTTTTCCCCTTTTTTTTGTATATTTGTTTTTGTGAGGATGAATGGGAGGGTGGTTAGAGATGTGGGAGGGAGACTGTGCTCCATTTGTGCATCACGTGTCTTTCAATTTGATTATAAGAAAATAAAAATTCAATTAAATATTAATAGCAAAAAACACACAAAATAACAGCCGCCATTTTACACAAACTGCACATTAATAATCACTGAAACTGAGGTTTGCTCTTGTTATTGTGGGATTTAAATAAACACACAGAACATTAAATATCTCTTATTACAATGCCGCATGAAGCTGTGACTTTCTCTGATGAATTACTCGGAGCAACGCTGAAACAAAGCTTTACTCACTTCAATACAGGAGCGCCATCTAGTGGTCTCCAGAGGAACAGGACGCTGCTGCCTCTCCACACTTTCTTTAGTTTAGGAATTTTCTACTCAAACTAAATCTAGAGAAGCAGCTTTAATGTAAAAAGTGAATGATAAATAATATCTGTAGTTAATATGTAATGTACTTTATAATAAAATATGATGACAGCATTTAAAATAGAACTTGGACTTTAAACAGAACTAAACCTGGACCAGAAAAGACCTTAAACCAGGACTAAACCAGGACTAAACCAGGACTAAACCAGGACCAGAAAACACCTTAAACCAGGACTAAACCAGGACTAAACCAGGACTAAACCTGGACTAAACCTGGACCAGAAAACACCTTAAACCAGGACTAAACCAGGACTAAACCTGGACCAGAAAAGACCTTAAACCAGGACTAAAACAGGACTAAACCTGGACTAAACCTGGACCAGAAAACACCTTAAACCAGGACTAAACCAGGACTAAACCTGGACCAGAAAACACCTTAAACCAGGACTAAACTAGGACTAAACCTGGATTAAACCAGGACTAAACCAGGACCAGAAAACACCTTTAACCAGGACTAAACCAGGACTAAACTAGGACTAAACCTGGATTAAACCAGGACTAAACCAGGACCAGAAAACACCTTAAACCACGACTAAACTAGGACTAAACCTGGACTAAACCAGGACTAAACCAGGACCAGAAAACACCTTAAACCACGACTAAACTAGGACTAAACCAGGACTGAACCAGGACTAAAACCAGTAATTAAAAAAATATATATAAATGCCACACAATTCCTCCTTGACCCTAAGGCCTATTTCATGAAAATGACAAATCTTTAAAAAATAAATCATTTCCCAGCATCAAGGTCACATGGTCCTCCTCTGTACCCAGATACTCACTGTCCCTCCTCTGTACCCAGATACTCACTCTCCCTCCTCTGTACCCAGATACTCACTGTCCCTCCTCTGTACCCAGATACTCACTGTCCCTCCTCTGTACCCAGATACTCACTGTTCCTCCTCTGTACCCAGATACTCACTGTTCCTCCTCTGTACCCAGATACTCACTGTCCCTCCTCTGTACCCAGATACTCACTCTCCCTCCTCTGTACCCAGATACTCACTCTCCCTCCTCTGTACCCAGATACTCACTCTCCCTCCTCTGTACCCAGATACTCACTCTCCCTCCTCTGTACCCAGATACTCACTGTCCCTCCTCTGTACCCAGATACTCACTCTCCCTCCTCTGTACACAGACACTCACTGTCCCTCCTCTGTATCCAGATACTCACTGTCCCTCCTCTGTACCCAGATACTCACTCTCCCTCCTCTGTACCCAGATACTCACTGCCCCTCCTCTGTACCCAGATACTCACTGCCCCTCCTCTGTACCCAGATACTCACTCTCCCTCCTCTGTACCCAGACACTCACTGTCCCTCCTCTGTACCCACATACTCACTGTCCCTCCTCTGTACCCAGATACTCACTGTCCCTCCTCTGTACCCAGATACTCACTGCCCCTCCTCTGTACCCAGTTACTCACTGTCCCTCCTCTGTACCCAGATACTCACTGCCCCTCCTCTGTACCCAGATACTCACTGTCCCTCCTCTGTACCCAGATACTCACTGTCCCTCCTCTGTACCATCACTGTCCCTCCTCTGTACCCATCACTGTCCCTCCTCTGTACCCATCACTGTCCCTCCTCTGTACCCGTCACTGTCCCTCCTCTGTACCCGTCACTGTCCCTCCTCTGTACCCATCACTGTCCCTCCTCTGTACCATCACTGTCCCTCCTCTGTACCATCACTGTCCCTCCTCTGTACCCATCACTGTCCCTCCTCTGTACCCATCACTGTCCCTCCTCTGTACCCATCACTGTCCCTCCTCTGTACCCATCACTGTCCCTCCTCTGTACCCATCACTGTCCCTCCTCTGTACCCATCACTGTCCCTCCTCTGTACCCGTCACTGTCCCTCCTCTGTACCCGTCACTGTCCCTCCTCTGTACCCAGTTACTCACTGTCCCTCCTCTGTACCATCACTGTCCCTCCTCTGTACCCATCACTGTCCCTCCTCTGTACCCATCACTGTCCCTCCTCTGTACCATCACTGTCCCTCCTCTGTACCCGTCACTGTCCCTCCTCTGTACCCGTCACTGTCCCTCCTCTGTACCCGTCACTGTCCCTCCTCTGTACCATCACTGTCCCTCCTCTGTACCATCACTGTCCCTCCTCTGTACCCATCACTGTCCCTCCTCTGTACCATCACTGCAGGAGCGCCCTCTGCACTGCCCCCACCTCCAGGAGGAGTTTGTACGAGTGGTGACTCCCAGGCCCCATCTATCACAGAGCGACTGCCCCCCGACCGCAGAGTGAGCTGTCTGTGAACAGCTCTGTGTAGTCCAGGAAGACTCCTCGTCGGAGGCGACCCGGGGCCAAAACTTCACGTCCTTCCTCGCAGCCGGGGAAAGTGAGACCGGTGTCTGTTCTACCTGAGACTCAAATGGAGGTAGACAAACCAACACTGGAGCCGCTTCATGTGAAGGGGCCCCAGACGAAGCACAGGATGGACTGACGTCATCAGGCACAGCTACAGATGCATGGATCAGCTTCACGTGAAAGGGTTACTAAGAATGAATTCACTTTTTGGTCTGGTTATTTGCTCTCGTCCTGTAACACTGTTTAAAATATTGTGAACTGGTATTTGTAGGTTTTACACAAGTGTTCCTAAAGAAATATGTATTAAGTTAAGGTGATGGTAAAAGGTGAGGCCTATAACAGAGCTATAAAAACAGATGTTGCTGCTCCTGTGGGTGAAGTGTAAAAAGCCTGGGTAAATGCAGAGGGCTACAGCAGGAAGGACATGCAGCCTCAGTACAAATGTGAATGATTCACTGTGGAGGCGGGAATGTTGTCAGACAACTTAACAGATGATCACATGACTTCCAGTAACTGCAGAGGGGCGGGGCTGCTCTCACCTGACGCAGGTAGAACGTGAAAGTATTCAGACAGACTCCATTTTGATCTGAGCTCGTCTGAACAGGTGAGTGTGACTTTAGTTTTATTTGACTTTACAAACATCTATAAAGTGTTTGTTTTTGTCAGTGAGGACTGTTCCAGAGCAGAGGACACAGCTGCTCACTCTCACTGGCTTTAGTTCCACTGTGGCAGAGCTGGACTTATTATAAAGCACTTTACCAAAATAAGGATCACAAAGTGCAGGGGCGCTCACATTCATTCACCAGGAAACCTTTAGAAGCTTTGTACAGGGGAAAGGAGCTGAAGAACCAACACTAACACGAGAAGGACAAGCACGCTCCACTCTGCCCAGCTTTTGTTATAACACAATAAAATTCAACAGCAACAGTGTGGGGGGTGAAGATCTTTCCTCTGAAGAGTGTTAATAGTTCATATCCAGCCCTGTGAGTGTGTGCAGTTTGTTGGTAGACAGGTAGTTCAGCTGTAGTGCAGTGTGTTAGTGGGCGGGACGAGAGGGACTTATTGATGAATCAAGAAGTTAGTTACAGGAAAAATTTAAGAGAACAGATAAAAGTGATGAGTTTTATTAGAAGAAATTAACGAGCCTCATTAGACCTGAGGCTGTGTCTCAGTCGTGTTTGTGATCAGACTCTGTGTCTCAGTCGTGTTTGTGATCAGACTCTGTGTCTCAGTCGTGTTTGTGATCAGACTCTGTGTCTCAGTCGTGTTTGTGATCAGACTCTGTGTCTCTCTCATCTCCTTTCAGACTCAGACAGAACATGGAGAATGTCCGTGTGGATGAAGAGGAGGCGCAGTCTTCACACAGCCATTATAAAGACAGAGGCGCGTCCCCGAAGGCCGCTCCTGTCGGCGGCTCCGAGCCGGGGCCCGCTCAAACACAGTGAGTACCATCAGCGGCTGTCTGTGGCCCCTCTGGTACAGGACACACACGGAGCCCACTCAGGACCAAACAGAGTCCGTCTGAGGGACACTTTACAAATCTGTGTTTTCTGATCCAGCAGCTACAGAGTCAGGATGGAGGAAGAACTCAACATCTGTACTCAGGAAAAACTTTACACTTCACAATAATAATTCTCAAATAAAAGTTCATTTTTGGTGCTACACAGTAAATGACAAAACTTTCTTCAAAGGCACAGAAACATTTACTACTAATACTACTAACTAGTACTACTTGAAATAGAACCCAATGTTCATGTGGAGCTCCCTGAATATTGTACTCTGTAAATTCCACAGTATATGAGTCGATTAATGTTATTTGCATAAATGCTCCTTGTTTTCAGAGCTGAGAGTCTCAGACAGAGACCAGTGTCCAGCTGTGAGTCTCTAAAGAGCGACTGGTCCATGGGTAAACCTCCAAACTTATGTCCTGAACCTGGATCTGCACAGAGTCTGCTGTAAGTGATCCACAAATCTCATATTCACAGACAGCAGCAGACCAAAGATAATCTCATGTCTGCTCCTGTAGGATCTTATCATTACTGAGGCTGTTTTCTTTTAGTTTTGTTTGTGTTTCTGTTATTGTTGTGGTGAGTGTGGTGTGAACATAAAGAACTGTGTGATTTTTATATTGCAAAAAACTCTTAAAGGAGTCATTAGGACTGAATATTCTTCAGTGTTTTCTGTGTGACTCTGTGTAGACTGATGCTGAGGAGTTTGCTCCATTTGCAGCAGAGCTCAGTGGAGTCACAGTTTTTACCTCACTCTCTGTAAAAGTGTTGTGTCAGATTTATAATAACAGGGTTAAAAGGTTTAAAAAGAAAGCATCTTGTTCTGTAGAAGACCTTTTGTTCCTCATCCAAGAGACTTTGTCAGTTCTGAAGTAACAGTGAGCTGAGCTTCTATCCCTCACAGAGGAGTGTTCAAACCAGACTCAGAGACAGGATCAGCTGAATGGTCTGGAGTTGGAGTCAGAGGGAGAGTCGTTCATCTCCTGTGGGCCTTGGCTGAAGGAAAAAAGGTCTTCTATAGAACAACCTTTGTCCCTGTGCCTTCTTTTAAACCTGTTTTATGATCTCCTGGATGACTGAGAGCCTCCACAGACGAAGTGAGAGGATGTAAAAAGAATGAGCTTCATTAGGTGCAGGTGAAGTGTTCTGTGTGTTTGGTCTGAAGCAGGAGCAGGACCTTTGTAAACCTGTTTTACTGAGAGTGTTGATGTCCACAGAGAGAGTCCTGGTCCAGGCCCAGTGTCCTGTTGTCTGTGTGGGAGCGTCCTGAGGGATCCAGTCTCTACCAGCTGTGGACACTGGTTCTGCAGACAGTGTTTCTCTTCACACTGGGCCCAGTCTGGTTCACCTCACTCCTGTCCTCAGTGTCTCATCCACAGCAGTTTACAAAGTAAGGAGCTGTTTACACAGAACACTGGCCATGAAAACACAGCAGCTGCACCTGGGGCTTTTCAGATGGAGCTGTTCTCACTGTTTTGTCCTGTGCTGTGACATAACTCTGACTCTGTGGTCCAGGCATATTCTAGATATTTTAACATGGTCAGGACTTTGGCCATTTTGAGTTCTGGTCATAAAGGACTCAACATGGCTGCTGTGCTAAACTAAATACATAAATCCATTTACACCCTAAAATATCTGAACATTCAGAATTGTATTTTCTGACAAATGCAGCGGTCACACCACAGGACACCAAACATGAACCTGCTGCTGATCTAGAATAGAGCAGATTTATTGTCATTGTACAGAAAAAACAGTCCAACCACAGTAAAAGTGCTGACTGTAAAGAGCTTAGGCCTTCAGTTCAATCACAGACTCACACACAATATAAAGACATCAATATTGATAAAAGAACCACAAATGAAATGGCAGTTCTGACTCTGAGTGAGCAGTTCTGTTGTTGAGCCTCTTTGTCCTGGCCTTGATGCTCCTGTAGCGCCTCCCAGAGGACAGTAGAGTCAGCAGGTGGAGGGCAGGATGGTGACAGTCCTTTTTAGTTTGGACCCTCTCCACACACACGCACCAATAATGTATAGAGTAAATGATTCAGTCGTCTTCCTCTGAAAATCTACTGAGGGTTTTAATAATATTGATAATAAAATAAGAGTTGTATTTGACCTTCAGCTCACAGCCTGAACTCTGAAGGTGTCTCTGTCACAGACACTAGAGACTTATCTTATAAATGTTTGTATTTTGAACTTAATACAGTCACAGCACAAGACATTTTACAGTTTAATGTTAAAATACAAATAAAACAAAAACACTTCTTTTTAAAACTACTTCATCAGTAAACCTTATTTCTGACTGATCCAGTTTTAGAGGAGGACAAACATCATGGAGCACATTTTGTCACTGATCACAAACAATGTTCTTTCTTATTCCACATTGATAAGTCTTTGGTCTTTCAAATGCAAACACTCTGTCCCTGTTTCAGGAGACCTTAAGAGAAGTCTGGAGCAGAGATGTGAGAGTGTGTCTGAAGGAACTGAAACAGGAAGTAGAACTTCTCTGAACAGGATCTACTCTGAGCTGTACATCACAGAGGCCCACAGTGAAGAGGTCAGTACCCAACATGAGGAGAGGCAGCTGGAGACTCTGTCCAAGAAGACTGTCTCCAAGAAGACTGTCTCCAAGAAGACTGTCTCCAAGAAGACTGTCTCCAAGAAGACTGTCCACGACGCTCCAATCAGGTGCCACGACATCTTTAAACTGTTAGCCCCTGAGCCTCAGCAGGGGCAGAAGGAGAAAGAGGAGAAACCCATCAGAGTGGTGCTGACCTGCGGCGTGGCTGGAGTGGGGAAGACCTTCTCGGTTCTGAAGTTCACTCTGGACTGGGCCCAGGGCTTAGAGAACCAGGAGGTGGATCTGGTGGTGCCCCTGTCGTTCAGAGAGCTGAACCTGGTCAGAGAGGAGCGCTACAGTCTGCTGACGCTGATACATGTGTTCCATCCACCGCTACAGAAGCTCACAGCACAGACACTGGCCCAGAGGAAACTCCTGTTCATCTTCGACGGCCTCGACGAGAGCAGACTCACTCTGGACTTCACCTGTGAGCTCATCTCTGAGGTCACACAGAGGTCACAGGTCAAGGTGCTGCTGGTAAACCTCATCAAAGGCACTCTGCTTCCTTCTGCCCTTATATGGATCACCTCCCGACCAGCAGCGGCCAATCAGATCCCTGCTGAGTGTGTGCAGAGGGTCACAGAGGTCAGGGGCTTCATCACTGACAAACAGAAGGAGGAGTACTTCAGGAAGAGGTTCACAGATGAAGAGCAGTGTGACAGAGTCCTGTCCCACATCAGGACGTCCCGCAGCCTCCACATCATGAGTCAGATCCCAGTCTTCTGCTGGATCACAGCCACAGTCCTGGACCACATGCTGAGAACCGATCAGAGAGGAGCCCTGCCCCAGACCCTCACTGACATGTACGCTCACTTCCTGCTGGTGCAGACTCAGAGGAAGAGGAAGTACAGACAGGAGACCAGTGGTCCAGAGCTGACTCAGGCCGACTGTGAGGTCCTTCTGAAGCTGGGGAGGCTGGCCTTTGAACATCTGCAGAAAGGAAACATCATGTTCTACCAAGAAGACCTGCAGCAGGTGGGTCTGGACCTGACCGAGGCCTCGGTCTACTCAGGACTTTGTACAGAGATCTTCAAACGAGAGAGTGTCATCTTCAACAAATCAGTCTACTGCTTCATCCATCTGAGCGTCCAGGAGTTTCTGGCTGCGGTTCACATGCACCACTGTTTTAACAACAAGAATAAAGAGGAACTGCAGAGGTTTCTGGAATCATGGACACAGGACTCAAGACTAGACGACTTTCTCAGAGGAGCCCTGGAGGAATCTCTCCAAAGTCCAAGCGGCCACCTGGACCTGTTTGTGCGCTTCCTTCATGGCCTCATTCAGGAGTCCAACCAGAGGCTTCTGGGAGCTCTGCTGGGTCCAACACAGATCGACTCAGAGACAAGAAAAAGAGTCATCAACAACCTGAAGAAGATGGACACAGGCAGGGTATCTCCAGACAGAAGCATCAACATCTTCCACTGTCTGACTGAGTTAAACGACCACTCAGTCCAGCAGCAGATCCAGGACTTCCTGAAGTCTGGGGACAGATCTGAGAAGCTCTCTGAGATCCAGTGTTCAGCTCTGGCCTACATGCTGCAGATGTCAGAGGAGGTCCTGGAGGAGCTGGACCTAGAGAAGTACAACACATCAGCTGAAGGACGACTGAGACTGGTCCCAGCCGTGAAGAACTGCAGAAAGGCTGTGTAAGTCCTGATGGGAATATTAATGCTGTAAATCTGGGTCATATTCTTCACATTCTTAGGGCCATATTTACTAAAACAAGTGCAAAATTGGGAGTGCAGCTTAAAAAATAGCGTCTGGTATTTGTGGGCGTGTTGCGTGTGATGTACAAAGAGAAACTGCGCAATTCACTGCTGCCGCAAATTTGATATGTAAATGAGAATTTTGCGTGAGCATAAAACGTACTGACAGCAAGAGCAACGCTGTTTGCCAGCTCTGACTGCATCTTTCCTACAGAGATGCAACACAAAACACAATCTGAGAGTCCAACAAATAACAGGACTGACTCTAGTAGAGCTGTGTTCACTGTATCTGAGGGAGAATTATTTTATTGCATTTTACTTTCTTTTATTAACTTTGCATAGTCCATCTTTGTTAAATGTCTCATGTGATTTTGGCTCTGACCAGAGTCACGTGCCTTATTTCCCCTCTGTGTAAGACGGTGGAGGGAGAGGAAAGTCCTTTTCACTGTCTGTCAGAGCCAGTAACCTTTCAAACAATTATATAAAATGTATCAGTAGCCTATATGGCGGGCTGATAGTGATCAAATAAAAATAACAATTAAAAAACATTTTCGATGTCCTCCGCTCGATCAAATCCAGGCAGCCTTAAGCCTCTGTTGGGGCAGCTGTCAGTCAAGCGCCGCAGCGAGCATTGGGAGGCAATGAGATAAACACAGTGAGTAGACTTTGCGCAGCGTTTAAAAACTGTTCTGTCACCGTAAGGATTTAAAAGAATGTTAAACAGACTGAAAGCCCAGAGACAGCAGCTGTAAAAGGCTGCAGTTCAAGGAAATACGAGCGAGAATCAAGGAAAAAGAGCCGCAGGTACAGATTACTGTTGTATTTTTGTAAATGAGCCCTGTTAAAGCATTAGAACTTATTTTCAACTCAGCATCTGTGCACTAAAAGCTGCACTCTTACCTCCGCAAAACCTTTGCACCTGCTTCTCCAACGTACTAAATTTTCACGCAGATTTAGCTCCCGTACTCGTGATAAATCAAACAGCGACTGCAAACCGATTTCATTTGCATTTTCCATGCCTTGAATTTTGCGCGTTTTGACAAGAACGCCTTGTTTTACAGATTCATTGAATTACAGGAGCAAAATCTGCACGGCGCTGAATTTGCTCCTGTGAGAGACGCAAACATCAGCTGCACCTGGGTTTGCTCCATTTTTAGCTCGTCTTTTTCATTTAGCGTGCACGCAAACCTTTGATAAATCTGGCCCTAAGTGTCTCCACAGGTCTCACAGACATCAGTCAGCTCTGTTCACTCTGTTCATTTAACTCTTTATTAATGATCACATTTATTCTCATTTTACAGACTTTATGATTGTGGACTCTCAAAGATTCACTGTGAAGTCGTGGCGTCGGCTCTGAAGTCCAGTCCCTCTCACCTGAGACTCTTAGACCTGAGTCTGAACCCAGGGGTGGACTCAGGAATGAAGGAGCTGTGTGATGGACTACAGAGTCCAAACTGTGGACTGGAGACTCTGAGGTCAGTCCACTCTCTTTACCTCTGCTTTATGTCCTCTGCACAGAGGTTAGGACATCCTCAAGGCTTTGATGGGACAGGGACAGTCAGGGACACAGTCCACATCCAGGACAGTTACATACAGGACAGAGGGACAGAGACATTTCCAGGACAGAGAGACAGAGACATTTCCAGGACAGAGGGACAGAGATGTGTCCAGGAGAGAGGGACAGAGACATGTCCAGGACAGAGGGACAGAGATGTGTCCAGGACAGTTACATACAGGACAGACAGAGGGACAGAGATGTGTCCAGGGCAGAGGGACAGAGACGTGTCCAGGACAGTTACATACAGGACAGAGGGACAGAGACGTGTCCAGGACAGTTACATAGAGGACAGAGGGACAAAGATGTGTCCAGAACAGTTACATAGAGGACAGAGGGACAGAGATGTGTTCAGAACAGTTACATAGAGGACAGAGGGACAGAGGCGTGTCCAGGACAGTTACATACAGGACAGAGGGACAGAGATGTGTCCAGGACAGAGGGACAGAGACGTGTCCAGGACAGAGGGACAGAGATGTGTCCAGGACAGAGGGACAGATCATTTCTTTTGTTAGAATAATGTTTTGCCAAACTAGGATCTATATTTACAACAACAACAAAAAAAAAATTATTTACAATTTCAGTTTTATTATAAACATCTCTGTTATCGTTGCTAAAACAGTTTGGAAATTTAGATTTTACCTTGTCATTTTTTAGAACCCTGTTTATTACACCCCATGTATCTTTCGTACTGTGTTTACTCTTGTCTAACAGTTTGCTAAAGTAATCCTTTTTTTTTGTCTTCTTATAATCCATACTAAATTGTTTTTATATTTTTTATACCTATCTTCTGAGTCTTTTGTCCTTAATTTAAGAAATACTATGTAGAGATGATTTTTTTTTCTCATAGGCATTTGTCATCCAGGCTTTGTCAATCGTATTTTTCCTGACATAACCACTCAGTTTGATTATTTTGCAAAGTTTATTGTACCTAAGACAAGAAAAGGGTTAAAACTGAGATGCTTGTTATGGAACAATGTCAGCATTGAGATGAATTCATGTAATTCATTATTTCTGTTCAAAAAGAAAATGTCTCAATATATTTTCAGTGTTTATATAAAAGAATGAATTAGTTTAGTTTAGCCTTTATTTGAAGGGACAATGTACAGAGACATTAAGCTCATAAAAACAGAGATGTTCCGCACCAGATTATAGCTAAATAGCTAGTTTCCATCTGCAGTCCCTGATTTACATGACTAAAAATACAATGCAATTACACTCAAACAATCACAGTAAAAGCAGTAGTTCATAGACTCACTCTCTCCCAAAAACTCATTCACACACAGACCTAACCTCATCTCAGTCAACATTATTTACAGGAACATTCGTCTTATAAAAGGCGCATTACCAAGCTCAATTTAAACAACTACAAATAACAATAAGTATTCCTGTGGAGAAGGAATTACATTGGTTAAAGTCCACAATCTACATTTATATATTACACAGAAGCAGAAACAAGAAGGTGCTGTGTTGGACTTAAATAATTCAGTGTTGGCAGGTCTGACTATTCCATAGCCATTTTTTAAGTTCTACAGTAAACATTGCATAGTTTGTTTGTTGTTTCAGTTCAGTTGGAAGATTGTTCCATTCCTTTATTGCATTATAAGAGAAAGCTGTTTGTGCAAATGAGGTCTTACGTTTAGGCAGAACACAACGGCCCCTGGAGGACGCTCATGTGACTCTGGATGTCACCTCTGATGTAAACTGGACAAAGTGCTTAAGTGGTGCAGGTGCGGAATTATTCAGAATTCTGTGAACCATTCCAATTGCAGCAAATCGTTGTATATTACCACTGCTTTTTTACGACATTTTTGTTTGGTTACTTATTTTTGATGGAAATATTCCATGTGCACATCAACCATATACCCGTCCCTGATATTCAGACCCAATTAATCAATGCTTATGACAGTTTCAATAACAATAACATGACCAAACAATAACAATGCAGCAGTTGTGACATGTGGGCGACCAGATCTGGGACGGTCATTGGAGGATCCAGTGGTGTGGAAACGCTCAGCAAGGCGTACAACAGTAGAGTGATGGACTCCAAACTCCCTGGCTACAGCCGTGTGCTCTTTCAGCTTGAAGCAGGCCAATGGCTGCCAATCTCTCTCTGGTTGCAGTAGTCGTGGCATTGTGAACAAATGTGCTTTTTTTTTTTCCATTTTGGTGTCTTTTTATAGAGAATGGTTGTGCACAATTGAGGACAGATCCAATTCATCTCTGAGTTTTACTCATGACCCAGACATAGGTGATTAATACAAAAATACAGTTGTTATTGCTCATCAAAATCAATCAACCAGAACCAGGAAAACAGTCATTTCATTTTGACTCAGAATAGTAGTAAACTCATTGTAGTCTGTAATTTTTCACTGGCTGTAATCTTTTTTGACAAATTGAGAAAATGAAAGTGGTGCGTTTCTTTTTTCATTGAGTGTAGTTTTGCCTGCTTGAGACCAGCATGTTATACAGTAATAAAAATGGGACATGATCATTGCATTATAAAAGGTTTGAGATGCTTCCAGTGTTAATGAATTTCTAATGCTTTTAAAAGTTTTGATGTTGTATTTAAGACTTTGGCACATTTGCTTTACATGTTTTTTAAAGGTGAGACTGGAATCTAAAATGACACCCAAGTATCGGTAGTCAGTGACATTATTTATCACTTCCCCATTCACAGTGACGTTTGGAAAAGTACATTTTTTATGTTTATTCACAAAATACATAGCTGCAGATTGTTTAACATTTAGGGTGAGACAGGATTCATAGCCACTTTGCTACTTTCTCCATGGCCGCTGTAAGTTTAGAGGCTACCTGTTCAGCATCCTTCCCCCAGGTATAAACCACCGTATCATCAGCGTACATCTGGATGTTTACATCCTCACACACAGATGGCAGGTGAATGACCTTGTTATTGAAGGTTATCTTCTCTTCTTCTTTGGTCTTTCCTCCTCCTCTCATATCAGTGACTGGTGACTTATGTTGTTAGGCAGACAAGCATTATCCTCCCCCATGGGGCCAGGACTCCCCTGTAAAAGAGATTCTGAATCTCAGTGGGACTTTCCTGCTTAAATAAAGGTAAAAAAAAAAAAAAAAATTATGCTTCTGCCTGTTTTGGTCCCAACTCTTAATGTTTTTTTCTACTGTTTATATGTTTTTTTGTGTATGAAACAAATGAATAAACTAAACTAAAACTAAACTAAGTAGTAGTAGTTGAGTAGTAGCAGTAAAAGCAGTATAGTAGTAGTAGTAGTAGCAGCAGGTGTAGTAGTAGTACAATAAATACATTTGAATAATTTTCTCATCATTTATTCTTTATTCAGATTGCAGTACTGCAGGTTGTCAGAGTCCAGCTGTTCTTCTCTGGTCTCAGCTCTGAAGTCCAACCCCTCACATCTGAGAGAACTAAATTTGGGAGGTAACAGAGACCTGAAGGAGTCAGGAGTGGAGCATCTGTGTGGTTTTCTGCAGAGTCCAGACTGTCGACTGGAGACTCTGAGGTCAGAATTATGGTTTTATTGAGCTATTGTTTATTCTGATTATAGTTTCCATATATTATAATTATATTCATTGTCATATTGCAGTGATTACACATTCAATAAAAACTGAATGAAGATGAGAAAAAAGAAAAGGTTCCTCTGCTGAACTGTGTATTAATCTGTCCCTCAGGTGAAGAGGATAAACTCTGATAAACTGTTAAAGTGTAAAGGATTTTTGAGATTCAGAACATTCACAACGATTTGGGTGCAGCACAAACGCATTAAAACAGAAATCTGTCTGTAAAAGTGTGCAGTTGTGTTTACAAGTGCTAATGAGTTATGTGCACGAGTTTGGTTTCGCTTTCACGAGCACGGTGCACTTCGACACGAGACAGCGGGAGCAGGAGGAAACAAACACTTTTTACTGAGAAAATAAAGACTTTTAAAGTATGATGAGTGGAGAGATGAAGACTGATATTTGGTTTCTTGTTGAGGCCACGCAGACTTCTCTAAAAAGTGAACTGTATCGATGGACACAGGCCGTCTCTGACCGCTGCCTCTGAGTAAAACACTAAGAGCTTCATAAATGCTTTCTAAACACATGAGAAAGTCTGGCTAAAGAAAATAAATTAAACAGGAGCAATAACAACAATAAAACATGCTTTGCTTTTCCTTTATGTCGCCACCTGTCTGTCAAAGCAAGAACAAACAGCACCACCTTTTTCCCTCTGCTTCAGTGTGGCCTTTCTTGTCTAATGTTGCAAGTTACTACACTTTCCAGGCACTTAACATACCAACAGTGGTTTACTCAGCTCTTGTGATTACATGATGTAAATACAAATAGTTTACATTACATCTCTGCAGAGTAAATAAATCATGTGTCCATGGAAGCTTACTATAACATTATACCTGCTCCAGCTGTAGTTTAGACCTCAGACCTGTTGTGAAAAGCCTGTTATTCATTATATTAATATGTATGTGCTCTCTATAGCATCACATGCTTAGAATGTAAACTATGAACTAAATTTTGATTAAAAATATAAATACAGTGAAGCCCGAAATTATTCTTACCCCTGGCAAATTCTGACTTAAAGTTACTTTTATTCAACCAGCAAGTATTTTTTTTACGGAGCCCCTTAGGGGACATGGTGAAAAATAAATATGAGAGAAAAAAAAAAAAAAGCAAAATCCCGAGAAAGTTTTGTGAGATCTTGAGAAAGTTTTGCGAGATCCTGAGAAATTTTTGCAAGATCTCGAGAAAGTTTTGCGAGATCTCGAGAAATTTTTGCGAGATCCTGATAAACTTTTGCTAGATCTCGAGAAATTTTGCGAGATCCCGAGAAACTTTTGCGAGATCTCGAGAAAGTTTTTAAAGCAATCGTTTACTTCCGGTATTTCCGGGTCAGCCAGTGTATTGTAACGATGGAAGACACGGACTCATGGGAGACCTTTATAGAGTTTTATTTTGAAATCGGCCTTAAATATAAAGACATAAAATCTGTTCTTTGCTGTAGACATGGCTTTCATATAAGTGAGAGACATTTGAAGAGGATTTTGTGCGCAAAGGGATTGCCGCGTCGTAAAGACTATTCTGAACTAGTGGACGTAGTTGAGTTTATTGGGAACCAATTGCAGTACTCTGGACAGCTTCATGGGTACTGCTGGATGTACGCTAAATGCAGAGAAAATGGACTACGTGTGAGGAAAGAGGATGTACGACTGGTCTCGAAGGAGATGGATTCTAGAGGAGTGGAAATGAGGCAGGCAAGACGTCTCAGACGACGGAACTACTTCTCAAAAGGACCAAATTTCATCTGGCACCTGGACTCCTACGATAAACTGAAGCCTTATGGCATATGTGTGAATGGATGTATTGATGGTTTTTCGAGAAAAATTGTTTGGCTTAGTTCCTACAAAACAAGCAGTGATCCGAAGTTGATTGGCGGTTATTACATAGAAGCAGTAAAACGTTTAGGGGGCTGTCCCAGAGTTGTGAGAGGTGATCTTGGAACTGAAAATGGCCATGTCAGAAGTTTTCAGCATTTCCTCGTTCCTGCTCATGAAACTCCTGATAGCTACTTGGAGGGAGCAAGCACTGCCAACCAGAGAATCGAATATTGGTGGGGATTTCTACGCAAGCAGTGTGTGGAGTTTCGGCTGTCCCTGTTTGCTGACCTTAGAGACAATGGGTTTTTTGATGGCGAGTTTCTCGACAAAAGCCTCCTTCAGTTTTCATGTATGGGACTTATACAGGTGAGTTTATTTATACTGTGTTCCTGAATGTTAATCTAGAAGTATTTGCCATTTTTTCGACGTAGAGGTCTGTGTTAAATAACCTGTAGGGGCCAGTAGATAGTAGTGAAACCTAGGCGGCACTACAGTGTGCGTGGCAACTGTGTGTTCCCTGTGTGGGTGTGGCAACTGTGTGCGTGCGTGCGTGGTACCTGTGTGTCTGTTTCACTTTAGATCTGACAGGCGTGGCCAGGCTGGTGAACTAGCTTCAACAGTCAGCCATCAATGCTAACGCCCGCATCTGATAGTAAGGTGGGATCCTAAACCTGTGAAGTGCATGACTTTGCCCAGAAGCTGTAAAAACTCTTGTCTCCAGCTACAATATGTGCTGCAAAAAACCCATGGTTTGGAGTCTCTCTCCACACACAGAGTTGGGTGCACAGATGGACTGAGTTCAGAAACAAGCCCACAAGCTTGTGAGGGAGTGTCTTAAGAACCCCTGCTGGCAAAGCCCAAGCAACCAGGCCAATGGACTTAGATGTGAGGAGGCTGCTGGTGTCCACTAGAATTTGCCTGGACAGCACAGATGGCATAGTGGGAGACTCGATGTACCAGTGGATATTAATAACTCATAGTACATGTATAATAATGTGTCTCTGAATATTATGTATAGGAATCCTGACACCTCTCCTAGGATTCAAACCCACTTACAAGTGTCAAGGATCAGTACCAGAAAGGCTGCTTTCCGATTGGCAGGCTCTATGTGCCCACTGTATTCAAAGACCACACAACCTGCGTCTTTCTTGTCAGCTTTTTTGCAGTCTTTCTCAATAAATGGTGAGAGGGATGCTGTAGCCCAGTGACCGAACTCTAGGGGGCACTAAATGCATTTAGTGTGCATTTAGTGTGTTGAAAGTGATTTGTACATTGATCCCTAACTGTATCTTATTTTCTTATTAACAGGATGAACTAGATGACACTGCACAGGTGTGGAATGCACACAACATCAGGCCATCAAAAAATGTAAATGTCCCTAGTGGGCGACCTAGTATTATGTATGCATTTCCAGAACTATATGGGACAAGAGACTTGATTGTGCCAGTTGAGGAGGGTCACGTTGAGTTATGCAGAAGTCACTGTGTCTTTAGGTGGACCATACCATGTGATCCAGATTTATATGAACTGTGTAGCATTTTTATGGCCGAGTCCCATCTGAATCAACCTAACGACCCATTTCAAGCTACAAACTTATACATGCACCTGAGAGAAGCTATCAGAGCGTCTCTGTAAAGCAGATATATGAAGTTATGTACAGGAGATGTAATTGTCAGTGCAGTTCATGTTATTTCAGCTTCTTATTAGAAATTTTGTACAGGTAATGTATGTGTAGCTAATTCTTATAAATAAATATTATTAAAAGCTGCATTATCACACAGGAAGAAACAATAAAAACACAAGCTCGTTATTTTTTAAAATGTTTTATTAACAAATAGACTTACAAATGTAAAACCTTGGCCTGGTTGAAATGTATGTTTTAGTTTGATTTATTAAATGATTAATCATTTTAATTTCTAAAAGGGAATAGATTTCAGAGAAGGACTTTGATCTATGCATTATTTCATGACAAAGTGTATGTCATAACAATTACAATAACTGATGTTTCAATTATTTTGATGGGGGCCTATAATTAGACTGGTCTTTTCAAGACAAATTTCAACCAGGCCATCTCAGTATTTTTTGTAAATACAATTTCACAAAGCCATCAAAGTAACAATCTTCCAAACAGACTTGTTTTTTTCAATTACTTGTACAACATACACTTTAACAGTGAACCAGCACATATATCAGTGTTAGTCAAAAGTAACTGAGGTAACAAAAAAAACCTTTGTACCTTTCTCAAACTTTTCAAACAATGTACCACCTCCGAAAACATTTGCCTTACCTTACAAGTACCAACTGACTAAAATGAGCTTACAGTAAACCCAGACTAAACCATGTCTAAACCAGGAGTAGCTCCAACTAAAGCGGGACTAAAACAGGAATAAAACTGGCTCAAAGTCAACCTAAACAAGGACTTGAACTGCAAAAGACTTCTGAATAAAACCAGAAGCCTGTGTACCACCATGGTATAGTTAGAGAACCACTGCCTCAGCCTAATATCAAACTTAATGAAATGACAGCAGCAGTCTTTTTCAAAGAACATCCAACATGTCATCCCTGTGGACCACCACATAGACCAGATGAAATTCTGACTGCTCACAACAAGGTTGAATGCATCAGATGTTTATATAAACAGAACAAATAATTAATATAACAAACACTGATGCCACACATCCCAATAACAATACAAAATGATAGCTTAAAAGTTTACAGGATGTCCATTTCAAAGTAGTCACTTGATAGTATATTATCAAACTCCGTGCGAAACTCAGGGTATGGATTGTACGTACATGGCACTTCCAAAGTGGCACCACATGTATGGCCAATAGGCCTCCTGTTAAGCCCCGTTTCAACATTAAAGCTCACCTTTATCTTGTCAACGCATATGACTGAGGAGCCAGTGCAGAACCTGAGTATTTTTCCTGCCTTGGTTTGGTCTGCGCTTTTAATATAACGCTGCAGATGACTGAATGTAGTCTGCTCTTGCCGAGAGAGCATTACAATTGTTGTTTCCAACAGCTGTACCACTCGTTTGCCTGTTGGTTGTTTGGACTCATACAGAGACAGGACACTAGTTTTGTCTGACAGTTTTTCTTGTACCTGTGCCATGGGTATGGCAAAACAGTCAATGACATATTTTGGCTCCTGTAAGATTGCTTTATGCGCCATTGTTTCAATAGCTGTTTTAAAGTTAATTTTTGGGGGAAGGGAATGAGACCCCATTCTCGTGAAAAGGTCCATCAGGTCCTCTTCATTACTTTCATCTATTGTACCTTGAAGAGCACCTTCAACGGCTGATCTTTCAACTAAAGGGAGGTAGTTCAGGAATGACGACATCAAAATGTCTTGCTCAACATAGTCCACACCATGAATGCAGGCTAAAATGAAAGCCTTGCAGAGCCGCACAGGTATCACACCATGGTCAAGTAGTCCTTTAATCCATATCCTCCCTACCGCTTGCCACTCACCACCGAAATCTGGCCTCAGTCTTGGGACCCGTTCATTTTCCCCTTCACAATATTCTAGAAACTGTTCCCAGAATGCTGTGTAAATTTATTTTTATTTTATTTATTTATTTATTTATTTTGAGCAAGTGAGTAGTTAATGGTGTGCAACCAACAACAAAACACAAGGCTGAGAAAACAAAAACAAAACAAAACAAAAAAAACAAAACAAAAAAAACAAAAAACAAAAACAAAAAAACAACATCAAGATAATAAATTATTGTGTAATAATATTCATAACATTATATTATATATTATATACATTATATTTAGCAGAACAATAAGTTGTCATAATAAACCATAATAAACCATACAGAAACAATCTGCTCAAAAAGGAGTGGGAAGAAGAAAACTTATTTAATCCCACCCCATGTCCAAAAAAAAAACATAACACACAGACAGCTGTGTCTTTAGACACCACCTTCCCTATGGACCCCAAAACCCAATATTTATCGTATAATACATCAATTTCTAATAAAGATATATATTATTTTTATATAGGCTGTTAGAATAATATTTAGCCATTACATCAAAAATAATTTAGGGTAATTCAAAAGGTAAGATTTTTAACAATTAATAAGTTGTATTCTATTAAGTATACTATATATATATAATATAAATGAGTCTGCGTATGTACACTCACAATGTGTTACCACATATGTTACCACACAGGAAACAAAGGAAACAACAATAAGCACATACCAACAATGGTAAGGAAACAACAATAAGCACATACCAGGAATGGTAAGACCAGAGTCATGGTTGTAAAAAAACATGACCATTAAGTCCCATCCTCTCTGTACTGTGACCAGACCATATTTTTGTAAAGTGACTTGAATCTGTGAATATTTTGACATTGCTTGTGTTCGAGCCCCAGACTGTTCCACAGTTTAACTCCACACACAGACACACAAAAACCTCTCCGGGTGGTTCGCACCACTGGTAATGTAAAATTTCCATATCCTCTCATACTATAAGACCTCTCTCTAACTGTAAATAACTTTTGTATGTTACTTGGTAATAGATAGTTAAATGCTTTATATAAAATTTGTGCTGTTTGATATTTAACAAGGTCATGGATTTTTAATAATTTTGACTGAATAAAAAGTTGATTTGTGTGCTCAAAGCATCCAACCTTGTGTATAATGCGGACTGCTCGTTTTTGTAATATGAATAGTGGATGTATTGAACAATGGTAATTATTTCCCCATACTTCAACACAGTAGGTGAAGTAGGGGAGCACCAAGGAGCAGTATAATGTGCGCAGTGTATTATAATCAAGGAATTGTTTAGCTTTATTTATTATTGAGAGGCTTTTGGAAATTTTTGTTTTTATGTGTCTGATATGGGTTTTCCATGACAATTTACTATCTATCATTATTCCTAAGAATTTGTTTTCTTGTACATTTTCAATTTGAACACCATCTATGTTTATTTGTAGTTCAGAATTTATCTTATAATTACCAAATATTATAGCTTTTGTCTTGTTTAAATTTAAAGATAATTTATTGCTATCCATCCATTTTTTTATTATACTTAATTCTTCATTAACAGTATGAATAAGCTCATGATAATTATCACTACTACAGAATATATTTGTATCATCTGCAAACAATATAAGTTTCAATAATTTAGATACTGTAAGTATATCATTAATATACATGATGAATAATTTAGGTCCCAACACAGACCCCTGAGGGACACCACAAACAATGTCAAGTTTTCTAGATATAAATTGACCAATCTTAACATTGAACCCTTCCGGTTAGATAGCTTTTTATCCAGTTCCATGCCACCCCTCTGATTCCGTATCGTTCCAGTTTATTGAGCAGAATTGTATGAGTTATTGTATCAAAGGCTTTTTTAAGATCAATAAATATACCAACTGCATATTTTTTATTATCCACTGCATTTGTAACTTCTTATATTGCATCAATTATAGCCATTGAAGTGGTTCTTTTTGTTCTAAAGCCATACTGGCCTTCATTTATTATTAGATATTTATCAATAAATTTTTCTAAT
This sequence comes from Bostrychus sinensis, assembly GCA_020698575.1. NCBI lineage: Eukaryota > Metazoa > Chordata > Actinopteri > Gobiiformes > Eleotridae > Bostrychus > Bostrychus sinensis. The sequence continues at coordinate 2,106,932 of CM036253.1, forward strand.
CGAATATTGAAGAGTTTTTCAAGAATTTTTGAGAACTGTGGCAGCAATGAAATTGGTCTATAATTTGTAAACATATGTTTATTATCATTTTTGTAAACTGGTATAACTTTGGCAATTTTCATTTTGTTTGGGACACAGCCAGTTTGAAATGACAAGTTACAGATATAGGTGAGGGGTTTTGAGATATAGTTTATAACCTTTTTCACCAATGACATATCTATATCGTGACAGTCAGTGGATAGTTTATTTTTACATTTGTGAACAATATTTATAACTTCTTGCTCATTAGTTGCTGTAAGAAAAATTGAGCGTGAATTTTTTTTTTTTTTTTTTTCATTGAATTGATCAATTTCCTGATGTGGGATTTCTGCTGCTAAATCTGGACCAACATTAACAAAAAAATTATTGAAGCTGTTTACTACATTGTTCATATTGTAATTTTCACCATTTATATCAACAAAATAATCTGGATATGTTGTCTTAGTAGATCCATGTTTAATTAAGCTATTCAATATGTCCCAAGTTCCTTTTATATTATTTTTATTTTCATATAATACTTTTTTATAATACAACTTTTTACTTGTTCTTATTATATCAGTTAATTTATTTTTATATAACTTATATCGTTGTTCAGCTTCTTTAGTTTTTAACTTGATAAAAGTTTTATAAAGATTATTTTTCTTTTTACAAGCATTTGAAATTCCTTTAGTAAGCCAGGGACATTTAGTATATTTATTATTTTTACAATATTTTTTAACTGGACAATGTTTATTATATAATGAAGTAAATATTTCTAAAAAGTTATTATATGCTTTATCCACGTCTGCTTCTTTACATATTGAGCTCCAATCCTGTAAAAACAGGCTATTACTAAACGCATTGATGGTTTCTTCAGTTTTTATTCGTTTATAGTTTACTGTCTTTGCTTCTTTTGTTTTCTTGAATTCACTGTCAAAAACTGTAAAAATTGGTAAATGGTCAGTGATATCACATATAAACAGGCCACTGATTGTGTGGTTGGTCATAATATTAGTAAAAATGTTGTCAATGATTGTGGCACTGTGTGATGTTATTCTACTTGGCTTAGTAATGGTTGGATAGAAGGACATACTATACATTGTATTAATGAATGCATCTATTGTTTTGTGTTTAGTTGGATTTAATAGGTCAATATTAAAGTCACCGCATATAAATGTAGGTTTCTTATTTACTGTAAAGAATAATTTCTCCAACCATTCTTGAAAAATGTCCACGCTTGAACCAGGTGGTCGATATATACAGCTTATAATGATGTTTTTTTTCTTTTCATTAAATAATTCCACTGTTAGGCATTCCATTACTTCATCTATTGCTAGTGACATGTGCTTTAGTACCATAAACTGTATTGTTTTGTGAATATATAGAGCAACTCCACCTCCCATTTTGTTTTTTCTATTCACATATTTCTCTAGAGACTCCCGCATCATCAAAAGCTCTCTCATTTACAAAGTCCATTTTTAGATTGATATTCATTATCTTACTATCCATAAAGGCAGCCAAAAGATCATCAACCACCTTTACTCTGCGAACTTATAAATGTGAGTTCTCTGGATGTGCTGAGTTGTCAGCTGTGGTTGACGGGGACAGCTGGCTTCTTGAATGTGATGCCAAATTTTGTTCTACAGGCAGTTGTCCTTTGTCCTCCTAAAATACAAAGAAAAACTTTAATATACAAACAAAAAAATTGCTCTTAATCATAAGAATCCCACATGGTTACACAAAGGTGATACTTTATGATACCTCCTTGTCTTGCAATCAATTTTATTTTCAGTCTGAAATTGACTTGGGCACAACATAATGTCAATGAATAAGAACAAATAAACATTTACAGTAACTTTTTCATGTTTTCAGAAATAAAGAACTTTATTGTTAATTTGTGTTTATAACAAAATACAAAGTGAGCAAGAAGTTATTCATTTTTTGGTGGGGATCCTGAACACAGATCACCATGTTATGACATTATGACACAAAGTGCATTGCTTTGGCGTCTAGTTAGTAACTACAATAAATTCATCTCAACATCGTTGAGTCAATCTGGGATTAGCATGATGAGACAGAAAGATGTGAGCAGCCTACAACCACTGATGAAATGGTCCAAAATAACTTATTTGTCTTTAATTAATTATTAATTAATTATCTACAAACAGTGCACAATGGCAAAGCAGTTTGTGCTCTTATCCTGGACAAGGATGTTGTGAGTTTGATCCTCTGGCTAGCAGTCACATGATCTCTGTGAGTGGAGTGCACATGTCCTCCCTGTGTTACCACGGATTCTCTCCGGCTTCTTCCCAGTGTCCAAACACATGCATGTGTTAGGTGACACTACATTGCCCCAAGTGAATGAATGTGAATGTGAAAGATTGTCTCTTTGTCTATGTCCCTGGCCACTTTCGAGGGTGTACCCCACCTAAGACTAAAACCCATAGTTACTGGGACAGGCTACTGTAAATGGAAACCCTAATGCAAATAAACAGAATATGAATAATTATGTAACAGAATATGTGCAAACCTACCTCAAACATTTGTATAGTACTGTAAGTCACATCTGTAGTCAAGCAGCTATGAAACTTACCTGTACATTTTGGATAGATTTTTCCTGTATGGACTGACTCTGTAGTGTATATGGGTCATCAGTTGAACACAGCTGGAAAATTAAACCTTGCAGCGGTAATCCACTCAGCCGTGGACCCTGAGGGATTAAGTATTTACATTACATATATATATATATATATATACATTTTAGACACTTAAATTCTTCAAGCTGCCTGTAATATTCTAAAAAAAAAAGGCTTTCACATTTATCAGCAGCACATATTTTTTTTAAAATGTTTTCCGATACCAAGTAATAACTACTATTGCTGAGAAAAGCATTTCTAAAAACGAAACAAGTAATACCCTGAAATCATCAGTACACCTACTGAAAGTATCTAATGCAATTAATCTAACATGATTAGATGTAATTTTATTTGCATATCACTGTATATATTTTTGCTTTCGGCCTTAAGCTCTTCCTAATTGTTTACACAATACCTGTGTCACATCCTCTCCTTGGACAAAATTCAATGTTACCACAGTGTCAGTGTCATAACCATCACTGCTGGTGCGATCTTCTGGGTCCCATTCAAGAGTGTCATCCATTCCTAGAACATCTTCAGAAATTTCTGGACTGTGGTAGTTATGTTGCAATTGAGAGGAACCTTTGGAAAGGTTGGTCAAATCAATAGTTTCAGAGATGACAGGGGAAACATTATGATGTTCATCATGAGCACTTGAGTATGTTTCCTGCCCATGACAAGTGTGCGTTGGGGTTGAACGAGGATGATGTACTCTCTCTGGCCCTTGAGCAGCCACAGTCTCAGTTGCTCTTTGTTTTTTTTAAATTAACTGTTCTGGAAAATTCATAATCTGTAGAACAAAGGGAAAAAAAGCTTTCAATATTATAGCATAATATTATTTATTATTTAGTTGCTCGTTATCATCACTGTTGTTTTAAATGACAATTATCTACAAGCAAACCCTAAATCCATGTTTCAATATTATTAATTTCATTTTCCAAACATAATTTCCTACTGCCACCCACCTGTACCCCATTGTCACTGTCAGATGAATATCTCAGATCGAAGGGATCATCAACATCCGTGTGAGATCCTGCTTCTTTCCTGATGCCAACTGAGATAACCTCAGAAAAAGAATCTTCATAATCATCCACTTCAGATGACAACTCATCTGTTAATTCTTTAGAGCAAAGGTAAAATCTAAGAATTTTGAGTTTTGTTTGTTCATACATATGGCCAACGGTGTCTTCCAAAGCAATTGGGTTTCTTGTAAAATCACAGATGGTAAACGTGAAGTCTTCAGCAGGTCCTTTTGTAGAATTCCCATTTGGAAAAAACAGTCGTTTTCCCATTTCCAAAATCTCAGCAACAGTTGTTGTTTTATCCACTGATGTATGCCTAGTACCACCCCCATTTCTGGTCCGCACCTGGTGATATTCATTATTAATAAAATGAAGCCACCCGACTTCAATCTTGCGGGAAGTCTTCTCACCTGAAGAATTTCCAGGTTTTATCATGCCTTTTTGTATTTGCTGTGCATTTTGTGTACCAGTCAGTGCTCCTTTTGCTTTTGATTTAACTTTTCGTGTTCCAATTTTCTCTCTCAGTCTCTGAAGGAGAATGTCTTTGTCAGTGCTAGTGCTATTTATTTGGCGGCAAAAGGAGAGGGTGGCCACTCTATCCCCATAGGATGGGAGATATTTAGCCATTTGCTCATCCGTCATGATGGACAACACTGCCTTGTCCACCTGCAAAATACAAAATAGTAAAATATTGACTGTGGATAATAAACACAAACACACAGATGAAATAATAATGACTTGCAAAACACAATAATTGGCATTCAAATATAAAATAATGTAATTTTGCATATTTTAGGCCTGTCTATTGTTGTCATTAATAAAACAACAGAACATACAGACACAGTGCTCAGGTAATTGTAGTTAAGTTTAATTTCGGTTAGTTATGAATAGCTATACATTATGATATTGTTCCACACGCTCTGACGGTCAGCACACAGTTGTTTAAGTGTCATATAACATTATATGACATATTATATGACACACGGCCTACAAATTCTGTATTACTGGGCAACTTTGTTCATTTGGTTAGTACAAACTCCCCATTCTGGGTTTGAATCACATGCAGCTTGAAATGCCACCGTAATAATAATAATAATAACAATAATAATAATGAACACATATTAAAAAGCTTAATAAACAAATAGTAAATTTAACGTTAGTTCTCGTTTGTGATTTCCACCTACTGCCCGCACATATTAAATCACAACTACTACTTTCTGGGATTGATTGTAAAAAATATGTTTTGTTCTAATTAAGATAGTCATGAATGAGCAAAACTTTGCCATATGCACCTTGGCATTTGTCACATTGTACGATATACCGTTAACATAATTTTCAACGGTATGCTAGCTTGTTTCTTATATCTAACGTTATGGTTAGCTTTAGCATCGCAAAAGCAATGATTAACGTTAGCACTAGCTTTAGTAAACTTAACATAAGCGTTAAACTAGTTAGTCACAATTATGCTCTCTGTGATTATGATATTTGGACATTTTACTAAACAAATTATTTATTTGCCAACCTTGTCCCTTTGCATCCGCATAATGTCCTCATTGGGGATCTGCCGTGACCCTAGGAACTCCCGCAGGTCCTCCTCCATGACTGCCCCTCTAACGATTAGCAATCAACAACATTTGCACCATCTCCAATAGTTTCTCGAGATCT